>JARTUT010000027.1:0-518217 GCA_030674115.1 Micraspis discolor
TTATTTTAGCATTATCCGAGTAACATCTCGATCCGATAGATATCCAAAGAGTTATTGAGGGGACGAAATTTCAGATGCTCATAACTCCTAAACCTTTCAGAGTATTTGGCCAATTAGCAAACTTGACCAAGATATTCGGTAGGTTAACCTATCTGAAAATATGAACGCTCTAGCTCATCTCTTTCGGAACATAGAAAGTATACGGTCGACCGGACAGACATAATCAATTTCCCACGGCTTCTTCATCAGAAAGTCGAACCTAATTGATTGAGACCATTGTCTCGTCGATATTCGAAAGTTACAGACATTCGGACAAAACGATGACACCCTGTTCTACTATAACAAGCGCGCAAAAAATGCAAAGAATTGGGAATGAATTCGATATAACAACCGCATTCAGGACCTAAGACACTATAAGGTCGAACGTAACAAAAGTTTATCCTGATGATGTAAATGTCTGAACGAAGAATTGCATATATGAAATAACTTGCGAATACGGAAGTATGTTACTTCATCCATTGGCGATAGGGAATGAACACTATAGTTGATTTTATCAGCATCGTATTTATCAGGAAAAATCTGTTGAATTCAAACTGGAAATCGAAAAAAATTGACAACCATTTTTAAATGTGTAAAAAAAATTTTGAGGCTCTTGTTTATCTGAACAGAGTGCTTTAAAATTTTCTCAAATACTTGATAGTTTTTAATTTTTGGCTAAAAATTAAAGCAATGGTGTTAGCTATAATAGATTTCAGTCATTCGTGAGCTCTATAACTCTTGAATGGAATACCTTTGAGAAATGACGGGGGTAGGTTTCAGTCAAATCGGACTAGAATTTTTGATGTAACAAAAAAATTGACTCTCACACCCGTTATCAAATCAGCTATTTCAGCATGCTTGTTAATTTGAACAGTTAGTTAGCACGTCGCTGATAAGCAAATATTGAGGAGATATCATTTTTAGAAGTTGGAATAATAACTCATAAGTATTAAGGGAGCCAAAACCAGCTTTACTTATGTCAGTGCTTTCTAAATTTTCTTTATATCATCCGAATGTCAAATTTAACTAGGTCTCCATGACGCTAGACTATCTACGATTAAGCATAGTGTGCTCCCCAACAATATATCGATGATATACAGGGTTATGATAAAGTAAGGCACAAAATTCATAAAACGTACAACGATCACTTTTGAAAAATATGCAAAAACACGTCAAACGGTGTTTCATATTCCGCATCTCTTGACATAAGTTACAAAAATGACAGGTCAAATTTGTCAAAGTTATGACGTCCTCAACATATTTTTTTAATGGGAAGATTTTTATTACATTATGTGATAAAGCTTGTTTTTTTTACACTAGGGAAAAATAGTTGTAGTAGAACTAACATAAGAAAAAAACGAGAAATTGAATAAAAAACGAAATAAACGTAGGTTTCACAATAACTTTTCAATTAACTAAGCAGTCCATTAAACCAAAACTATTTCTTATAGGAATTGCTCAAACTGTGTCCCGTTTACTAACTGACATAGGCCAAGACGATGGTAGACCGCATTTACAGAGTTATCGAGCATCTGCGGAGTTATAAGAGTCATTTCGTGTCTCATTCGTTCCATTAAGTCTTCTAAATTGTCTGGCCGGTTAATGTAGACCCGACTTTTCAAATGTCCCCACAGAAAAAAATCAAGGGGGGTAAGATCAGGTGACCTAAGTGGCCACTCCATTGGTCCACGTCTTCAAATCCACCGTCCTTCAAACTGGTTATCCAGAAAACTTCGAACAGTAAGACCATAATGTGGTGATGCGCTACACTACTGGGATCCAAGTTTTCCCCATTATCTGGATCAGAAAATGACAAAGTAGGTCCGGAAGCACTGCCATACGAAGATGTTCCAAATATCGTTCAGCTGTTAAATTCCCGCGAAAATAATAAGGACCAATAAATCTTCCCCTGACGATTCCTACCCAAACATTAATTTTTTGGGGACGCTGGGTGTGTTTTGTCTGCATCCAGTGGGATTTTCCCGAGCCCAGTAGCGACAATTGTGTCGATTTATAGAACGTTGACAAAAAGTTGCCTCATCGGAAAATACTAGACTATTAAGAAAATTTGGATTTTCGTCACAATGCCGCATGAAGATTTCACAAAATTCCAAACGTCTGTCCGGATCTTCTTCTGAGAGTTCGTGAACAAGTTGAAATTTGTATGGGTGTAGTTTTTTTTTAACATCTTAACTACAAACGACTGACTAATATTTTCTTGTAAGGCAATTTCTGTTGTAGTTGCGTGAGGGTTGTCTTCTACTGACAGCAAAATATCTAACTTCACATCGTGGCTTATTCCTGGTCGTCCAGATTTTGGAGCATTCATCACGCTTCCCGTTGCATTAAATTTTGCAACAATTTTGCTTACTGTGCTTCTAGCAATTGGAGGTCTTTCCAAATGTGTTGCGTTAAATAAAGCACATGCTTCTTCATTACTTCAAAGGCGATCGCCGTAACCTACCATCATTAGAATTTCTATCCTTTCTTTTTCGTTTAAACGAGCCATAAAAATAAAACTGGTGTCAAACTAATTGTACGACTGACACTGACACACCGTTGTTTTAGTAAATCAATCGAAAAAATTGATAAGAACAGATGTTCTTACTAGATAAGTTTAGGTTTGACCTCTTTTTATAGTTGGTTTTGTTATTTCATTTTTTATTGATTTTCTCGTTTTTTTCTTATGTTAGCCCTACTGCAACTATTTTTCCCTAGTGTAAAAAAACAAGCTTTATCACATTATGTAATAAAAATTTTAGCTTCATGACGTCATAACTTTGACAAATTTGACTTGTTATTTTTGTAACTTATGTCAAGAGATGCGGAATATAAAACACCGTTTGACTTGTTTTTGCATTTTTTTCAAAAGTGATCGTTGTACGTTTTATGAATTTTGTGCATTACTTTATCATAATCCTTTATAAGAATGAATGCGATTAATAAATATATGAAAATATAAGTAGAGTTCACTGTGTAAAAGCCAATTTATCAACATCATTTCTAATTTTATAGTCCGAACCACTACGACGCTATCAGGATGTCTAAATGAAAACAATATAGCTTGTTTTCTTTGTTTGCAAATAATCATAACAATGGAGTGAATCTGAAAAAACGTTCCGCATTGAAGATGATTCCGCTAGATAATTTTTCACGCTCTGCTTAGAAAAAGGGTAGAAAACTCTCATTTTCATTCATTACTCAACACGGAAATTGAGTTAGATCAATTAACGTAAGCACGAATTACTTCCCAAAACATGAATTTCTAGTAAATCAATACAAAACTGTTCCGAAAAAAATTACCAAGAGCACAGACGTGGAGTCAGGAGCTTTTGCGTGTTTCTGGAACAGTACCAGACAAAATCAAAAGAGATAAACAATATAGAAGAATCTCGAATTAAAAACAACCAGAGTTTTTCTTCAGTTTATTTTCATCCACAATTCTATTTCAATATAAACAAATATATCATCTTATATTGAATATTGAATATCCTCGAATGAGATTATGGCAAATCATTCAATGAAACTTCAAATCAGATCATTAAATATTACAATGATTATCTATATTATAAATTAATTCAACAAATATGTTTTTGAGTGTCCCAAGGTTGGTGGCGAATTAAATTATTATGGAAACTATTCTTCCAAAACAATTCCAACTTTTTAGGTTAATTTTAGGATATCAAAGGTACATTTCTCAAATATTTTCAAATTTCCAGTGTTGCCAAATGTATACAATTTGGCAACAGCTTTGATATTTTAAATGGGACACCCCGTGTTCATATTTTTTCATAATTCTACATAAAAAACTTCAATAGATCTACTTCAAGTCACTATATCTATTTATAACAGTTTCATTATTATTATTTAAAATTTTAAATCAAATTTGAGAGTTAGGAAAATGACTATATTTCGCTCAATATTCTTGATTTCAAATCAAAATTCGGTATGATCTCAGATAACCATTTGATCTGAGCTACCGTTTTCGAATCTCAGTTGTCAGTTGTCAGAGAATGGTCACAAAAAATTACCACAAACAAAATTGTAAAAAAATCTGCTTTTAAATTAGACACCCAATATATTTTTCCATTTTCAGAAAAAAACAACCCAATCTTCAATTTTTTTTATACTTTTTCTACCAATCTTATTTGGATTCTGAGCTTTTTGAATTTCAGATTGATTTAATATGCCTTAATTTCCTTATACACTTTATATATTTTTATATTTTCACTTTGCTAGTCGTCTATAAATCGACCTATCTGTGACTCAACTCGATCCAAGAAAAACCATTATTCTGGTTAACATGACAAAATAATACTATTCCAAGCGTTTTTCAGTGATTTTTGTATAAATAGCCTGAGATTCAATGAACGCAGATAATTCAGAATCTAAACAGGCAGGTATAGCGAAATGTAACAAATTGTTTAGTAGGTTGTTGTCATTCTGAAAATGAAGAAACGTACTGAGTATCTAATCTAATAAGAATTTTTTTCTTGAGCTGATTTCTTTTGTAAGGTATCCAATTGAGGACTTATTCAAACCCTCGGTGATTTTTTCCTGCCTAAACGATTCATTTTTATATTTCTGCAGCTGAGGTTTTGGAGGCTAAACCGAGCATCGCCACGATATCCTGGTTTCTTCGTTGCCTTGCCCTGAAGAAGCCAATAAGCAGAAACACCTGTCGGCAAGTACCTTCCATCCATTTCCCATATTTTCTGCACTCCTGCGATTTCACCCATTATCTTTCTCTTATATCAATAACATTTTTGAAAACACAATTTCTTAATTGAGGTTCGACGAATATCTTATGGGTAATCGAATATTTCCTAAACATATTTTTGGAAGAATAAAGGGTTTAACTTGAATATGTCTGTCCAGCCAGCCGTATTCTTTCTACTCCAAAGAGATGAGTAGAGTTTTCACATTTTCAGAATAGGTAACTGTCCAAATGTCTCGGTCAAGTTCTTTATTGGGTCAAATATGTCAGAAAGTTCAGGAGTTATGAGCATCTGAAAATTAGTTTCCTCTATAATTCATAGAATATTGTTGAAGATTTAAGCAAAAAATAGTTTGACAGTGATCGTTCAGCTACAAGCATCAAAATGCAGTCATTAAGACTCTCTTGTCAAATTCCTTCGAATATTTATGAAAAATTTTAAAAGCACTGACGTAAGGGCAGATGGCTTTGGCAATCTTGTTGAGCTATTTAAGAGTAAATTATCAAACTATTACAAATATACGAGGGTTTCATTTTATATTTCGGGATTGGACAACCCTACTGTTCCAATCTGCCAACTGACAGAACTATCGTAAAGCGAGATATTTTTGAGGTTATACGTAGTCAGAACATTTTGACATACGAGAGCTATTTGTGTTGTTTACAGTAACTTAAAAATGGAATTAAATCATGAATCATTTTCGTGCGATTATTTTTTACTGCCGACGTGGATTAATTCAAAAACAGTGAATCGATGAATTTAATTCAATTTCTGGCGATGGAGCTCCATCAAAGATCAGTGTTTATCCATATATTTTTTATATATTATTTTCCTCCGCTATTTTTTCAATGAAATAAGTGTTATATCACAACCTTCCCCAATTATGGATGATGATTTCCCTTTGAATGGGTTCCATAGCAGACTTCAAACATCAGAAGATCTGAAAAATCATCACTTGGACCGCAAGACCCGATTCGAAGAATCCTCCTTGCAGATTGGCGACATATTTTGTGTATTAGATTTGAATATAGAGGGTATTTCTAAGGACTAGAGTGATTATTTTTCTAAACTAGCAAAGGACTATGGTGCTGAGATTATTCTCCTTCAAGAGACACATACGGATACTAAAAAAATCTTCGTGAAAGAGGAACCATAAAAGGTTATGTATTCATTGATTAGTAAAATCCAGTTAATCGAAAAAGGCAAATTTGAGGCTGTTTTCTTTATCTCTTTCAAATTTTGTATTTTTGTTATTCAGTTCTTTTTTCTGCTTTTGTCTTTTTATTTCCAGATTCGATGTGGGCAACTTGAAGAAGTCTCTGTCTCCATCAATAGAAGACCACTCTTGAAGAAAGAAGTCCTTAAAATATATTTCAGCTTATTTTTGTACTTTCACACTTAGGCGAGGAGCCAGGGTTTTTTTTACGCCGAATTGTATGACACCCCGTCACTAACCCCTGATCTATATGCTTTATTGTTTGCTAACTAAATATTGTCAGCCAAAAGTTCAAAGAATATATATATATATATATATATATCAATGGTATGGTGAATTCAACCGAGGTCGTAGTTCACTCCGAGACGAATTTCGTGGAGGTCGTCCAAAATCAGTTGTTTTACCGAAAACCATTGATGCTGCGCACCAACTGAGACTGCAAGATCTTCATGTAACGTATCGTGAGATTGAGATAACCTTAGGCATTTGGTTGACCACCATACATTCAATATTGCCTGAACATTTAACCATAAAAAAAGTTGTTCGCTTTTCATCCCACACAATTTATCAATCGCTCGGAAAAAGGCTCGTGTCATTTGGTCGAAAGAAATGCTTCAAAAATACGATCGCGGTACTTCGAAGCACGTCTATGAATCGTGACAGGTGGTGAATCGTGGATTTAGGCGTATGAGCCCGGAAATGAACAGCAGTCGACTGTATGGGTGTTTCATGATGACCCAAATCTAAAAAAGTTGTCGAAATCATACCACTAAAACAGCGATTCTGAGTGGTACACAACAATTCCTTTGCACTCTATTACCTAAGTTTTGTTCGTAGCTTTAATTCCCTTCTCCTAGAAACCTACGTCAGCGCTATTCTGAATTCTGACTACGTATATTATTATTTCACCGTGAAGAAAAATTTCGATCAACTTTCCCCAACTGACATTGATCAATTAGTCCGACCCATATCAAATGGAATCAATCGTCTCTGTGATAGCAGGGAACAAAAATACATACTTCTGACAGATTTTTTGTCAATTCTTTTTTCTCTTAACTAATTGACAAAAATAGTCACCTCTTTAGGTAAAACGAAGCAACGAAATTGATATTTGTGAATATATGAGATCTCAATAACGTCTAGACATCCGCAAATTTTCGTTTTAATACGTCTGATATATGCTGAGTTATAAGGAATTGAAAAATTTTTCTTTTAGAATTCGTTAAAAAATTCTGCCAAATTTTGCAAGCTTATTCGTGTCAACCTAATTTGAACATCTTCCAAGTTACAACTTGATATGATGAATATTCTAGGAAACCAAATTTCAGATGCTCATAACTCCTGAAACATTTTACAGATTTGGCCCAATAACGAACCCGTATAAGATATTCGTTCCTCTGACCTACCCTGAAAATTTTAGATCTCAAGCTCATTTCGTTTGGGCGTAATCGCGCCCACGACGGACGGTTGGGTAGAATCAAATTTGACCCCGGATTCTTCTTCAGTGAGTTCATACGAAACGCTTGATACTGCTTTTACCTAAATATTCGAAAAATACAGAAATTTGGGCAAACTTATAAGCACTGTGTTCAGGAGAACAAGAGCGCAAAAAATTGGAAACTCATTCTATTTTTTAATATTCTTTTTATGCTCCTTCGCAGATATATGAAAATGAGAAGTTTCAGGATATATGTTCCACAACCTATAAAACTTAAAATTCTAGGTATTCCTCATAGCCAACATAAGCCTATTTTGTTGACTTCAAAAAGTTTAATTCAATATATTGAATGTTTAAGAGGACCTCGTTGGAATTTCAAGAAAACAAATTGGATTGAATTTGCTAAGAAGGTGATATTAGATGGATTGAACCCACTCACGATAATTATCACAGATTCTTAGGTGTTGTGAAAGCCGCAGCAAAAAAGTTCGTTCCAAGAGGTTTCCGGAAAGATTATATTCCAGGTTGGTTGAAAGAAACCGGTAATTTGTATAAGGACTATCAAAAATCACCCTCCGTTGATAAATGTGAAAGGCTTATGAATTCTATCAATATAAGCCGAAAAGATAACTGGGATAGTGTTGTATCAAAAATGAATTTCACACATTCGAGAAGGAGTTAATGAGATATTTTGAGAAAATTAGGTGAAGATTGATCGCTCGCCGCCTAGTTGATGTATCTGAATCAGTTAATATATCCCAATCTAAAATGAAGAATATGAAGGAAAAATTACATATATTCAGAAGATCAGCTCTTACTTTAGAACATGTGTCACATCCATTCAATATTGACGAATTGAGTGCTGCAATCAAGTCTACCAAATCTCGAAAAGCAACAGATTTCGATGGAATTTATCCTGAATTCATCAAACATTTGGGAAAAAACCTTGTCTTGGTTATTGTCTTTTTATAATATTATTCTAAATTCAGGAAACTTCCCTTCCGAATTTCGTGAGGCTAAAGTAATAGGTATCTTGAAACGAGAAAATAATCCTTCTGATCCTAGTAGTAATCAAAAAATCAGTTTATTGGGTGTTCATTTCTAGATATTAAAAAATTTAATTCTTTTTAGAATTGAATTTTCTATAGAAAATGCTCTACAAAATTTCCAGGGAGGCTTCAGAAAAAATAGAAATTGGTCGGATCAGGTTCTCAGCCTTACAACTTTCATAGAATCAGGCTTCAATAATAGGTTGAAAACAGGAGCTGTTTTCATTGATTTACCTTCGAATGGATTAATTTTCAAACTCTATATACGATTATTAGAAAATATGTTATCTGATAGCAGGTTTCATGTTTTTATCAGCAATGAGAGTAGCAATTTCAAAGCATTGAAAAACGGTCTTCCTCAAAGATCAGTTCTAGCTCCTTTACTTTTAAATTTATATATATACTATAATATTCGCATGCAGTTTTACAGTAAATTTTTTTTATAAATTTCAGAGTTTGGTGCATTTCTCAAAAATTCTTGAACATATGGAAAACAAACTTTCAAGAATAAAAATTTAATGAAGCAAATATTCAAAATACAAATAAATATAATAATATGCTTGATACTTTCCCAGATTTCTATTGGTTTTCCCAACAAGCCACTGTGTTTAGCAAAACACCAGAGCAGCTCTAGTCCTCTTACTTTTCAATTTATATCTTAGTGATTCACCCACGACATCATCTCAGAAATTTGTTAAATTTGTTTATGCTGACGACATTGCTATTGCTCACCAACATTCAGATTTCCATACTCCCGAAAAAATACTATCTTCTGATTTGGAAATTTCGAAGAATTATTTTTTTGAGCGATTATGTCCCAATCCCAACAAAACAGAGGTATCTTGTTTCCACCTATACAAAATGATTCTCCTATCGAACATAATTTCTATCCAAAATACTAAGGAGTTAAATTAGATTATAGTTCAGTCAATCTGTCGAAAAATGAATCGTTTTGACGGTATAATTACCCGCTCGATGAAATTTGGTACACTTGTTGAAAATGGTGTAACTAAGCTACCTTTGCAATGGCCTCACTGAAATGTTAGCGGTTTTTTGAAAAACTCAAAAAAAGTAAAAAATGCATTTTTCTCGAATTGTATGCATCGTAAAGAAAATTTTATTGAAAAAAATATGTAGAGGACGTTGCGATCTACATTTTTTGTCATTGGTGCAATGCTGCACGACTAAAAGCGCACAAAGTAGGTGGCGCTAAAGAACCAAAAAAGTTTTTTCATGTTTTTCGCCCTGAAAATGATGTTTTGATGCCAAAGTTCAAATGTATGAGTTGTTCCTTACATTATTATCAACAACTTTTATTTTAACATTATTTTTGTACAACTTACCATTTTGAAGCTGCAGCTTGCAGAAGAATGAAAAATCCAAATATACTGTTGTACGCAGTATCACATCGGTAGTGCACGTTTAAATCAAGATTTTACTAATTTAATTTTTCTTAACAATTAAACTTTAATAAATGAAATTTTAATTTGTTTTTGACAAGTATTATCCATTATTTGATTTTTTGAGTCGCATTCTGTAATGAATTATTTTGTTGAACTCTCAATGTTATTAACAAAGACAATTTTTAATGTTTTTCAGTTTTGTTTTTCATTTTTTAAAAAATGTCATTAATTAAACAGATTATTGAAGAGGTTTTGAAAATTTGGATAAGGGAAACAAACAACAATTCAACTAAAGTCATTATTTGAGTTTTAATTTTCGAGTAAATGTTTAATTCAGTTTTGTATTTGTATTTATTAACAGGTGTATAGAAAAAGCATACAAAATATTGCATTTTTTGTTCAATAAAATTTTCTGTACGATGCATACAATTCGAGATAAATGCATTTTTTTACTTTTTCTTGAGTTTTTTTGAGTTTTTCAAAAAAACCGCTAACATTTCAGCGAGGCCATCGCAAAGGTAGCTTAGTTACATCATTTTCAACAAGTGTACCAAATTTCATCGAGCGGGTAATTATACCCGCACCAAATGTACAGATTGACTGAACTATTAATCTATTAATTACAAGGCTCATTTAGAAGATCTGAACCTAAAACTGAAAACTAGAATTAAAATTCTTAAGAAATTAGCTGGATCATCTTGGGGTGCTGATGCTTCCACTCTTCGCACAGCATCTCTAGCCTAAGGCCGGTCCTACATTAGAAGAGGAATTTCTCCAGACCAGACAGTCTGGAAGGTCTGGACGGGTCTGGCTGGGTCTGGAGGAAACAAAAACAAAGAAAACCTACCTTCCTCCTACTTTGGAGTCAGTGTCTGGTCTGGACTGATCTGAAGAGAATCAAATCGGGTCGGGTTGGCTGGCCAGACCAAATCCGCTTCCAATGTAGGACTGGCCTTAGTCTTTTCTGCAGCTAAGTATTGTTGCTCTGTTTATTTTAATAGTGCACATACACAAAAAATCGATGAAAAATTGAATATATCCATGAGAATAATTAATGGCACCATAAGATCTACACCGGTTCATTGGTTACCAGTTTTGTCCAACATTGTCCCTCCTCATATTCGCAGACAGACAGCAGCTCTGAATTCTTGGAGCAAATATCGTTCTTTTCCTAATTTATTTCCAATTATTTCATACATTCCACTAAATAAAATTCCGAGATTGAAGGCACGTAAACCATTTTAGTATAATACATTCTTCAATATGAACATAGGCGATAAAGAATTATGGAAGATTGAGTGGAACTCTTATGAAATTTTCAATAAAAATCTCATTTCTGATCCTTCTGAAAAAATTCCGGGTTTTGATCTTTCAAGAAAAATTAATCGTTCGAGAACATGTCATGGTCGTACCAATATTATGCTATTCAGATGTAACCAGTTCCAACGCCAGACATTAATGTTGATATGCAGAAGAAACAATACCTCATCTCATCAATAATTGTCCCATATATAAATTTCAAGATGGTTTTAGGGCTATTCACGATGTTTTAGATTCTTTCTTGGAATGGGTTATAAATTTTAAACAAATTTGATGTCTATATTCTGTATTCAGTTCTTTTTTCTGATTTTTCTTTTTATTTTCAGGTTCGATATGTACAACTTAGCACATATTCATTTGTGATTATTACTTAAAGACCACTCTTGAAGAAAGATTTCTCTCAAATATATTTAAGCTCATTTCTGTACACACAACAATACTTATGCGGGGAGCCAGGGTTTTTTTACTGGGGTTTTTTCCCTAGGCTTTTATGTCATACACCGAATTGTATGGCACCCCGTAACCATCCCCAACTAACATTTGATTGTAAGCCAATAGTTTAAAAGAATATATATACATATAGTGCTATTCTAAACGGCGATTTAGGGGCATAGACCGCATAATATGGTTCCAGAAATAAAAGTAAGGTTTAATTTTATCTTCCAATGCGGTTATTGAAACACCCTGTATTGTGTTTATTGAAAATCAGTGGACCGATAATATTTCCTCATTTTGTTTTTCATCGATAGTACGAAAATCATTTATGGATTACACATCGAGAATAAGAATTAGAAACAAAATACAGATACAGCATTTTTCAATTTTAATCCGTTAATTTGGGAATTGCCTGAATAGGAATATATATAATACAAAATGGAATGCTTTATCATAAACGAAATTGCAGTATTGGTTCTTCAATGTCTTCAATGAACAACCAAGAATATTATTTTCAAAATATTATTTATTGAATATTTCATTAGAAATCATGATATATTTTTATAGTAACGCCCGGCTTGCGAATGTAGCGCTCGATATTCTATCCCACTTCCCAAACTGTAGAGAGAGACAGAACGCACTGGACGATTTGAAAATGCATCCCCATCAAGTGATAGGCAAGCCCCATCTATGTAACCCGGCCTATGTACAATTCTATGTACTCGTCGGCCATTTACCGACCCTGCTCTTTGCAAAATCAGGGAAAAGGTTCAGTGCATAGCTAACTGCGTTTGAAATCCCTTCAACATACCCCTTTCACCTAGCCTAAACCTACAGTTAAATTACGAAAAAAATTCATACAAAAACAACTGTAAGTTGAAAAAATTCGTATTAGATCGTGTGCATGGCCTACTCCAAAACGCGAACGTGTGTGCCTGTGGTGTGATGCGATGTCGTTAGATAAGTGCATTGTTCCGGATCCCTTGGTTTCTTCTTTCATATTGCATCTTCCCATCTTTACTTTCGTTCTGAATATACTTGTAGGGCCAACGCATGCTTACATCCCTCATTCTGTCTGGTCTTTCTTCATTTAGAGTTTTGGAATCGTGCATGTAATTTTTTCTCTCTTTCCATTACAAGAAATTTAATTTTCTGTATCTTTCTCTTTCAGAAATTCAACATTGGAACTCATAGTACAAATCAAGCATTCGTGATAAAATCTTTTCGGCAACTAAAATATAAATTTAAAACGCAGGAGCTATAGACCAACACAACAATTTTTTACAAAAATAAAGCTAAGTTTCGAGTACAATAATTTTTTGCGAGCTTACGTTTTAAAGGGCATATCCAAGAATTTTTTCACTACAAAACTCACGGATTTTTAAAATATTGAATAACTGTATCGGGCAAAAAACATCTAACAGACTCAATATTTTAAAAGTGCCGGTTCAAGATAATTATTTTAATTAACCTCAATCTTTGATAATAAGGGCAATCTTCCCTCCAGGTTTTCTTTAAATACACTTAGATATTTTAAACAGGGCAACTAAATAAAGGGCTAAGTTAATTAACAATAGAATAACAACAATTGACGATTAAATATTGATTTGAAGAAGATTAATATCATTTGAGATCTAATTTCAACTTAACACATTTTGAGTTCAACTATTTCGAATAAATGAAACGTCTGTGATCTTTATATACAAAAAAGGATAAACTTATTTCGAAGTTTAGGTGTAACTTTATCGAAAAAAATTTTTAAGTTGATACGAAAAACATATTTTTCCAAATATTTGACTCTTGTGCCTTATTGTCGGCCTTAAAAACTTCCTATTAGAAAAGTTTGTATATTATTAAAAAAACTAATTAAAAAAAGATAATAAAAAAATCGAGAAGGAAATTCGTGGCTTATTTTGGAGAATATAAAATTGTTAAAACGAAAATTGTTGAAAATTTCCTAATTGTGACTGATAACCGACCAACTTTGACATCAATCTGAAACACACAACTAAAGGATTTTGGACGGAGAATATCATACCGTAAGGGTGAGTTTAATGTTTCAACAGTTCAAAATGGTTGAGAGATCCTCAGTGTTATATATTGAAAACATTCCATTATTTGAAACTATTC
Source organism: Micraspis discolor (assembly GCA_030674115.1). NCBI lineage: Eukaryota > Metazoa > Arthropoda > Insecta > Coleoptera > Coccinellidae > Micraspis > Micraspis discolor. The sequence goes on from JARTUT010000027.1 coordinate 13,749, forward strand.
CCAGCCATTTTTGACTATATGTATGTGTAATTTAGTCTGATAATCATCCAATGGTGGGAGTTCATCCCTTCTATCTCATTATAATTCAGTATATAACTTTTTTATTGGAAAACCGTACAAATAATTCAGTGCGCATGCTCGGATTTTTCAAAAATTCCAAAAATAAGCTTCTAGGTTATAAATTCGAAATGTCGATGTTGACTGGGTCTGAACGATTTCAGTGCGATGGTCCAAAATGGCCGCCGTGACGTAACGTTATTCTAGCTGGAGCTGACCAATGAAGAGGTCGGATCCTCCACTATTCTGTTTTTACAAATTTGATATATTTATTGCTATGCCACACCCTGGTTTAACTATTGTTTTTGGCTCGTTTATTGTTATTCGGATACGAGCTCAGATAAAGAGATTACTGAAAAAAATCTGTTTGTTCATAGATTGTGGAATGAACATAGACGAGGTTGGTAATGTTTGAGATAAAAAATCAGGAATGTGGATTTCAGTACACCATAATAATGAATAAAATTAGGATAACTTGAAAAAAAATAAATATTTAATGCAAATACAATTTTGTGTAGAAAATATTACCATTTATATTTTCACTTGAAGCCTTGTCAATTGCTGACTAAATACAGGGTGAGTCTTTGACCACTGCGTTAATTTTAACCATAGATTCTTGACGTCAAAAGAAACATTTTCTTCCTATAACATTTTTCCAAATTTGGCCCCGTTCAAAAGATATAGGGTGTTGAAATTTCATAAAAAAATTGCATTTTCACCTGTAATATTCAAACGACAATATCAATTGAAATGATCTCTTGTAGAAGATTTTTGATAACACTCGTGCATATTTTGGGATCAATAGATTTATTCCACTTCTTGTGGGTTTCTCACTACTACTCTACAGATTGGTTAAATTGCTAGTCTTTTTGCATATAAAATCATTCATCATCATTTCTCCTAAATTGCACCATTCTTGAGATATTTGAAGTTGAAAGGAATCGATATAATTTTGTCCAAATTTTCTGATTTTCCCAAATCCAACTCTGTGCTGAAATGATTCAATAATCAGATTTGTTCAATGTTGCCATATTTTATGCCTTTATTAAGTATTTCTACAAAAGGTTGGGGAAATCTTTCCAGTCTATGGTTCCACCACTAAACACTATAGATGAAATTAATCACTGAACCATTTTTGTCTTACATTCACACAAAATCTAAATTGCCATTTGCTGTATTCATTGTTAGTGATGTCTAGCACCTTGTTTAATATTTAATCCAGAATAATATTCCATAATAAAAAGAGAGAAATTTTCCATCACTCTTCGGTATATTTTGACCGTTGAAATAGGTAAAGTATTTTCTGTCAGGACCTGTTAAATAAAGATTCATAAAGACTTGTCTTTATGAAGAGCTGATTTTTATAGCTTCAGGCTTTCAGGGTTCATCAAATTATATCTATTCTAACATAGGAATGCTGCAAATTGAGCTCATATGGTTTTAAAAACTTCGAACCCAGTCTCCTAGATTTGTTTTATACCTTTATTATCTTTATTTCATACACCGATTCAACCTTGTTCACAAACTTAGGAGATAATTGAATTTGACTTAGTTTTGATATTTCTGAATGTTTGTTATGATGCATAGTTAATTAAAATTCAATCAAAATCGAAACTGGAAGCTATAAGATCATAAGCAAGAAAGATCAGAATAGAATGCATTTTCTGACCATAATCATTTCATACTATCGATATTCGATATTGTCCACATTTTTTGAAAGAAATAACTACAAATAACTGTTGACAGTTTCAAACAGAATCAAAACAACAAGGAACCACAGAACACTTTTTATTTATACCCACCACAGAGACGTTATAATATTTTAATGTGATAATAATTCGCTCTAATTATTCTGAGGAAAATTATAACTAAAGATCAGTAATAGTTACAGATGTTATGTTTCATTTAAAAAAAATCATTGCAAATATTAATTTTTTCTCTCCTGGTGTTTGGTAATAAATTAATATTCTATGGTAAGGTATTGAAATTTGACAGAATCTATGAATTAACCATTATTCAATATTTATGTTCTTGTTTACGTATTTCAAAGGCCGTGTCGTGCCATTTTGGTCCTTCGAGCCGGATATTTTCGAACCGCGTTTTCAAAATTATTGCGATCAAGCATTTTGGAATTTTTTCATTTAGTTTTTTCATTTGCATTTATTTCAATCTGTCATTATTCACGTGACCTCGAAAACTTGATAAGATATCGAACACATTCATAAATCCTTTAATATCTGCGCATGTTAAAAGAATTTAGCTTTCATTTGTTTTTCTCATCTATGCTCATAACCTTGATTCAAAACATAAACAAAGATTGACATTCTTGTTTTTGTTTGTTTACATTTCATTATTTTCATTTGTTTATTTTCAACTCGATTTTCAATTTAATAGATTCAATCTTAATTATTTGCTTTATTAATTAATTTAGTTCTTTTCAATCAGTTAGTCTATTTACTCTTTTTCGAAATTACTCAAAACGAAATTCATATTGTTTTCTGCAGTATACCTTGAATAATAATAATGGCGACAAAATTGAAACAACTCAAAGCTCGTCGTCAAATTGTTATTGATGATCTCGAGGAAATTCTCAATTTAGCACAATTCGCTGTCACTGATGAGAGTTTACACGTTAGATTCAAATTAAGATGTGAAATACTTGACGATATTCTCGTGGACTTTCAAAATTTACATACGTCTATTGTCTCTATGATAGTATCTTCCGAAGAACCCGAATTGAACACTGAGAAGGTTATTCGAACAACCTTTATGGATAATTATTACACCATCAGAACAACTTATGTTAATTTATTTCCTGTAGTAAACATTCCAGTAAAAACCAAGACAGTTGCTCTATTAGTTCGCCAAATGTTAAACTTCCAAAGATAGTATTGCCCATTTTCAATGGGAATTATAAAGAGTGGCCTACTTTTTCGATATGTTCCAAAGTTTGGTACATGAAAATTCTAACTTGAGTCAAATAGAAAAGTTTCAATACCTCCTTAGTTCACTTTCTTCTCATGCTTTAAATTTAGTTAAAGGATTTCCATTGACTGCTGAAAATTATGAAAGCGCTTTTCAGACATTGGCGGAAAGATATCAAAATAAAAGACTTCTCGCTAATACGTGTTGGAAGGAAATCTGTAATGTTCCAAAGCTACAGGGTGATTCAGCTAAGGACCTTAGGCGAATTCTAGAAGTTTTTGCGGAAAACTTATCGGTATTAAGGAATTTAGGTTTACTCGTTGACCAGTGGGACTTTGTTTTATTTCACATTCTCATTCAGAAATTAGATTCAGCAACGATCAAACGTTTTGAATTACAAGAATGTTCAACAGATATTACGTCGTTTGTCAATTTGCGAAATTTCTGACAAATCAGTGTATAGCCTTGGAGGCAGTAGCTCTTTCTCTTCCGTCGAAAACTCATTCAGTTTCGAATTCTCAAGTTTTGAAATCTAGTTCTCTCTCAATGAATAAAAGAAATTCGACTCTTCTCGTTCAAACGGAAACTGAATCATTCAAGAAACGTATAACCTGTAATTATTGCAAGTTAGCTCATAATATTTACAAATGTCCATCATTTTGGAACAAACTGTTCAAGATCGGTTCAAGACTGTGAAGAACAAAAATTGGTGTATCAATTGCCTCCATTCTGGACATAAGATTAACAATTGTTCTTCAAGGTCAAATTGTCGTACTTGCCACGGAAAGCATCATACCCTGTTGCACATGCGCAATAATGCGGATAATAATTCTTCAACAGAGACGTTTCATTTCAATGCTGCAAATTCATCGGATTCAGGCTCAGCTCAAGTTTTAACCAATGTTTCTTCAAATTCTACCGTTCTCTTGGCAACCGCTGAGGTCGAAATTCGTGATGCTTGGGGTAGATATCAGAAGGTCCGAGTTCTGTTAGATGGAGGCTCTCAAATAAATATTATAACTCAATCGTGTGTAAATAGATTAGGCTTGAAAATTTGTGAAGCTTCATTTTCGATAAATGGAATTTGTGAAAGCTCATCTTCTGCTAATTGCAGCACTGAATGTACTATTCGTCCATCAGGTCAAATAAATCCATCTTTTACATTCGATGCCGTCGTGATTCCGAAAATTTGTGCGGAAATGCCGAGTTCTTTCGTAAATTATTCGTTTAGGAATTGTGTCCATAACAAGAAGTTAGCAGATCCGAACTTTTCCATTCCGAAATCAATAGACCTTCTCCTCGGAGCGGATATATTCTCTTTAATAATTCGACCGGGTCGTATCGAGGGTAACGGTTTAGAACCAACAGCACTTGAGACAGTGTTTGGTTGGGTTTTCATGGGAAAGATTCAATCACCTAACATATCAGTTAACAATTTTCATTTGTCATTGTCTGAGTCAGGTTTAAACTCCTCGTTGAAAAGATTTTGGGAACTTGAAGAAGTTTCAGAGAATGTCATTGTATCACCAGAAGATCAATTTTGTGAGAACTTATACGCTCAGAACTATTCTAGAAATGCATCTGGACGGTACATTGTGGCATTACCATTTAAACCTGATCAGTCAACACTTTCTTTCGGTGACACATATTCTCTCGCACTACGTCGTTTTTATCCCTTGAACGTAAACTTATTAAAAACCAGAATATATACCGGGAATACTCTACTTTTATGCAGGAATATTTAGAAATAGATCATATGTCATTAATTTCTACGAGTTCGGATTATGAAAATACTTTGTATATCCCTCACCATTGTATAATCAAACCAAACAGTCCATCTACAAAGTTGAGGTTGTTTTCGATGCGTCAGCTCATGTACCCAGTCATTTATCTTTAAATGATGCTCTATTGATAGGTCCTAAATTACAAAAGGATATTATTGCCATTTTGATGAACTTTCGTGTTCATCGGTTCGTTTTCACAGTTGATATCAAATAAAACAACTGTATCGTCAAATATTAGTCAAAATTCTCGGTTTGAGGTGGTTTTCTTCGTCGGACGAATTTTCTTATTTTGCGGAAACTACTGTGCAGGTATGTACCAAACGTACCATACTTTCAGAACTTTCTCGAATTTTCGACCCTTTGGGGTTCCTTTCTCCATTTACTTTTCTTGCTAAACATTTGATCCAGCATCTTTGGACATTAGGTTTGCAGTGGGATGATACACTTCCAGACGATGTCAGCCGTCGCTGGAATCAGTGTAAATCCGAATTAACCGAATTGGGTAAATTAAAGATACCTCGGAAACTTGCATCGAAACCATTTTATCGTTGCGAACTTCATGGTTTCGGAGATAGTAATGAACGTGGTTGCGCAGCCGCGGTATATTTCAGGTTTTTCAATTATGACGGCTCCATTGACATCTCTTTCGTAGGTGGTAAATCAAAGGCCTCCCCATTGAAGAGAATTTCACTTCCACGACTGGAATTGTGTGCTTGTCTCTTATTATCAAAGCTCGTTAATATGGTTTCCTCTGTTTACCAATCGGCCTTTACAATAGATGACATTTTTGCTTGGTCTGATTCTATGGTAGCTTACATTTTCAGATTTGTTCACTTCATGAAAAACTCTAAAGCTCCTGGAATATATAGATTTTCCGCAGTTCATCTCAAAGATGCGCTTTTCTTCATTATAAAGCAAGTTCAACAGGTTGTGTTCAGGGAACAGATCGATGGTCTCATCTCGGGAGGTCCCATATCTGGGTTACTTCGAGAATTGAGTCCATTTGTTGGAGAGAGATGGTGTTCTCAGGGTGGGCGGTCGTCTGTCTTTTTCTGGTCTGGCTCTTGATCACAAACACCCAGCTTTGCTTCCTTCATTTCATCATCTTGCTGGGCTCCTTATTCAGCATTTCCACAAAATATGTCTGCATCCAGGTGCCCAGACTTTACAGTTCCTTCTGTCTCAACAGGTCATACAGGAGTTTTATACAGTCCACTTAGAGATTGAGTCTGTGCTCAATTCTCGCCCTCTATGTCCGCTTGGTAATGGTCCGAATGACATATCTGCACTGACACCAGGACATTTTCTTACTCTGGCTCCATTAACTGCTATTCCTGAACCAGATTTATCACACCTATCTATCGGTCGATTATCGCGTTGGCAGCTTTTAACTCGTATCCATCAGGATTTTTGGAAAAGATGGAATTTAGAATACCTGAACACACTGCAACAACGAAAAAAGTGGTTCAATAGTAACTCGCCACTTTATTCAATAGGTGCACTCGTCTTGATAAAAGATGATCAACTCCCTCCATTGCGCTGGCGACTTGGACGCATTGAGAAATTGCATCCTGGCGCTGATAAAATAGCTAGAGTAGCTACTGTTCGGACTACTCAAGGTGTACTGCAGAGATCAGTGGTTAAATTATGTCCATTACCTCTTCAATAGTTATGACATATGTTGATGTATATATATATATTTTTTTCGCTTTATGTTCGATATCTTCTCAATTTTTTATTTGCTTTGTTTCATAAAATATTCTATTTTAGGTGGGCGGTTATGTTACTGCAACTCGTTATTGTTAGTTAAGTTAATTTATTTTCTGTTCCAAAATGCTTGTTCGTTTCGTGCGGCCCACGTATGTTCGTTTCTTTCTCTATGGACGTATATTTACGTATGGACATATGTTGGAGCATATGACAGTGCGAGACGAAGGAAGTCGTAATTCGAATACACACATCGACGCTCGTTCGGTGCAGTGCAAGACTTTTCTTCATTTCGCAATTTTTCTCGTTAATTTCTACAAGTTCGAACGCCGGTGAAAAAGTGACTGTTCTCGCTCGTGAGTGACACATTGATGTGCTGTAAAACCAACAGGTACGCAATCGTCGATACTCCAACATTCGCCTTTCTTTCGAGTCATTTTTTCTCACCGGAATTTCATTATTAATTTCTTTTGCTTTCATTTAATTTCAAAGGCCGTGTCGTGCCACTCTGATTATAAAAATCAGTAATTATAGTCTAAACAGAATAGATTCATATTAACGATTTAACAAAAAATTTTTATTGAAGAACACCTAGTTGATTTTCAAAATCAAATTTAGGTATTTCTTCAAGAAAGTATAATTGCACACCTAAATCTGGAAATACTTGTAATCTATCCAGGTAAATTGTTATTGGGATTCAGTACAGAAAATAATCATTCTGGCTTTGAGTGAAAAAAAAAAGCACAGTGACAACCTCTTGCCTTGGAAGTTTTCATAGAAATGATGGTTTTCATGATTTGGAAATTTTAAGAAGAAAATTACAAATGTGTGATGATAACACCCAATAATTCTGAGGTTTTTTGGAATTTCTCACTAGAAAGGCATGGTTTATAATCTTGAAGTAGAAAGAAAATATAGTATAACAACAAAAAATCTATGTTAATTTTTACCAGAAAATTAGTATTTTGTATCTTCCTTCTGGATATGGACCTCATTGGATGAAACATGAGTGAGTGAATCATTTCTTAGAGGGAAAATAATGTTTTTAAACAATTCAGATTCAATAGTGGATGCTGTGGAAGGTATTTTTCATTCAAACTAAACTGGACTACAGAGGGGTATTTGCCCAATGTGAAAACTTAAAATGCTTATAACTTTTCAACGCAGCTGAATATAGAAAAACCGTAATGGAAAAAGTGTTTGTTTTGATCTCAAGAACCTATGGTTAAAATTAACGCAGTGGTCAAAGACTCACCCTGTATAATTATTTTCGGCGTTTTCTTGAATTGAAGAAATGGACGAATATGAAATTAGCTCAACACCTTTTGCCATTGATTTTATTTTACCCATATATATATCTTAATAGTTTATAAAATATATAAAGGGGCCAAACGACGGACCTAAAAATTTTTCTCGATTTTATTAAATATCTGGTTTTTTCAAACACCTTGTCTTTTCATTCGGCTAAATATATGTTATCACCCTTTTTTGTTTTATTACTGTCGTACATTTTAGGAGCAATGTGTTTTACACCTTTGTACTAAACCAGAACTCTGCTGTGTCGCTAAACAGACTGGCTATTCAAAAATATTCATAAGCGAACTGATCACATTCCTTGAAAACGCTAAGATAGATCGGTATTTGTTTCGATAGGGACAATTTCATCAGTGAAATGGCCTTAAAGCTTATTGCACCACCATTCAATGTTCGTTTTTTTTTAAGAACCTATTTGAATTTGACTTATACTGTCTTAAGATAAGTTATGATTTGTGATGAGGTGAATCTGCGAGTTGCGTTCATTTAGCCATTTGGAAACAATTGGTGTTAAGAAATAACATACAATTTCAAAATTTCTACCCCTTAAACGAAGTTCAAGAGAGTTGCGTCATACGAAAGATTACATCAATTTTGAAATTTGAAACTTTCAGACAATTTAATATAATTTTGAGTCATTCAAGAATACGATCATATAATCTTCAAAAACCAATTATAGAGCCATCACTTACAGATTGAAATGAATTTTATATAAAAAATTTACAAAAGCACTGACTTGAAGTTAAGTACTTTTGCGCTCTTGTTCAAGAGTAATTTTTCGTACTCTGGAACAGTCTGATAGGAGGGTTGCCTTTTATATTTCGGGATTAGGGAACAAAAATAAATATTAATCATCGAAAATCACTTGATTGTTTTTCAAAATATTCCCCAGTAAGATCTCCACTTTTGCATGCGTTCGAACCAATTGTCGAAGAACTTTTGAAAATCTGATTGAGTTATCTCCAAAACATGCATTCTGAATGCACCAACCGCACTTTCAGGTCTGTTTATGGGGCAACCTGTCTGTATTCCTTGTTCATAAAATTAATAAATTAAAATAAATAAATAAATACGCGTTAATTCACGATTCATCGCATGTCATAATGTCATTGACGTGCTGCGAAGCATCGCTATCGTATTTTTGAAGTATTTCTCACGACCAATCAACAAGAGCCGTTCTTTGAGCGATCCAACTCGAACAACATTTTTTGACTGACAAATGTTCATGCAATATTGAATGTATGCTCCCTCTAATACCTAAGGTTGTCTCAATCTCACGACAGGTCACATAACGATCTCGCAGTCAGCTGGCGCACAGCACCAATGGTGTTTAGAACAACTGATTTTTTACGACCTTCACGAAATTAGTCTTGGAATGAACTACGACTTCGGTTGAATTCATCATACCAAGGATAAACACTGGTCCTTGATGAATACAGTGCATCGATGCACTGTTGTTGAGTTAATCCACGTCGAAAGTTGTAAAAAATAATCGCACGAAAATATTCAAGATTTAATTCTATTTTTTGGGCGAGATGAATCTTTTGAGTTAGCGTAAACAACATACCTATATCTCAAATTGAAAACTTTTCATAGTTTTTCGCAAGTTTTGTTCGAAACTTAGATACCCTTCTCCTAAAATTTTATATCACTACTTTTCTAAATTTGAAAACGTACATTATTTCACCGTAATGAAAAATGTCTCCAAAGTGACACTGATTAATAAGTTCCACCCATGTCAATTGAATATCTGTGATAGCATCGATCACAGATACTTCTTACGGTCATTTGTTTTGTCATTTCTCTTTACAAATAGGTATATGAAGAAATGATAGTATCTTTAAATGTAAAAAAGCTACAACAATGAAATTTGAGAATATGTGAGACATCAATAACGTCCATTCATACTCAAATTTTTGTTTGAAGACTTCCGATATCTTATGGGGTATAAAGTATTGAAATTTTTTTTAAGAATTGTTTCAAAATTTCCTAGCATGTCGATTTCTGTGAAATTGCTCAAGCTTGTTTGTTCCGTTTTAATCCAGAGATCTTTCCAATCACAACTTGATCCTATGGATATTCTGGTAGTTATGAAGGAGACCAATTTTCAGATGCTTATAACATCTGAAATATTGGACGGATTTGACCCAATAATGAACTCGTCCGAGAGATTCATTCCTCCGATCTACCCTGAAAATTTCAGCCTTCTAACTCATTCCGTTCAGATGTGATCGTGCTGACGGATGGACCGATAGAATCGGTTTCGACCACGGATTCATGATCAGCGAGTCTTCACGAAACGATCGATACCAGTTTCACCCAAATATTCGAAAAATACAGATATTTGGGCAAATCTATAGGTACTCTGTAGAGGTGAAAGAGAGCGACAAAAATGGCAATACTTTGAAACACTGCAATACATTTTTTTACCTATTAATCAGATTGAACAGGACTATGCAAACCCTCAGTCTAATTAGATCTACGAAAAGAACTCTTTCTCTGCATTTCTTCATCAGTCTCATTTGCAAGAATTTCTTCATCTTCTGTCTTCTCAACCTCCACTGCATCAATTTTAGATATTGTGTCGTGTTTACTGGGAACAAAAGAATCGTCAGGGTAAAACTTACTTCCATCGCTTCCTGACGCTCTTTCAGCACATGAAACTGAGTTTCCTCAGAATTCTTTACACATTTTAAGATTTCGGATGTTTATTTCGTATTAATACCATTTCAAACTTAATCGATTCGATTTGTAACACGAATAACTTACTTAAACGCTGTCGTGTGACCGTTTTGGTTACTTGATTTTTTGCATACTTTCTTCATTTACAAATGTATTCATACTGACATATTAACAGGTACATAGAGCATATCTGTGCCAATCATAGTTAGTGAAAAAACATAATAATTGAAAGCTGAACAAATTTTGTTTGAACACGACGGTTATATTATGAGGTGAACAGTATTGAAAAAAAATTTTTTTGAAATTTTTCAACAGTTTCATCCCTACGAAATTAAGGAAGCCTAGTTTCGTCAGTATTTTTCAAGAAACAACTTGATCCGATGGATAATCTAAGAGTTAATAATGAAATCAAATATCCGATGTACATAACTCCGGGATAATTCGACGGATTTGCTCAAATAACGAACTTGACCGAGATATTTGGATAAGAAATCTATTCCTCGACAAGTTTGATCCTGTATTCTTCATCAAGAAGTCAAACCCAATTGATTGAGACAATTTTCAGCTAGATATTTGAAAATTATAGACATTTGAGCAAAACGATAGCACAGTGTTTTGCTAGAACAAAGAGCTCAAATTACTCTAGAAACTTGAGAAAGAGGTGAACATTTTGAATAGAAAAACATTATCTGAAACAATGTCGATTCTACAGGGTGTAACTAAATAAGTGTAAAATATTCAAGGAAGTGATTCCTCATCGAAAACAAGATAGGATCTTTCATATAAAGAAACTTCATTGGAGCATCCCTTGTTAAGATACATAAAACATAAAACCCCTCAAAGGGAGTACATATAACTTGTATAACAATTTTTTTCACAAGCACCAAAAAAGCTACAATATTGAAATTAATCTAACGTTTCCTACTAGCAATAAGACACTTATCCAGTTATTTGTTTGGTTTACACCATGGTTGTAAGGGTGGGAAACGCAACCCCTAAAGTTTATTTCCAATGTAACTTTTTGACTTATTATTTGTTTACCATTTAAAAATTTATTTCCGATAGCCTGTTTCATTCTAAATAAAACAATGTCTCATGAGTTTTTTGCCGAAAATAAACCAGTTCACAGCAAAACAATTATTTTACGAACAACTACAGAGATTGGTTAATCGTCATAAATGCGAACTGGATTTTTTATTATTCTGTAGTTAGGACCTGCATTAAAAGACTAAATGGTAAAAAACAAAACTGATCTATTAATAACAAAACACACTTTTTTGGTGCTCGTGAAAAAAAATTGTTATACAAATTTTATGTACTCCCTTTGAGGAGCTGTATCTTAAAAAGGGATGCTCCAATGAAGTCTCTTTATATGAAAAATATGAAATCTTTTTTTCGACCCTTTAAACTTATACGAATCTGCTTACAATATTTCCCCTACGAAAAAAGGTTTTTCCATCACTTCCTAGTTTAAAGACATGGCTTTCGCCTGATTATGAATTCAAATACTTGCTTATATATACAGGGTCTTTCACGAGGAACCTCACCCATAACTACTGAACGTATTTTCATGAAATTCAGCACTTATATGTATTTCACGATGCTGATGAAATCTAAAATATTTTCAGGGCATGAGCACCTCCGGTTTTTCCGGAAATGACGTCAACTTCCGTTTTTCAAATTAGAACACCATTTTTTTATTGCAGAAATAGAAGGGAAAAGAAATAGCTGAAAATTCAAAACGAAAAACAGTTTTTCGTGAATAACTCAGAAAATATCCACTTTAGGGCAAGGATGTGATGCATACACACACATTATTTTTTAACGTAGATTCAATATCTGCCATAAAAAAATGGGGTTCTAATTTGAAAAAATTGATTTTTCACGATTTTGTCATCCCTAACTTTGAAAGCGATTTTTTCACCCCCTGTATCATGAATCGCGATTTAGATTTTTAAAGCGCATACATCAATCTTACATCTTAAAAAATTCCAAAAATGAAAATTTTCCATCCAAAAACCTCGAAGTTATTCTTGTTTCAGCGGACCTCTATTTTCGATGTTTTTATTTTCGATTTTTTTTTCGAATTTTCCCGCTCAGAGAGAATTTTCCAACCAAAACTGAAAAATGTTACATCAAAATAATTTGAAATTTTTAAGGAATCTATTTCTGCAATAAAAAATAGTGTTCTAATTTGAAAAACGGAAGTTGACGTCATTTCCGGAAAAACCGGAAGTGCGCATGCCTTGAAAATAGTTTAGATTTCATCAGCATAGTGAAATACATATAAGTGCTGAATTTCATGAAAATACGTTCAGTAGTTTCCCGTATAAATATGGATGGGGATCCTCGTGAAAGACCCTGTATATATATGGTTCAAAAAATAATCAGTCTCCAGTCCAGTGTTCTCTCTTCATAATCGAATAATAGTTTCAGATGTTAAATAGAATATGTTAAAATATTCGTGAATTCGCAAAATTGGAGATGTTCTTCGACTTATTCATCAAATAATTCTTAAGTATATACTCTCTGACTCAACACCTAATCGGTCTTGACCTAGTACACGCGTCATTTTGTTGACTACGTAATTTTTTTGAACTTGTATCCACATAGTGCATCGCCATGGTAGATAAACATGCTTTTATAATAAAAAGAAACTTGTTTATGTGCGAGCTGGGATCAACGAACTGGAGATCAATCGTAGAACTATTGTATGCGTGAAAATTATTATAGTGAATGACTTCCATGTCATTTGTATCAAAGATCATCAAGATAAATGAATGCCGAAAGAACTGCATTCGAGAGTAATTAAAATTGATTTATGAAAATACTATCACTGATTAAAGGACATTGAATTTGCGGACATATCATAGATGTGCGAAGAATCCTAATTGCTAGAGAATTATTATTCAAATTATTTAAATCTAAACAAGATAAAACTGTTCATTAGGGTTAGTAAATAACCCCCATTCATAAAAATGATTCTTTAAAATTCCCAAATCATTTGATAATATGCTCTCCAAAGTATTGTTGTCGGAATGGTGGAGAGCAGTTGAAATATCAACATATACAAATTTCTGAGACGATGCCTCAGATAAATCACTGACGGCCGGTTTCTGAAACGATGATCATCATAGAAATCAACTAATCAGCTGTTAAATCTATGGTCAACTGCCATTTGAGTTGCTGAAAGGATAGTCAACTAGGTTAATTTGACCACGCTGTCAGTTGACACAGTGGTCAAATATTTCAGGTAAATTGTATGTCAATCGTCATTTTGAGTTTCCGAAACGCAAATTAAGGCTAAATCAGTGGTCAAACTAGTGTCAAAGAACTTGTCAACTAATCGGTGTTGTTTGGCGAATTAACTTGAAAGAAATCTTGTTTATGAATGAAATCTATGTATTTTCCAAGGAAATCTTAATTTTATCGGTATGTATGAAAATAATTTAATAGTCTTTAATATATAATTTTTTTATGAAAAGGCATTTATTTTTTCCAATTGTGCGATGTAATATGTTTTCGTTAATAATTTAGTTTTCTCTGAAAAAACAAGCATTTTGCAACAATTGGTGAATCTATTTTTTTATTGTAGATAATAATTATGGATATCAGCTTGGATATAAGCATGTCTAGTAATTCTAGCGAAGATGAGAACCCAAGGCCACGAACTCTTAGGAGAAGAATGAACTCTTTTGATTTCTACAATGATGTGGAATTCAAAAATAGGTATAGACTGTCCAAGGATATAATAACATTACTTCTGAATATGATAGAGGATAAAATAAAGCCTTTAACATCAAGGAACAAATCAGTTACTGCCTTGGAACAAGTACTTCTAACAATAAGCTATTTTGCAACAGGAGCATTCCAAATAACAGTAGCTGACCATATAAGGGTCCATAAAACTACAGCATGTAGAATAATTAAAAAAGTATCTAGAGTCATTGCTGAACTTCCACCCCAGTTCATATCTATGCCAAGAACAGAGGATGAACGGAATAGAATCAAATCAGAATTTTATTCTATAAGTTCATTTCCGAACGTGATTGGATGTGTAGACTGCACACATATAAAAATACAGTCACCTGGAGGTCCACAAGGTGAGCTTTTCAGAAATAGAAAGGGATACTTTTCTCTTAATGTTCAGGTGATTTGTGATCCCGCAGGGATTATTTATTGGAGGACAGTGGCTACCCTTGTCGCTCATATTTATTGACTCCATTTCTGAGGCCATCAACTCCCGGTGAGCAAGCGTACAACAGAGCACAGATCAAAACGAGAAATACTGTTGAAAGAACATTTGGTGTCTTGAAGAGACGTTTTCCTTGTTTGTCTATGGGAATTAGGCTGAAAATGGAGACAACCATGAATATCAATTTGGCATTAGTTCATAATGAAGACGTAGCAGACTTTGATATCGGAGAGAACTTCCCAGATGATCCCCCAAATACTTCTACAAATGATGAAAATATATCAGTCAGATCTTTGTTAGTATCAACACATTTCAATGTTCAATAATAATTGTGGAAGAAGACTCGGATCAAAGGTCATACAATCCGTCACAAAAATCCTATGAAGTAAAAGTAGTGCGTTGAGGAACAGTTGTTACAATAGCTCAAATAAATTTATATTCTAATCTACTCTTATTTATAGACTGAAAACATTCTATAAATCCAATTACACCAAATTTCATTTCATTGTTTTTACTTCTGTGTACTGTGATAAAATAATAAAATTGGATGATGTATGAACAAGGTTGTTTGCTCAATTATTTTGAATACTTCAAATTAAAACGATATTTTCATTTTATTGACCTATTGATGATAAATTTTGCAGTTGAAAAACAGCATCTGTATTTTAATACACCAGATACCACTTAATACACAGGTACAGTTAAGCCGCTAAACGATTCATAAATGCAATCTATCGTAAGAAACAGTTGTAAAGCAAGTTCAACCAGGTATTTTTTATGGTCACTTGAGGAAAATTATAAGGGTGTTAAAATTTAAACATCAGTTATCGGATAATTTTAAAATCTTAACCACAAAACACTGATATCTTAACCTCTTTAATCACAGAATATTAGTTTTTATCGGAGAATCTGTGGTTGGACAGTCTGGCAACAGGGTCGCCTCATGTCAACTGAAAATAATCATAGATTAGTTAAATATGCACTGAACATCCTTTCGGAAACTCCAATTGATTTGACATCTCTGTCAAGATGATCGTTGTGTTAGTTGACATGAGATTTGATCATCCTTTCAGAAACTGGCCGTGAGAGAACTATAAATTAAAAAGTATAGCGGCGCTAGATATAACCATGGAAGACCATTTATCAATGTTTTAGAATTGCTATTCTTATTATCAACAAAAACACGAAACCTTCTATCAAACCACATATTTTCTAATAATTTCACCATTTTAGCACACTCCAGATGAGTATAGAGTTTCAAAATTAAGAAATCTTTCCGTATGCCGAAGATATATCTATGAAAGCAGCTCCTATTTGTAACCTATTATCGATCCTCGATTCTATGAAAGTTGTAAGGATAAAAACCTTGTCTGAACAATTCCTATTTTGCCTAAAAGCATCCTGAAAATTTGGTGGAGTATTTTCTACATTAGATTTAATTTGAGAAAGAATTAATCTTTCTAATATCTTGAACGGAACACTGAATAAACTGACTGGTCGATAACTATTTAGATCACAGGAATTTTTTCCTTCTTTCAGATAATTTGGGTCTGCAGAATACCGAAGGAATATTACCAGACTTCAAAATATTATTAATTAAAGATAATAATCAAGACAAAGTCTTTTTTCCTAAACGTTTGATGAATTCGTGACAAATTCCATCAAAACCTGCTACTTTCCAAGATTTGGTGGACTTTATTGCAGTTCTCAATTAATCTATATTGAATGGATTTCACACATGTTCTGAAGCAGCAGGGACTGCTCTCCTGAATATGTGTATTTTTTTCCTCATTTTAGATTGAGATATATCAACTGATTCAGTTACATCAACAAGAAGGCGAGCAATTAATTTTGGATTAATTTTTGATGATCACGAGGCGAGGGGGGTATCTTCGCCTAATTTCCTCAAAATATCCCACGAGTTTTTAGTCGAATGAATGAAATTCATTTTCGATACTGCACTGCCTAATTTCTCTTTTTAATTTGTATTGATAGAATTCATAAGCCTTTTTCATTTATCATCGAATGGTGAATTTTGATGGTCCTTCTACAACTTATTGGTTTTATTCGACCAACCAGAAATAGGTTCGTTCCGGAAACCCCTGTGATGAATATCGTGAGAGGGATTAATTCACCCAATATCAGTCTTGTTTATTGGCTAATTCAATCCAATTTGCTATCTGAAATTCCAACGAGGCTCTTTCTAACATTCAGTATATTAAATTAAACTCCCTATAGTTAACAGAATAGGCCCATATTGGCTGCGAGGAAAAACTTGTAGAATATTAAGTTTTATAGGAAGCGGATTACAAGAATTGCCACTAAGTCACTAAGCAGATCAGAATTATAGCCTATATTCCATCTAATCAAATGAAAATCAAATAGAAGTTACTCTGTTCCATCCAGTCAGCTAGAACTATTCCACTTCAAACAATATTACTCCACCCTACATTCCAAAAAAAAACAGCTTTTACAAAAAAAAATTAGGAAGCACTGACGTGAGGTCAGATTGCTTTGGCGCTCTTGTTTAGCTACTTGCGAGTAAATACTCAAACCATAACAAATCTATAAGCACTCTGATCACGTGAACAATAGTCTTTTCCCGTACTATGGGACAATGTGATGCGAATATGAACGCCTAATGAATGAACAAATCTATATCTCAAATTAAAAATAACTACTCATAATTTCCCCAAGTTTTGTTCGAAGCTATAATTCCTTTTCCTAAAAACTTATGTCAGTGCTTTTCTCAATTTTGACAACGTATATTATTTCAGCCACCGAGATTGAATTCTATCTCTATGATTTCCCTTATGAAAAATTTTGATTAATATAACGCCAACTGACACTGATTAATAAGCCCGGTATTTGTCAATCGAATATCGATCTGTGATGGCCATCGTTCAAAGAAAATCATCAGGACGTATGTCATTCCTCTTTTTATCTTGAGTAAATTAAAAAATGATTATATCTTTAGATAGAAAAGAGCTACGACAATGAAATTTGGGGATAAGTAAGATATCGATCACCTCAATATATTCACGGATTTTTATTGAAATCCGCAAAATATCTTATGGGATAGTGAGGATTGAAAAAAATTTTTTTTGGGAGTTTTTAAAAATATATTTGGCGAATTAACCTATTATATATATATATAAAAACTGCAGCTGATTTCTTTTGGCTGCTAGAGAGGATACGGCCGGCCGCCCGGACAGACTCAAGTTTCGCCACGAATTCTTCATCAGGGAGTCGAACCCAATCGATTAAGACCATTTTCGGCTCGATATTCCAAAATTACAGACATTCGGGCAAATGATAGGCACTCTGTTCGGGTGAACAAGAGCGGCAAATAAAAACCAATGAACATTTTTGAACAAAACATTTTTATTAATCAATGTATTTTCCCTTCTGCAACTTTGCATGCTCCAACAAGTTGTCCAACTTCTTACATGTCCATTATTGGAACAATCTTTAGGACGTCGGTCGTCGCCTTCTCAATGGTCTCAGTCGATGCATGCCACTTTACTTCCATTGCTAAATGCAGTTTAAAGAACAGATAGAAGTCACACGGATCAAGATCTGGTGAGTTGGGCGAATTATGCAAAAGGAATAAGGTGATTTTTGACCAAATTTTAAGTTACAAGTCGCGATTTCTCGATATTCTGACAGAATACGACGAATTCTTACCAGCAAACACTTCATGACGCCCGAGTAAAACTCTCCAGTGACTGTCTGGCCCAGTGGAACAAATTACTTGTAGATATCCCTTCGAATCGTAAAAACAAATCAGCTTAAAATAAACTTTTGACTTCACCAAGCGACTTTTTTTGGGTGTCCCTTCATCTGGCACTCTCCATTAAGCGTTTTACCGCTTTATTTCGGTTTCATATTCGAAACACTACGTCTTGTCACCAGTTATATATATATATATATATAAAATATGGTATGCGGTAGATTGAGTAAGGACTTATTCCGTTTCTATAACTTTCACCGACGATATTTTGCTATATTTGATTAATTCACGCAGTTTTCCGATGTTTTATTCCAATAATCAGGTTCTGGGACGGTTTGATCTAATGTATTCATCCATCGTCAACCAAATTTGAATCACCCGAACCACTCTTGAACTTGTGTACGAGAAAGAAAATAATCACTATATGTATTTTGTTTCATTTGATGCGTTTCAGTAAAAGTTTTACCAAGATTAACACAAAAATCAATTGCAGCTCTTTTTGGCTCTCTTGTTCACCCGAACAGAGTGCCTATCATTTGCACAAATGTCTGTAATTTTGGAATATCAGGCCGAAAATGGTTTCAATCGATTGGGTTCGACTCCCCGATGAAGAATCCGTGGCGAAAGATGAGTCTGTCCGGCCGGCCGTATCCTCTCTAGTATCCAAACGAGATCAGCTAGAGTTTTCATATTTTCAGAATAGGTTAATTGTCCAAATAATAAAATATCTCGGTCGAGTTCGTTATTGGGCCAAATCTGTCGGATGGTTCAGTAGTTATGAGCACCTGAAATTTATTTTGCTCAATAACTACTAGAATATCCATCCGATCAAGTTGATACTTGAAATATCGTTGAGGGAGGCTGAAACAAAACAGGTCGGAAAATTTCGAAGAAATCGTCGCGCTAGAAAATTTTTTTGATATTCCCAAAAAAAAATTTTCAATGCTCACTATCTCATAAGATATTTTTCGGATTTCAATGAAAATTCGTGAATATATTGAGGTGGTCGATATCTTATTTATCCTCAAATTACATTGTCGTAGCTCTTTTCCATCTAAAGATATTATCATTTTTTTAATTTACTCAAGAGAAAACAGAAATGACATACGTCCCGATGATTTTCTTTGAACGATGGCCATCACAGATCGATATTCGATTGACAAATGCCGGACTCATTAATCAGTGTCAGTTGGCGTAATATCAATCAAAATTTTTCATAACGGGAAATCATAGAGATAGAATTCAATCTCGGTGGCTGAAATAATATACGTTGTCAAAATTCAGAAAAGCACTGACATAAGTTTTTAGGAAAAGGGAATTATAGCTTCGAACAAAACTTGGGGAAAATTATGAGTAGTTATTTTTAATTTGAGATATAGGTTTGTTCATTCATTAGGCGTTCATATTTGCATCACATTGTCCCATAGTACGGGAAATGACTATTATTCACCTGATCAGAGTGCTTATAGATTTGTTATGTTTCGAATAAATACTGCAAGTAGCTCAACTAAAGCGTCAAAGCAATCTGACCTCACGTCAGTGCTCTCTAATTTTTAATTTAATTTAAAATTAAATTAAATTAATTTTAAATTTAATTAATTTTCCGACCGATGTACAAAACACACAAACATACTAATCTAATGACATTTATACCAGATTTCAATGAGTGACTAAGCCATCTACAGGTAAAATATTACTAAAGATGGAACTTGTGGTACTATTTTTTTCAAAGTTCGGTTTCTTTTGGAAAGAAGGGTGTATAAACCCACCTAAGCGTGGTGGGAATTGAAATCTCCACAATGAATTGAAGGATGAGGAAGATTTATATCGAAATTTTTTGGTCAAATAATATTCGGAAGCTTATAAATATTAACGATTTAACCTTCAAATTGGCTTCTCTTATCAATTCGATATTCTGCACTAATGATTTTTCAACTCAACATTGAGTAAATTTCACTAAGAAGATACCGAATTAATGTATAACATTTTATAGTTTCTCTTTCACGAAGATTTTGTTCAGTATCCGAATATGTCTCTTGAAGGAGCATAATCTTTGCACCATATTACTCTGGTAATTTAGAAATATAGTCACTTTTGTCCTCAGATATACCTTCTATATTCAAATTCTGAACATAAAATTTGTCTCCAATCTTTGAGTAGCATTCTACGAATCATGTCTTGCGGTCCAAGCGACGATTTTTCAGATCTTCCGATGGAGGAAGTCTTCACTGAAACTCTCATTAGGAAATTTCAATATACAACTTATTTCATTTAAAAAGCATCGTAGGAAAAATCATTTAACACCCTGTATATGTACGTACTATGCGAACCGAACAGTTCTTATCTAAAACTGAATCGAATCATTTAATTTCACTCTTAAAGAGGAATACCTACCGCTGGAAATCCTCAATAAACGCAACATATGTTAGTTCAAGAATCATTAATCCCTTCGCAAAAATAACTCGCGTTAACAAACTGAAAACGGCCCGAAAATAAATCGTAGGGAGAAAGGTGCGGAAGAGGGAGAGAGGACGAGTATGTGACGTGAAAAAATAAACGAAAGTAAAAAAATGTATATACACTTGGAGGAGACCATAACCTATCCCAGTGCAAGCTGAGTTATTTCAGTTAAAGTAGGCTGTAAAAGAACGCAACAAGATAAAAAAAACACATGCAAATAAAGTACTGTAGAAAGAAACCTCTGGGTCAACGTACTTGGGTTGTGAGGCTGTCTCTGTCCCCCGCACTGTGCTGAGCGAGTTCAGGCATAGGCGTGCACGGGAACGGGGTTTGTGATTGAAAAAAGTCGTTGGATTAATTGAATTTTGTATCTATGACACGATTTTTTGATTTGAAACACCAAAAAATTTGTTTCCTTGTAGTTAATGTTGTACAACTACGAAAAAGAAAATCATGTATTGAGTAATGGCATTTTGCTTCATGTCTGCATAATGACCGATACTATTGAATGGAGACTGAAAGACAAGATCTTGTTAATATTCACTCGTTTTTTCTGAGACATTCACTTTCTTTCTGATTGTTCTAGTTTAAAACTCAAGTAGAAAAGCGTGTTGTCATTTTGCTCAAACATCTGTAGTTTTGGAATAGGAAGCCGAAAATTATCTGAATCGATTGATGAAGAATCTGTGGTCCTATTTGAGTATTTTTGAAAGGTGATATACTCTCTATTTTTCAGAGCGAACGAGTGAGGCATGCCATATTTTCAGAATGGCATTATTGCCCAAATTGAAAATATTTTTTATAAACTGTTGGAATGGCCATGGGTCTGCCTGTGTCTCCTATTTTAGCTGATTTAATTATGGAGAATTACGAACATAAACCTCTCGACCAATATATTGAAACCTAAATTATAGATACGGCCCACGAATCGCTTCTAGCCTCTGGCCGTATCAATAAGACCAGCGATTGGAATGTATCATAGAATGAAGAATCGTGTTTTTAGAGCCAAACAGTAAAAGTTTGGAATCTCGAGCTCAACATAACCATCTCCTAAAACTTTGATATAATTTTTAACAACCGTATATTATATAATTCAATAAATGAAAAGTTATAATAATTCGGTTCATTTTTTTCATTTTCAATCTGGTCCCCCTATTATTTCAACAATTATTATATGGCACTCTGCCAAATCGAGTTCGACACCTCTGCTATAAATGGATTTATGCAACCTCTTAACAATCAAGAAGAATCTATTGACTTCATACTGGAAATCAAGAAAGATAAACAACTGTCATTTTTAGATATACTTGTTTAGAAACAAGAAGCAGTGAACAAAATATCAACAAACACAGGTCAATACCTATCTAAATTTTAATTCCGACCATCATCTAAATATTGAATTGGGAGTGCCAAAATGTTTATATGATAGGAAAACAAATATATGCTCTACCTAACACAATAAAAATGAGGAAATATAAAACATCACAAAACACTCAAAAGTAATAGCTTTCTCAAAAAGATGTAGTAATGATAGAAACAAATAACAAAAAGCCAACTTGAACACAATAAAACACAAGCAGATATGCAACAAACTATAAAAAGCGTAATTCCTTCTGTGAAAGGTTTTCCAGAAAAAATATGAAGAATTGGAAATAGCTACGTCATAACAACCGCTTTCAAGACACAAAATACCATCAGGGCTGCTCTAACAAAAGTTAAACCCGATAACGAGAATCCAAGAACGAAGAACTGTATATATGAGATACCATGTGGTGCGAAAAGATTTGTTTTCGGAATAACAAAACGCCCCTTGAAGGTGAAAATAAAAAAACATCAGAAGATTTCTCAAGTGTTAGACACCGATAAATTCGAGTTGGTCGAATATGCTTTGGATAAAAATCACCTGACAAAATGGAACGAAAGATCTATAATATCCAAAGACGAGAATCATACAAAAAAAATCAGAGACAGCATTCATGTTCATCGATCTCAATCCCACCATCAATTGGGTTGCCGGAAGTTTGGAAGCCAATTGTTTAAAGTAATTTGAAGTCTTCAAACCACAGATAAGTGCTAATTTTTCATCCTGTTTAGTAAGGTAGTCCGTCAATTTGACATTTTAAAGTTGAAAAATTTTCTGAGGTCTCCAGTTTATGCAAAAGCTAATATTCACTTTGAAAATGACAGAATGTTGACAGTTGCTATGAGCCTCTGATATTTGTTTTCCCCAATAAATCATAAAATATCCATCGGATCAATTTGAAACTTGAAAATCGATCGAATCTTGAAAAAAAAATTTTCCGAAAAACATTTTTGTAGTCATTCGTTTCCTTAAAAGATATTTTCAACAAAAAATTATGCTTTCATAGGGGTTATATATATATTCCATATTTTGCATTTTCGTAGGAAAATTCACGAGAATTTTTTTTGGCCGGCTTCTTCTTGTCCAGTGAACTAGTAGAACTGCGTGCTATTTTGTAAAAATATTCTATAATTTGAGCAATGGTAATCATAATAATGTCCGATTTTTCAGGTTGAAAATTCATTGAATAGCTTTTTTTTATCCTGTGTTAGGATAACTTGTGAGATGATGTCCTGAAGTTTGAAGTAGTATTGCGACCAAACGGAAACTGCAGAAAACTGTGAGTGGTGATTATTAATTCGAGATAATTGTTCTTTGATTATTTTATATTGTCATTCTCCGTTGTTTTTGTGTCACACTGTCACAGAATCTGAAGAAAAACTTTGAGTGATTATTTTTAATTTATGATACAGGTTTCTTGATTCTTTCAGAATCATTCTGGCGGTTGTCTCAGTATCACATTTTTCCAAATTTCCAAGTTCGGAAATCTTATCTACATGTTATTGATTTTACGATTTTTATTCATACTATGTGCATTTAAACTTTTTTTAATGTCCTGCTGCTAGTGAATCCACCCCATATTCCTCTGTACACATTATTTGTTTTTCTCATCAGCTTTGAAAAACCGAACAAAGAGTCACATAATTGTTTATTTTAATATAATAATAATAATATTTATTCAAAAATAACAGAAATTTAGAGTAAAAAATGCAAATATATCGACAAATCTAAATATATGAACAAACAAAGGCATCACTGAAGCCACAGCTACGATGAGCTGTGTCTTGTGTGTGATATCGCCACAACATAATGAGAATTACAATAAAATAAATCACAGAAATGAAGCAAAAATGAAAAAAATTAAGTATACAAGCGTTTCCCCCTCTCCATATCAAACGTCGCAACCGACGGGAGACCACACAGTTAGGACGGAAAAAAAACTAGAATATCAGTACTTTAGAAGTATGTATTCACTACCTTATAGAATATGTCACTGTCACAATTTCTCAGCCAATATTTAACCTTTCTTTTGAATGCGTTTTGATTAGTTATTTTCTTCACATTTTCTGGAATTAGTTTCCATACTTTTGGGCTTATATAAGTACAATGCTTTTGACCCTTCAACTTGCTACATCTAGGAACCTGAAAATCTCCATGCTCACCTGCTTTTGTATTGTATGAGTGTTGCAGAGGCAATAATCGTATTTTATTATTCTTCGTGTT
Organism: Micraspis discolor; assembly: GCA_030674115.1. Taxonomy (NCBI): domain Eukaryota; kingdom Metazoa; phylum Arthropoda; class Insecta; order Coleoptera; family Coccinellidae; genus Micraspis; species Micraspis discolor. Next base: position 38,192 of record JARTUT010000027.1, read on the forward strand.
AATTATTATTCTCTGCAAATATAACTATCTGCAGTCGAAAATACCGCTATCCTTATACAATTTATTTTAAACTGCCAAAAATCATAAAAAGATAGTACCTATCAAATGGTATGGTATTTTTGGTTTTCACTTTTGAACCCTCATTATCGGTGCCACGTGGGACGGTTGGAAAGCGTATAGTACAAGTTTTGTATAGGAAAAACTTTCGAAATGGAAACCATGAATACTCCCAAGCTCTCAAGAGGTTTAATCTGAACCTTTCAGGGTACCTTAAAGGATACTCAGATCGTCGGAGTTGTTTGCCGTTCCTTTTCGAAAATTAAATATTACAAAATATTCACTTATAATACCACAAGAGCTTCAAAATTATCGGGTATTTCCCGATAGGTTCGTTGCAAACAAATGAAGGAGTCAAGTTTTTCAGGTTAAAAAATTTTTCCTGAAAAACTTGACGATTTTATTTGTTTGCAGGGAACCTATCGGGAAATACCAGATAATTTTGAAGCTCGTGTGGTATTCGGGGGATTATTTTTCTGTCCCAAATGTCGGCCAATAGAATTGCACCATGAGACGAAATGTACAGTTAACAAATAAGAATTTCATAATGAATAAAACAACATTTAATTAAGAATCAGGGTAGTGCAATTAAAAATACAATTGTTGTAAACATTGGTGCATGTTTTCTTCAAGTCAGAGTTATCGGTAATGGTCCCAGAAGAGGTAGATGGCATGAGGTTTATGCTGTTGATGGCATTTTCTGCAGTAGGTTCACTCTTTCGCAGTTTCTTGACAATTAATTCGTGGTGTTCCTGGTCGAGTTGGAGATACGGCTTGATGGAGTTACTGTTGGCATGTCCAGTTATTTTGATTATCTGCTGCTCTCCCAGGCCCTATTTCGCTAGTTTGGAGACGGCTGTTGCACGACTGGAGTGATTGGTGATTTTTTTGTTACCAAGGTCAAGCCCAGCTTTTTGTGCTGACTCCTTAACCCACTTTGAAATCGTGTTTTGGCCTACTGGGGAATCCTTGTACCACCTAGCGCCTGGAACTTTATTCCAGAATGGATTTTGGGTCAGGTTTAGTCTGTCGCTCTTGATATTGACATCTCTCTTCTCTATCAATTTCTGGAACAGTCTCACTGGGCACTTGTCAGGGATTTCCCGATTCTCCACAAGCCACTTGCTGTCTTATAGTTTTTATCACCACCTTGTGTGGTCTTGCTGAAAATTGGATTGTATTCAATTCTCCCAGTTGTTTCCCCGTCATTTCGCTGTTCTGCCTTGAAGTGATGTATTGACGCCATGCTGCCCTCACCACCTCTCCAAGCCAATTCCACTGATATTATCATGAATAATTTTTTCTGGAGGCCATCAGGAGTTTCCTCGTCCCAAACAGTGGTCATTACATCCCAATCTTTTTCCTCCAACGCTGCTGCACTTGCCTCCGTTTTCCGGAATAGATTGTGAAGCCTTACGCTTGGCATGACGAGCTCCTCGAGCGGTCTTGAATGCTGCATCCGAAAATGGGTTGATTTTGATGTCGAAATCGTTCAAGTAATTTGGCAGTCTGATTCCACACTGTTTTTATTGTACCTTCCTTATAGTCTTCTCCATCCATTTTCTTCATATTGTAAGCGTAATCTTTCATAATGTTTGCCAATTGCGCTTCACTCGTTTCAGCACTCAATGTGTATTCCCTCTCAGTACAAAAAGTAGTAAATTGGTTCCAAACTGTTTTTTTTGCCTTCTCCGTATTAATGGGAACATTTCCTTTGACTTTTTTATCGATGGTGGACAGAGAACAAACTCCAAATCGACTCATTTTCATGCAAAATCTCCAATTTTCACAATTGAATTCAACCTGTCAGTTTGACGTGTGCTTAATTTGACTGGATCATGTTTTGTTTATATATAGCAACTACCAGAGAAAATTTTCAAAAAATTATCAGTATAATACCATGTAGGTTGTACCACGTGACGTCGAATGGTGCAATTCTATTGGTCGATATTTGGGTCGGAAAAATAATCACCAATATCATTGAGTAAGTATAAATATATATTTATACTCAATGCCAATATGCAGAATTTTTAGTGAATTCAACTTGAGGTCTTTCGATTTAGATCCCATCATTCCTCTATGGGCTATAAGAAGTTGTTGAAACATCATTGTTGTGCATTAGATTGATTTCTTTTTGTTTCTTTCTGATTATTGGTTGCTATTAGTTCAGTGTTTCACTTGATACTTTCTATATTTGCACTAAGTTTAATGTTATGCCTAAAGATTGAATATATTTAGTGTAACCTATGAATACTGTTTTTGGTTTAAGATACCTGTTTGTATTCTTGTTTCTCAATAAATAATAAAATGAATAATAATGATGGAAGTTATATAAAATAATTTTTAATACTTTACTCCCTTTCAATGAATTCTAGCTCATCCGCCGTTGATGGCCGATTACAAGAAAAATGGGCTATTCTTTTCATTTAGTTTTGACGGTTCAGGACTATGCAAAATTTTCGATCCTAACCGGAAGCTTTCGAAACTTCTTAATGATTTATTAATTTGTTAAATTAAAAGTGTAATAATTGACTATATTCCACTAAAATGTAGTTTCAATTTTCTACCCTGTTTTGGGTAGTTTCAAGTAACTTCAGGAAGCTGAGTATTTTTTTAACTGATATTGAAGGAAACCGTGTTTCAAACTGAAGAAAGTGAAAAATTCTCTACGAAAAAATATATAAATTTTTGAAATCTCGCTGAAAGCGCGGAAGAAATCACCCACAATAAACAAAAAAATTATGTTGATGACGATATATTGTTAATGATGGAGCTTGTGTTGAATGATTGTTTGGGCTATTACCATCATCTATTGTGGATGTAATGATTTCCGACGTTTCGATAGACATCTTCTATCTTTATCAAGGAGAAAAGTAAGAAACCTTTTGAAAATTATCAATTTTCAAAAAGTCAATTGACAGAAGTCATGAAAGAAAATGAACGATGTTATATACTCATCTGTGATATGATGATCTTTTTAAGTTGGATCGAACTATCGGCGTCCAAACTTCTGGCAGATCTATAGATGGAGCACTTATGGAATCAGGTGTTATTTTCATAAATGCTGCTTCTTTGATTTTTCTTCTTGCAAGTTTTTCTTCTTTGGATATTATTGATGCTTCATCCCACTTTATACGATGATTCTCATCTACAGCATGTTGTACCAACCTGGATTTGTCGCTGTCTAGTACTCGTAGAAGCTTCTGATGTTCTTTTATTCGTACATTCAGAGGGCGTTTAGTTTCTCCGATGTAAGATCTTCCGCACTCGCAAGGTAATTCATATATGCAGTTCTTTGTCCTTTGTGTCTCATTATTAGGCTTAACTTTTGTAAGTTTAGCTCTGATAGTGTCTTGAGTTTTGAATGCATTCGTTACGTTGTATCTATTTCCAATTCTTCTCATTTTCTCCGACAAACCTTTTACATAAGGAATTACGGTTTTAATGGTCTGATTTATATCTGTTGGTTCAGGTTGACTTTCTCTTGTTCGTCTAGCTTTTTCTAATATCTTTTTGGGGTAGCCATTGCTTCTAAGAGTTTTCGAGATGTTATTTATTTCTTCATTTTGGTCTTCTTCAGTGCAACAAATATTTATTGCTCTATCAAATAAACATTTTGCTACTCCCAATTTAGTGTTTAGTTGGTGGTTTGAATCAAAAAAATTATAGCTCGAAAATTAAGAAAAATCGCATAACATACATCGGGTATTTTCGAAGATCTTAGGTTGGAGAAATAAAAAATTTTGGCGTCATTAGTTGTTTTGGGTTTGTTATGGCAATCGAATAAATACTTAGCTCATTCATCCTGAGGAGAGCTCAATAATACTCAGGTGTCATTGTGAATTTATTCAATCTACCTTTTTTTAACAGAATTACAAAACTACACATAAAAACTAATGTGGGTTTAAAGTGCATCAATATACGATAGCAATAAAGGCTATGTGAAAAACTATGATGCAATCTATACCGGAATTACAAGAATATGTTAGAATTTTGTGCAATCCTAGGTTTGATAAAATTTAAATCTTGGGAAATAAACAAATAGAGTTAAAGAGAAGGAGAATTTAACGTCACAAGTAATTTTTACAGCGGGGTAACTATCAAACGGTATATAGTATTACCAAAGTTCCTGCAGTTTAGGTTATCATCAGTTTTTTTTCCACGTAACCTTGATGTGTAACAACAACGTGTGAAATAAAACTACATCAATAAAGAAACCGAACGTGATCATCTTGCTGCACGCCTCTGACTTATATGTATACATGCACAGCCTCCTTATAGTTAACAGATTCTGTGTAGGGTAGGTCAATGCATTTCGTAGTCGTTTTATTTTACTTATGCTTCGTACACTCCATCGGGTTCTTTTAAGTTTTTTGTACTCCAGGCGTATGTTAGTTCTCTAGTTCTATCTTTATAAAACCCACGGTAGAGGCCAAACTATGAAAGTTCATTTGCGTGGTCAGCGCATCGATTAGATTTTACGAAAAAAATCCAATTGAAATAGTAATTGCTTTATTGGGTCTATAGATTGAAGCTTGCTTGTCATTTGGACCACACAGGAGATGTTGAGATGTTCCATCGATTAAAGCCACAGTAACGAAATTCATATTATCACGTCATTCCTGGAAGAATTATTTTCATTTGTGAAACCATCTAGAATGATGGACATTAAAATAGGAAGTGAGAATTAAAATAAAATACATTGGACGATAAGGATATTGAAATACTTTACTGTAACTATGAAATAGTTAGGACAAGAATACAAGGCCAGTCAGAAAGTATACAATCACAAAGAAACTAAATTTATAACTTGTCAAATACAGAATTATTATTTGGGCAATAACCATCATCTATTATTATTCTTCAACGCAGCATTTCAACAGACATCTCCTGTCGTTTTCAAGTAAAATTAGCTTTTACAGAAGTTGGCGATTTCAGAAATCTTTAATACAGGGTGGCCATTTGAAACAGACGAGATTACAGACGAAATAAATTTTTTCGATAAAAATGCTCGGACAGGTGGATTTCTGTTTCGGAGGAGACAACTTAAGATGTAGGTTACGGACGCAGAGCGCTTCAACCCTTGCTGCTACGACCCCACCCCAATTTTTGAATAGGGAACATGGGGTGAGTGATACCTCAATTCGAAGGTATTTTTATACTGATTTCAGCACAGTAATTGTTTTTTTATTTTATGCATTATTCTCGAAGTATTCATGCGTTAGTTGATTTTATCACTTAAAAAGTATTTGAAAATGAGGTGTTGTCGACATAGAAATCTTTAATCAAGATGTCGAACAAACAAAGCGTATTGCGAAGGAGCTCAATCTTGCTGAAACTCAATCTAAATTATCTTCGATATAATTTGCACTATTTCCAATAACATGCGGTAACACTTGATCGATAGAAATCTCCAAAAGGTCCAAATACGGACATATCTCTAATCAGATTACCAGGTAAGAAAATCAAATCATTAATGATGCCACAGAAATATTCCAGTCCCAATTCATGAAACGATTTCCGACTTAATTATGAAGTGTTTTCTCAGTTGGCTGTAATATGTTTTCATTTTGTTGATTATTGAATTCATATCTTTTTCAAAAAATTGAGAATCGATAATTTTTTATTTATTACGAACAGATCATTAAGTTGGCTTACCTGTCTGACATGTGAATTATTCTAGTTTTGAATCGAGACTTGTATGTGCTCTAATTCATTGTTCAACATGGTTTATTCAATTGCAGAGCGGGTGGATATAATTTCACTTTTTTTTGCAAAGAATCAATGTACGAATAAAACGCAGAATTCTTCAATCAACGACATTTAGATAAACATGTTAATAGGAAGTATGTTTTGGAATTAGTGTCAAAGTTTCAAGAAACCGGGTCTGTGGCTAATAAAAAACGAAACATGGAAAGAAATGAAGCAGCTGAAGTAGCTGTTCTTGGACAGATTGCTCTGAATCCAATGACGAGTACGAGGCAGCTAGCACATGAATCTGGTTTTACACGAACTCGAATTGCAAATATTTTGAAGCATCATAAATTCCATCCTTACAAAATCCATCTTTCACACGCACTAAACGAAGATGATTTTGACCGTCGTGTTGAATTTTGTGATACAATGAGTGAACGAGTAACTGCTAATCCCAATTATCTGTACAGTGTTTGTTTCTCCGATGAGTGTTCGTTCTTTCGAAACGGTACAGTACATCGACACAATTGTCGTTATTGGACCGGTGCTAATCCGAGATTATTCCACGAAGTTTATACTCAACAACCAGAAAAAATCAATGTTTGGGCAGGAATATTTGGTGACAACATTGTCGACCCGTTCTTTTTACCTGGTTATCTTACTGGAGATATTATTTGGACTTATTGGAAAATCACATTGATCCAATTTTGACGGAAATTATTGAAAACAATGCTGGAAATTATGTGGATGATCAGATTGTGTTTCAGCGGGATAGAGCTCCCCCACACTACGCCTTACCAGTTCGAGAATATCTGGATCAAAGATTTCCAAATCGGTGGATTGGAAGAAGCGGTCCCACTGAATGGCCGGCCAGAACGCCAGATCTGTCACCACCAGATTTCTTTCTTTGGGGCCACTTGAAGAGTAAAATTTACTCAACACAGCCCGATTCCATAGAAGATTTAAGATGACGAATAGTGAACGAATGTCGTCAAATCACTCCAGAAATGCTGCAAAATGTGCGCCATCGTTTCGAACAAAACTTATTTCATTGTATGGAAGCTAATGGTGAACAATTTGAATATTTAATTAATTGATAAATCATTTACTTTACTTTGAAAAGTCTTATTTCTTAGATCAATACTTCAAATCGTTCTGATACCGTACAGTTGGAGAAAGATTTCAGTGAATAAAACAGCTAGTCGAATATCTGACCCTAGTAGCATTAACACGTACGGTATGACTTCATTTACCCAGTGGTAGATGTTTTGCAATTTCAAATACAAGTACGGAAATTTTGGTGTTTCGGAAGCACGAAATGTCAATTATTCGCAAAAAATTAATTTAGTGATAAAATTAACTAACGCATGAATATTGCGAGAACTAATGCATAAAATGAAAAAACAATCAATGTGCTGAAATCAGTATAAAAATACCTTTGAATTGAGGTATCACTCACCCCATCTTCCCTATTCAAAAATTGGGGGTGGGGGTTGTAGCAGCAAGGGTTGAAGCGCTATGCGTCCGTAATCTACATCTTAAGTGGTTAAGAAATCGACCTGTCCGAGCATTTCTATCGAAAAACTTATTTCATCTGTAATCTCGTCTGTTTCGTTTTCAAATGGCCACCCTGTATATGTCAAATAGGTATACTACGACTCCTAGATGAAAATTAGCACTAATCTGTGGTTTGAAGACTTCTTCGAGTGACATCGAACATTTGGCCTCCAAACTCCTTAAACTAAATTGATGGTGCACTTATGGGATGGAGAGCGAGTTCATGAATGCTGCCTCATTGATTCTTCTTTTTGTAGGTTTTTCTTCTTTTAATGTTATAAATGTTTCGTTCAATTCTATCAGATGGTTTTCATCTACAGTATGTTGGACTCTTTATTCTTACTTTCAAGGGGCGCTTTGTTTCTGCGATATATGATATTCCGCAGTCACAGCGTATCTCATATATACAGTTCTTCGTTCTCTGACTAGAGTTATCGGGTTTAACTTCTATTAGATCAATCCAGATGGTATTTTGTGTCTTGAAGGCCGTTGTAATGTCGTAGCTATTTCCACTTCTTCTCATTTCATTCTGATAAAACTTTCACATGAGGAATGAGGATTTTTATAGTTTGTTTCATTTCTTCTTCTGTTGTATTGGGTTTTAGTTGATTTTGTGTTATTTGTTTCGCTGTTTCCAAAATCTTTTTGGGATAACCATTACTTTTGAGTGTTTTTGTGATGTTATCTATTTTCTCATTTTCATCTTGTTGGGTAGAGCATATAGTTGTTGCTCTTTCATAAAAACATTTTGTCACTCCTAATTTAGTATTTAGTTGACGGTTGGAGTTGAAATGTAGATATTAACCTGTGTTTTTTGTATAAACTGGTTCTTGGGATTCCATTTTGTTTATAAACAAGTTCATCTGATAATGGAAGTGGTTTATTCTAGATTTCCATTGTGAATTTAATAGATTATTTATTATTATTAGATAATTGTTAAGATGTTGGAAGAATCCATCTAAAGTGATCATTCCAAGTTTAGTCCATTGAAATGTTACATTTTTAGGCTTAACCTTGCGTTTTTAGAGGACGCAATTTTATCTTTTTGATGTGTAGGGGGTCAGTGTAAAGCTAAAACCAAGTTTGTGGGGTCGCCACCCTTGTCCCACGGCCGCCATCTTGAAAATAGGGGTTGAAATGGTATTTACGATATATCTCTTAAACTATTTATTTTATAAAAAAATTTATTTACATTTTTTGTTGCAAATTAAATTCTCTACAACTTTGCTCCAGTAACTTTTTGTCGTAGAACTATAAATAAAAAGTTTTAAGCGAAAATCTCCGGAAATTTGAGAAAAAAATTTATATTTTCGATGTAACTTTTTTTTTATCATTTTACGAAAAAATGATGTCTGACCATTTTGTACATCGTTTTTGAGGAACAACTTTTATTCGCATCATTTTTCATTAAGTCAATAGCTAAGGTTTTACAGCGCTCCGAAGTGAGTACTATTTTTCAGTACTCTTAACTATACCTATATTATACGTGTGTACCTATAACATGTCATCAGCTTTTGTTTTATTTTTTTTTTTTTTTTTACTTTATTATTATAACTTTTTTAATTACAAATTTTGCAATATTATTAATAATTAATTATTGACTCTTTTCCCCACCACCCACGAGGTAGAGTCTAGAGGCGCGTTTTTTACGTGGTATCCCCAATAGGTATAATCCACGGTGATTTTCTAAATTAGAACTACTCCGTCCTCAGTCGTTTCGATGGACCAGGCTGCGGCTCAGCATCTGATCGGCTTTCTGAATTAAATACCAGTGGGAGAACTGGAGAAGGAAGGGGTGTTAATGTTGGTGGTTCATCATCAAAGTCATTTTCATTTATTAAATCTGAGAGTTCCATTACGTTGCTGCAAGTCTCATAGGAACAATGGAAGCACACTGCAGAACATTTCATTCCTGCTTTTCGGCATCCACACATCGCTCCACAGTTTCCTTTGCATTTGCAAAAGATGAATTTTAGAAGGTCAGGGGTGCTGGAGGTTTAGAGTTCTGCACTGGCATCAATAATTTTCCACATTTTTCCAGCCCCAGTCTTCAGGATCAGTATAATTACCAAGCCACGACTGGACCTGATGGTTGACTCGGAAAGTATGAAAGCGAGCTGTGTCTTGTGTTGGAGGAAGTGAGGATAAGTTAAATGTACTTTTGTCACTGCCTTGGCGAATTGTTTGTAGCTTAGGCTGTCAAGAGAATTATCATCTTTATTACCACCGTATAAAGAGATAAAAAAACGTTCACCAATTACAGTGAGCAAAGCAGGGTCAACTCTCTTGTTGAGAAACAAAGCCGTTCCACTTGCAAACTCTAAATGTTTCTCTAGGGTTTTCACAAATTTCATTTTACCGATATTGTAAGGAACTGAAGTTGTGTCACATCCGGAAAAAGCATGAAGAAACAGCAAGTTATTTGCAATGACATCTCCGTACATAAAAGAGTCAATAATTAATTATTAATAATATTGCAAAATTTGCAATTAAAAATGTTATAATAATAAAGTAAAAAAAAAAAAAAAAAACAATAACTGATGACATGTTATAGGTACACACGTATAATATAGGTATAGTTAAGAGTACTGAAAAATAGTACTCACTTCAGAGCGCTGTAAAACCTTAGCTATTGACTTGATGAAAAAATGATGCGAATAAAAGTTGTTTCTCAAAAACGATGTACAAAAATGGTCAGACATCATTTTTTCGTAAAATGATAAAAAAAGTTACATCGAAAATATAAATTTTTTCTCAAATTTCCGGAGATTTTCGCTTATAACTTTTTATTTATAGTTCTACGACAAAAAGTTACTGGAGCAAAGTTGTAGAGAATTTAATTTGCAACAAAAATGTAAATAAGTTTAAGAGATTATCGTAAATACTATTTCAACCCCTATTTTCAAGATGGCGGCCGTGGGACAAGGGTGGCGACCCCACAAACTTGGTTTTAGCTTTACACTGACCCCCTACACATCAAAAATAAAATTGCGTCCTCTAAAAAATGCAACCTAAAATGTAACTTTTCAATGGACTAGTTGCCAAATGATGAAAGTATCCTTTTCATATCTCTTGCATAATTTGGGGTGTTGTATATATTGGTCGCGAGCTTTTCATTCGAAATTCCCCATATATAAATCAGCTAAAATGGGAGACAGAGGTATAGAATTTGACATTCAAGAAAGTTGAAAACATATCTGAAATCACCAGCTTTAGTGAAAGCTTCTTTTACCTTGAAATCGACAGATGTTGAAACGATGAAAAGTAGAACAATAATTGGTAGATGGTTATTGCCCAAATAAAACTCCCCTTCTACAAGTTAACGGCAACGAAACGTACAAAAAAACTCTTATATATTTCCGTAGGTTTTTTATAACAAGATGAAATTTAAGTTGATCCAATATATCAATAATCTCCATAAATATTCAAGTTTTTGTTGACATCAGTGGAATAGCTTATGAAAAATAGAACATTTCAAATTTGTAGATATTGACCTGTGTTTGTTGGTTATTTGTATACACTGGTTCTTGGATGTCCATTTTGTTTATAAACAAGTATACCTAAAAATGGAAGTTGTTCATCTTCTATTAGGAATTTAATACATTCTTCTTAATTGTTAAGATGTTGACGGAATCGATATACGTTTAATTCCATGTTGCCAAATGATGCGAATATCATCCACACCTCTACCATAATTTGGGTTTTAGTGATCAAATGTTATTGAATAGTATTTGGTGATGATATAGTCTCGATGATTGTAGTTTCATTTCTATCATCTTTTGTCGATATTCTCACAACCAATGATTTGATAGACATCTTTCGCGTTCAAGTACTTTCTTTAAAAAAACCAGAAAGTATTTAGTTTCTACGCGGCTGTACCTTTTTAAACTAGTAAAACAGCACGCCATAGTTTTTCCCGAATATCTGAAAATTTCGAAAATGGTCTCAATCGATTGGGCTTGGTTTCCTGAATAAGAATCCCTAGTCAAACTTGAGTATGTCCGTCCGGCAAGCAGGCCGTATCTATCTTCCTAAGGAGATATAATGAATATATAGTTCTCAAACTTTCAGTATACGTGGTTGGATTGATGAATACCCGTGTTGGGGAAACTGTAGATATAAAATCTGTATTCCATATAATAGTTCAATCCCAAAAATTCGTACCAATTTATCGAGTGGTTCTAATGTGCCATTATTTCATAACAAACAATTTCGTGTTATTTCGAAGAATGGAAAAGAGCAATACCTTTCAGGGATTGATTCGCAGGGATTTCGAAGGCGATGGAGAAAATCAAAGAAGGGTTGATAGCTGTTTACGAGGATCCTGCACCTTGGATGACCCACAATCTGATATTGGTTCAATGAATTCAAACGAGGTCGAACATCTGTCTTCGACGAGGACCGTCCAGGATATGGTCAATAAAAATCCATTGTTTTTAATTCAATTTTGAAGCTTTATGTAACATAGTTACAATCATTCATTGATGTACAAAATGCAGCCATTTTTTCAGTTACTTGTTGCCATTTGTAAGGTAATTTAAGTATGTCTTATTCCCAAAACTTCCCCATTAAAAAAATGAGATAACCCTTTTTCACAATCTTCTCTTTATGACATGTTTATACCGCCAAAAATAGATGATAATCGCTTGGTGTCAGATTGATGTGCTTTAGGGCATTTGGGACGAGGTTTACTGGTTGCTGTCCACTCAGATGAGGATCGTTTTGATTCCGGAGTGGAGTGATGGTTGCACGTTTCACCCATTGAAACATATCTACGTAACATCTTCAAAAATGCCAAAACACACTTTAGAATCATCAACACATTCTGGATATTGGTCAACAAGTGAGCCACGCGGCACCCATTTTAAAAAGAGCTTTGTTATCGTCAAATGCTCATCAATATGAATCCAACTTTCTTTTGATGTCATTAGGATGTCAGCTAAGACAAGCCACTTCACTTTTGGATAATTCAAAACGATTTTGTGGATTTTTTATGTTTTCTGGTGTAACCGCCTAATTTGAACGTTCATTGCGTTCCGCATCATCGATGGCTCTATAGCTACATTTGATGTCAGCAAATCAACGTTTCGTTGTTGTTTCTGATGTAGCGGAGTCTCCATAACACTTTTCAAGCCATTGCTTCGCTTGAACTTTATAACCACCGATCCAACCTTTAATTGAAGATTGTGAGGTTGCAATCCTGGCAAATCCAGCGAGTTTAAAATTTCGATGGATAGTTGACTACATCATCTTGATTAGTAGCCGAATCAACTGATTTATATATCCTCAATTCGCCTTTAATTTGTTCTTGAATTTTGAAATTTAATTCATTTACATCTATGTTTTTGCAGCCAGTATAGCTCGTTCGCTCAACCAATCATGGTTTCTGTAATTTTGAGAAACATCTGGAAACACCTTCTGAATAAGTTCATCTTTTGATCGAGTTAACTGACAAAACTTTGAGGAAAGTTAATGCAGCCAGTCAACATGTCTATAGGAAATTTGCCATTACCAATGTCAAGTTGTTTAGAGAATATGTTTCCAGATTGATCATTTTGCAACTCGACACGCATATTCTTGCTTAAATGAAGTATTTTGACATGTTTCCACAAATTGGAGGACTTTAGACATGCATTGAGTTCATCAGCTGGCGTTGATCGTGGAATCACTGGCAATGTTTGACGAAAATCTCCTGCTAATAAAATCATTGCACCACCAAATCGGTTATTATTGCTCCGTAGATCTTTTAAGGTTCTGTCTAAAGCCTCCTAAGATTTTTTTATGTGCCATCGTGCATTCATCCCAAACAATCAATTCACATTGCTGCAAAACCTTTGCCATTGCAAAGTTCTTCCAAACGTTGCAGGTTGGAGTTTCATTGCTTTGCATATTTAATGACAATTTTAGTGCTGAATGGGCTGTTCGACCACCTTCAAGCAAAGTTGCTGCGATTCCCGACGAAGCGAGTGCAATTTTATTTTGTGAGCGAATTGTTGCTAATATTAATGAAATAAAAAATGTAGCACCAGGTGCATCTAAGAAGTAAATCCCTCCAGTTTCATCATTTGTTACTTTCATAAGAGTTTCAAATACATACTTCTGTTGTTCATTTAACAGTGGAAGATTTGTTTGAATTAATTCTTTCAAAGCGTTGAGATCATACAGTTTTTCTCGATGCAACTCTTGGTTAAAAGCGTCATGCATTGGACGATTGGGCGCGGTCAGGCCTAATTGAATTAATAGTTTGTTTGAAATTATCAAGCACATGTCCTCAATTGAAATCAATGCTTCATTGTAAATTTCTTCACTGATTTGTATATTTGGATTTCCCATTCTATTTGATACAAAATATCATCACACATATAATCTTTGTACCTGATCCACAAATCAATTGGGTTTGATGGGAAGCATGTAGATATGATTATAGAAAACAATGTTCGTATTTGATGAGCGTGTGATGATATTACAGCATCATTGAGAGTTTGATCCCAATGAGAGTCATTTTCAAGCAATTGCAAACATAGATATGATCTTTGACGTTAGGAACACACCTACATTGCTTAGACAAGTGAGACAGTGTGTGCTTGTAATTTAATATGAACTTTATACCATAGCAATAAAGCTCAAATTGACTACGTTTTAGTTACAAATCATTTGTATGGGAAAAAGAAAAGGGCTATTTTTAGGGTTTTTCCAGCAATAATTCTAATTTTTCTCGCCGTAAAAACCATCCTTGAACATCAACGAACATTTTAAAAAAAGATTTGGCCAAATTGGTTCAGGCGTTGTTGAGTTATGCGCTTACCAACACATTTTGCGATTCATTTTTATATTATAGATATATATATATATGCAGGGTGTCCCGTAACTCATCGTCAAGCGGTTACTGGGTGATATGCTAGGTTACACCAATTCTAGCAAAAATTTAATTGAATAACAAAAAAAAATGAATAAAAAATAAAATAAAACATTGTACCTAACAATAGATTCAGGAGTGTAATCAATGTCATGGTTATTTAAAAAAATTTAAAAAAAATATTAAAAATAATTATGAAACAATTGTACCTAACAATGGATTTGTGACTGTAATCAATTACATGGTTATTTAGGATTACGTTTACAAAAAAATCACTCCAAAATTTGTGACTAAAAAAATATACCTATTACCACTTAGCCAAGTGACATAGAGGTTTTTTTTAATTTTTGCTAGAACTGGTATAACCTAGTATATCTCCTAGTAACCGCTTGACGTTAAGTTACGGGACACCCTGTATATCACAAATTCAAAATATCCACTCACAGTTTTCCTTCCAGTTTGATGGAAGCTAAAATTCTATTCTCGTAAGAACCAACCAGGAGGAGATATATATTTTCCATCGAAAATCATATAGAATGAATTGCGATCTTCCTTCCAGTGAGCTCTTGTCCTTTGAAACACCTTATTTATACAAATCCTAATTACCAAAATGCTATGATTAAATATCATAAATTTAGAATTGCAGTATGTATTTTTGTATTTTCTGAATATACTGAATATACTCATTCCAACCGATAAGATACCATAGGAATCAATTCATTGTCAACACCATCATTCTGTTCGAATCACGTTCATTGGCCAACGTACAAATAACTCATATACGCATGCTAGTTAAGAAGAAATTACCTGAGGCCTGAACTACGTGTCGATTCAACCACGCCAAGCCGACCACAGAAAAAACCAACGAACACCGAGGGGTGTAACGGTCACAGATGGAAGTAGTTTGACATCGATGTTAAAGGTCTCAAGTTCAAATAGCGTATGTTGCGCATAGAATCGAACTCCTCCTTTTCTTTCTACGGCGGAGTGAGCATATGACTTAGATTAATAGATGGTTTTATATAATATAAATGACCGCGGTCCAGAGTAGTTTTGCTTTTATTTCGTGTTATTAAAGTTGCTTATCGTATGTAAGAAGATCTCTAACAGATAATCTGCTGGTGTAATTTAAAGTCCCTCAGGTCATATCGTTCTCAGGTTATATTGCTATTTTATTGAGTTTTCTTTTTTCAAGAATCATGTGGATCTTGCGAGGAAGAGGATTTATCGTGTTCAAGTGTATTCATTAGTTTTATTCATTTACGAAGCGAATAAAGATAAAAACAATATGTTGTCCTGAAAATAATTCTGAAAATCGACAGTTTACTCAATAATCTCAGCCTTACGCTCCCACAATAATTTTATGTCATCTCTGTAATAAAATTCATGAAGCACCTCAAGATATGGTTGCGAGTGGTCTCAAATCTTTCAACTAATAAATTACCTATGGTGTCTGAACTGATGAAAGTTGATGTTGTAAAATGTGGTACGTACGGTACATGCCCAATCATTCATTCAATGCAGCTATGCATTTTCTTGGTGGAAAATCATCATTTTTTATGAGCAAAGTATTTTCTCACTACAATGAATTTGATGATACTCTCATGGGTAGGGGGGTTTCTACTGCCTAAATCTGTGCCTAATGCTCACAAGACATTCAAAATTGATATATAATTTTTTTGACTCCAATGAAGCATTTATTTTCCACGATTCTGCGTGCAAGCCTAAAACCTTATAGAAAAGCGTTTTGTATAAATATCGAGACTACAATGGTGCCGCTTGATTGGATTTAAATTCCTGATAAAGAATCCGAGGTCAGCATTGAGTATGTTGTTGAGCAACTCTCAAGGGTGAATTCTAGGAATAATAATTGTATAATTGAAAAGAGGGTGATCGAGTTCTCTATTTAAAGCTTATATAATATATGTACTCATTTAATGGTCGACCATAAACGTACGTGACCTTACTGCCCTCACAATAACTTACAATTGCCACAACGTAATAATATTATTCTCTAATTTAGTAAAATTGGCGATAATCGACAAAGTTTCAATAACATAACAAATTAGGTCTAAGTAATACGTGAAATTCATCCAATTCATGAAATTCATCAAATTGTCAACCTTCACAATCGACCAAGAAATCATGTATAAAATCATTTAATTCAAAAATTTCTTTATACGTACGTGAACCAAAAAAATCTACATACTACTACTACAAATACAGAATAAACATTCGAAACATATGAAAAGCAAAGCGACGAGGCTATGTTCACTAAGAATGGAATTTTTAATATCCACAATTCCCACGAATGGACAAGAGACAACCCGCATTTGAAGAAGAGTCATAATACACAACACAGATTTTCTACCAATATTTGGCTTGGAACAATAGACGGAAATTTACTTGGCCCTCACATTTTTGCGGAAAGATTAAATGGTGAAATTTACTTAAATTTTTTGGAAAATATTTCACCAAATCTATTGGAAAATGTTCATATCCGCTCTATGTACTTTCAGCCTGACGGAGCACCACCTCACTTTGCATTGAATGTGAGAAATCACCTGCATGTAAATTATCCGAACAGATGGATTGGTCGTGGAGGCCCTATTGCTTGGCCACAAAGATCGCCTGATTTGAGCCCTTTATAGTGGCTTGACGCAGGCACTGGCAAGATGGTAACGCTGTTGTATTTTTACGTCCAAAAATATGTATCGATAAATAAATTGGACGGATCTGACCTTATTCGTGCTATAATGGGTGTGAGCGTACCTACTTTAAACGGAGGGAGGATCGAGCAGAGGGTAGTACGGTCCCGGGTTTACAGGAAGCAGTTGAGTTTTCCCTTGTTGCTTGGTGATTTTCCGGAATTAAATAAACCTCCGGCGACGATAGTCCACGGCCTCGCCTGATATCCAGACGACTCGACGTATAGTTAAACGAAAAAACCTTCTGAAAGATTAAAAAAATGCAATTCAGAACGTGAATTCTGAACCTAAATAGGAAAAAAAAACTTACGAGATGTTGTGAGGCTTTGAAATGTCCGGAAGTCTGAAGTACGCAATCAATTCCCTTCAAGGAATGTAATTTCACCTAACGAAATTATTATATCTCGTACTGAATATGAACCGAACCACATTGCAGAAAATTGCGAAAGACACTCGGCCATTCATGGCATGCTTTCGCTATCTCTCAACAGTTATAAGAAGAAAATATGCATGGTAAATTTTTGAATCTTCTTTCTAAGAGAATATGAAACCGTAACATTGTCCCGCCGGCCGTCCGGCCCGATACTCTATCATCTAAAGGAGAGCTAGAGTTCTCATATATTCAGAATAGGTTGGTTGCCAAATATCTCGGTGAATTTCGTGTTGAGCCATATTTCTGGAATGGTTCCGGAATTATGAGAATCTCAAATCTGGTTTTCTCAATATCCATCCGACGGATTTGAAACTCAAACTTCGGCTCAATAACGTTGAGAGACAGGATTCTGCCAGAGTGTGTGAAAATCTACAGGCTAGATTTCAAAAAATAGTTTTTTTTGGAAATATTCGATGACTCATAGTTGCATTGAAATTTCGGACGGACTTCGTGACATTTTTTTTCGATTCAAGGTGAAATGCGTATTTTCAGAGGAATAATTTGGGGCTAGATCTAAATGTTTAGTTTCCGAACGCCACCCCAAAGTTTCAATGAGCCAAGAGTCGACACGTTACGTAAATGTCAACGTTATTAATTGACATTAACTTTAACTTCTGTGATTGCCTGCCTCCGAGTAAATGAGAAAGTCATCACATCGTGTGTTGGAAAGAAGCTTCGAGAATGAAATTGAATAATATGTGAGATACAAATAACGTCCATAAATACACAAATTTTTGTTTTGATACGTTTAAATTATTTAAACTTTTTTTGTGATTTTTGAAAGATTTTCCTGCGTGTGGATTTCTTAGAAAATTTTTAAACCTTTTTTTTTTCAACCTAATTTAAATATCTTTCTATTTGATCCTATGGTTATTCTAAGGAATATAAAGGAATCTGAATTCCAGATGCTCATAACTCCTAAACCATTGGATGGATTTGGCCCATTAACAAACTACTCTATAATTATGAAAATTCTAGCTTATTTCGGAAGATGGAGAGTACACAGCCTCGTATTTTTCATCAAGAAGTACATCTCAATCGATTCAGACTATTTTCGGCTCGATATCCGAAATTTACAGACATTTGGGCAAAACGATAGCACGCTGGTCTATTAGAACAAGCGTACAAAAAACGAGGAAATTGAATCTTTGTAGCTCCTAAGATGTTCTAGCAATATTGGAATGAAAACTGCGCATGATTGGAAATCGACGGCAATGAGGTATAATAGGGAGATATGGAAGACGAAATAACGTCAAGCCTTATGAGCGTTGAGCGCTTTTTTGGTACTGGGCATGCGTATTTCACAAATTGGGATAACGTTTGATTTTAACGTTACCGTATTTCGTCATTCACAGATAGATAGCGCTGCACGTCATGGGTTTAATCGCAGTTTTTCAATAATGCCCAATCTGTCATTTCCATATGGTTTGGAGCTTTGGTTATTTTATTGGATGCTACGCAAATTCAATTTACATGTTGTTTTTTTTATTACAAATGACTACTTCCAAACGACTCAGGATTTCATCAGACGATCATTTAGCTCTGTTCAGATTATACTTCATAAGTAATAAATTCTTTTGAATGGTGTCACGATTTTATGACGATTTTTGTCGTCATATTTTCCATGCGACTACCCCAAAAGCCAATAATATGTAAAATACATAATAGTTCATTTGACAGAATGTGGTAAATATATATATACGGGGTGGGCGGGACATGGACCGTCAAATTTTTTTGGGGCGTTGGTAGGGTCATTTGCTACCTTTTCAGTCTTGGAACCTAGGTCCATAGTATTACGGTTACGGAGGTATGATTTTTTTATAAGGTTTTCTAAATTACCCAAAATGTACCCTTCGACGCCCCATAACTTTTTTTGCGTGTGCTTTTACATGCATTTTTTTATTGTATTAAGTTTACATGAGTGTGTGTTTAAAAAAAAACGTATTTATTGTTACAGATAACACCACAAAATTAACACGTGGGCCTTTTATTAAAAAAAAAAATTATGGAAGTATGAAAACATCTCCACTCCTACTGAAATTTAAAAAAAAGTTACAGCTATTACAAACTTAGTTTTATTTTAAAATGTTCTTTGGTTTATAACTTTGCTAACCATATGCTATTTACGTAAGTCAATAAAAAAAATAATACTGCAAATAAGGTTTTAGTCAGAAGTCGCACCTAAATAAAAGTACGGATTTCGAGCAGCGAGCAAGGAAATTTTACCTGCCCGTTTTAGACGCGTGTGAATTATTATTACTATTTCTGTCCTTAGGTTGGATTGGGTTAGTCGCCGCTGACTTGACCCTACCGTCATTCGAGATTTAACTGTCTCTGCTGTTGGAAGTGTCTGTGTCGCATTGTTCAGTTTTTTAAATTTGTATTTTTTTGTTTTTGTTACTTTTATCGACTTTTTGCTACTGTTGTTTTAATTTTGGTTGTTGATATGCCTAATTTCACCAACGCTGAGTATGCTGATATGGTGATGGCATATAGCAAGGCCGATGGTGTTGCTCGTGCAGCTCAAAGGATTTATCAAGCCAAATTTCCAGATCGAAGATTACCCCACCACGAAACATTCTCGACGACTTATCGACGATTAAGAGAGACTGGAAACTGAAATTTTCAAGAGCCTCGGGTCAATGTGAGCAACACCATGTAGCAGTTGACGATCAAATACTTCAAGCCTTTGAAGAAGATCCAACTACAAGCATTCGTGTCGTTGCTCTTTGAGTTTCCAGTCTCTTTTTATCGTCGATTAGTCATCAAGAATGTTTCGTGGTGGGGTAATCTTCGATCAGGAAATTTGGCTTGATAAATCCTTTGAACTGCACGAGCAACACCATCGGCCATGCCATTTGCCATCACCATATCAGCATACTCAGCGTTGGTGAAATTAGGCATATCAACAACCAAAATTAAAACAACAGTAGCAAAAAGTGGATAAAAGTAATAAAAACAAAAACAATTTTTTTTTTAAACTGAACAACGCGGCACAGACACTTCCAACAGCAGAGACAGTTAAATCTCGAATGACGGTAGGGTCAAGTCAGCGGCGACTAACCCAATCCAACCTAAGGACAGAAATAGTAATAAATAATTCACACGCGTCTAAAACGGGCAGGTAAAATTTCCTTGCTCGCTGTGTTGTGTCGAAATCCGTACTTTTATTTAGGTGCGACTTTCTTCGCTCTTCTGACTAAAACCTTATTTGCAGTATTATTTTTTAATTGACTTACGTAAATAGCATATGGTTAGCAACGCTATAAACCAAAGAACATTTTAAAATAAAACTAATTTTGTAATAGCTGTAACTTTTTTTTTAAATTTCAATAGGAGTGGAGATGTTTTCCTACTTTCATAATTTTTTTTTAATAAAAGGCCCACGTGTTAATTTTGTGGTGTTATCTGTAACAATAAATACGTTTGTTTTTAAACACACATTATGTAGACTTAATACAATAAAAAAATGCATGTAAAAGCACACGCAATAAAAGTTATGGGGCTTCGAAAGGTACATTTTGGGTAATTTAGAAAAACCTAATAAAAAAATCATACCTCCGTAACCGTAATACTAAAGACTCAGGTTCCAAAACTGAAAAGGTAGCAAATGACCCTACCAACGCCCCAAAAAAATTTTACGGTCCATGTGCTGAACACCCTGTATATTCTTCTGAAAGCCTAGGAAAAAAGCACTGGCACGACAAGGGCCTTTGAAAAGTAAAGGAAAACGATAGAAAATTATCAATGAAATTCTGAAAAAATATGAAAAAATGACTCGAAAGAAATGCGAATGCTGGAGTATCGACTTCTGCCTACCTGGTTTCACAGTACGGCTGAATGAACTTGTCCAGGCACTCACGGGCGAGAATAGTCACTTTTTCACTAGAGTTCGAATTTGTAGATTTAACGAGAAAGTTATTTATTCCCAAGAAAAGTGTTCTTGTACTTTATCGGATGAACGCCGCTTCAGTACTCTTCTTTCGACATAGGTCATATGCTCCAACATGTGTTACGCGTTAATCGGGAAATGAAGTGAACATATACAGAGTGTATCACTATTGAATCGAGCAAGCAACTCGGAACAGAAATGAATGAATCTAACAAATTTAATTAAAATAATAAGTTGCAGTAACAAGCACAGTTGAAAAAAATCCTGGCTCTCCGCATAAAAATTGACGTGTGTACAAAATAAGCTTAGATATATTTGAGGGACTTCATTGTTCAAGAGTTAAAAGCTCAAAATATGCGTGAGTTGTTCTGTAAGTACCGTAAGACGTTTACACAAGTGACCCCTAAAAGTATAGCTTAACAAAGTGTCGCTTAGACTTGAGGGTCGCTAAAATTTATTACTTTTTCGATCTGGTGATATTTCAGTATTTCATTCTGTGCAACTTTTCCTTCATTCAATAAAGCCATTCCATTGGCTAGCCGGGATATTTGATTTTCTGCGCATCAACAAAATACTTTGACCATCGTTCTGTGTGCGAAATCTTTATTTATAAATTAATATGTTAATACGTAAATATAAACCCGAGATTATTCTCATCGAAGTTTTGTTTTCAGCTGCTAACAGCCAATTCCAGTAAATTATTACATTTTTCATATAAGCAGCAAGGTATGCCATAGAAATGGTACCCATTCAGAGAAAATTCTATTCGGTGCTTTATTAACGTCAGTAAATGCAAGACAGTCTGTTTTGATAAGCGAAATTTTTGAAAGGATTACAACTCATGCATTTGATCGAAATATAAATGTTTATCGTATATACGCCTAATAAATACTCTTTCCACAATTTCTGATATTTACAAGTCATCACGGAATACATCAAGCCCATTATATAATAGTTGTCCATGATAGAAATTATTAGCGTTGTTTAAAGTACATATTTCTATTTCAATATTACTAGTCAAATTCATGCAAAAACCACAACAGAACGAATTATTTTAGGTTAGAATACCGCCTTTAAATAGTTAAGCGCTTAAATTTAAGGTCCGCTTAAGACGTTTAAGTGCCGCGTAACAGTTGGTGAAATGCAATTTAAGTTAAGGTTTAATTCTATGACGCTTAAAACTAAGTGTGATTGGTGCAACCAGTCCTAAGAGCGCTTGACGTTATTTCATTTTCCATATCTCCCTATTTTCGAGTTCATAACATATGGCACTCACGCATATAAAATAAAATTCAACATAATTCTGGACTCATTGTATGTTATCTATCAATCTATGATTCATAAGGTCACACAATGCAATTAAAATGACGATTACACAATTCGGATAATCAGAATGAGCGCTCGAAGATGTTTGGGTTGGTTCTCATATCGGAAAAAAATTACTTGATCGAGCGGTTACAAAAACACAATCGCAATAATTTTAAAATAACTTATCGGTTCTTTTCCTGCCCTTATCAGTCCGTATCACTGTGAATACATACTTATAGAATATTATTATCAAAGAAGAGAATTCCTTATATACCATAGATGGAAGTATCGAACATTGAAATGAAGGATGAATCGCCTATTTTATTTATCAAAGGATATTAGAGATTCGCAGAAAATTACTTTCAGAAACAATTTTTTTTGGTCTAAACTGTTAAATTGAGTTAACAACAATTAACTAACGCTCAAAAATATGTACTAATAAGTTTTGAAATTAGGCGTGTGTCGTTAGGTGACAAATTGTTGCTGTAGACTTTGAGCAAGTAGTTCATACTGGTAAAAATAGTAGAATAGCACGCTTTCGGTTTACCCAAATTTCTGTAATTTTCGAATATCCAGCTAAAAATGGTCTCAATCGATTGGATTCGATGAAGAATCCGTGGTCAAAATTGAGTACGTCCGGCCGGCCGTCTTAGTTGAGCTAGATATTTTCAGAATGAGCTTTTTATCAAATATCTCGGTCAAGTTCGTTATGAGGCAAAATTCGCCGCATATCAAATTTGGTTTCAATAACTCCCTGAGTATCCTTTTCCAAAATTTTGAACAAGCAATGTGCAAGATTTTTGAAATTCGTTGAAGAATGTAACATCTTGAGTTGTTCTCAGCATGGCTATACTAAGGAAGGGTCTACATACAGTCTGCTATATATTCAGATCGGTTGGCTCTGGATCTACCAACTGGAAGGTTGCAGTCGTCTGACTGTGTGAGATTTCTTGGTTTGTTCGTGGACGGTAATTTAGTTTGGCGGGATCATATCGATTTTGTGGTCAAGAAGCTAAACAGTGCTTTTTTTGCTCTGAAACGCTTGAGGGAAAATCTACCATTAGATGCATTGATGAGCGTTTATTACTCCCTAGCATACTGTCACATGAATTATAATACCATCCTGTGGGGTGCATCATCCGCGGGTCATTCAGTTTTCATTGCTCAAAAGAGGATAATACGTTTGATATTTTGTTTGAAACCACAGGAGTCCTGTAGACCGGTGTTTAAAGTAAATAATATCTTAAGTTTTCCTAGCATTTATATTTTAAATTGTTTGTTGTATATACATAGAAACCTTCAGTCCCTCAAAAAGTGCTCTCAGTATCATGAATATGATACTAGGCACAAAGATACTCTTTCTGTGCCATCTCATAAAACATCTAAATTTGAGAAATCGCCAATATATAGTGGCATCAAACTATACAATCATCTTCCTGGGAGACTGAAGGATTTGAAATATTTTAAGTTTAAGAGGGAAGTGAGGAAGATTCTAATTGAACAGTGCTTTTATAGCAGGGATGAGTTCTTCAGTTATATTATAGCATAGTATATTGCTATTGCTTGGTATTGTTGATATTATGACTTGTCCTATACACATATGTGTCCTAAAGGATTAATAAATTTATTTCTATTTCTATTTCTATTTCTACCAATTCAGTAAAAAATTTGTTCGTTTACTCGAACAACATGAATTAGCCATGGGGTTGTTTTTGGATCAGTCAAGTGCTTATGATGTATCTTTGGAAAGAAGAACAGTAAGAGATGATGGTTATTGCCCATATTATAATTTTACCAGTGTGACATGTGTTAATAAATTGAAAATATGTATTCTGAATTAATTATGTAAAAAAAAATATTATTGTTTATAAATCGATTCATTTGAATTTGTCAACGTAACAGAATCACTTCAAGAAACAATGACCAAGTATTTCTCACCCGAACGATATATTAATAATAATAAGTCATAGTAGATAGTAATAGAAAAATAAACAATCGCAATATGTGTCCAAGTAAGTCGCTCGTTGATTTCACTACGCGATGAAGATAATTGAAAATGGTTAATAAAATGCTGGAAAGAACCGAGTTGAAATGATGGATGGCACTGCTTTAAGTGCAAACAATATGTACAGGTTCGTAGTGAGGTTACAAAGAGTCAGCAGAACTCATGGATACTTCGTTTTTTAAAACGCATACCAATCGAATCAATTCACCTAATGATTGGTTTTTGAAATGTAGTTCAGTTTAATATCTACTACTCCCTAGAATTGAAGATGAAATCATTAGTTACCAGAGCTCCAGATGAAACTTTAAAAAAGAAGGATTGCAGAGAAAGTAAGAGTTCAAGAATATGTAATGATTAAATACGACAGGTTATAAAAAAAATGTAGGGAAGTACTGACGAGAGGTCAAGAGTTAAAAGCTTCTGCGCGCTTGTTCTGATTGATTCTTATCCTGGAATCTGAAACAGTGTGATACTAATGCAACCACCACAATGAATAGACGAATAGATACCTTGAATTAAGAATAACCACCCCTAGTTTTCCATCAGTTTTCTTTGAAAACTCTATTTCCTCTTTTGAAATATCTAATTCGCTCCAGAACAAATTACAAAAGAAAAATGAAATATTCGTTGATATTGAAAATTTGACAAAAACTAAAACATAGAACATCGATGATCTCAATCGAGATTGCCAATTATATATTTTCCATTTTCCGAAATTTTCAAATACGGAAAACTTCTAGCTTCTTACAATGGGATGGTACATTGCCGTACTTTTGAGATATCCTGGATATATTCTGGATATGAAGAACCTCCATGTACAGGTCCAAATTTTTTGATTGAAACTCCAATTTCTGAAGGTGTTAGCCTATATGCTACTACGAGGTCGTTTTTACTGAGAAAATGAATGCCGACAACCACACATTGATATCTTGACTTGTTTTTCAATTTTGTACATATCTGACCAAACCTCGTAACTTGTTTATTTCTCAATATTACCTGTTTCTGTGAAAACATTCCTCAGGCACTTTTTTGAAGGAAATCCAATGGTGTTCAAAGTTTTATATTGAAAATATGATTTTTGGAGCTATATCACAAATTTTAGAACTTTTAAAGTTTGATTTATAGGTTGAAAATAATATCTTGACGGACGATTTGGAAGAAGTATGTGAAAGCTTTGTGTTGTTTGTTGATATATTTGTGTATTTATTATTGTGTAATTTACAGGAAATTGTAGACTGTATTATATTCCTTGAAAAAGGCGTAGATACGCCGAAACATATGTTGGAAAAATAAAATAAATAAAATAATAATTTAAAAATTACCATTATTAGTAAATTAAGTGCTATATACCCAAGAAATTTTAAACAAAAAAATTTATACCAAAGCACAAGAAATTCTAACAAAAAATATATATATATACAGCAAATTGTACTATGAAACAAAAAAGTTTCTTAAAAATAACGATCATTTACTGGTACTAGAGAGTGATAAAGGCTCAGTTACAGTTGTGATGGATAAATCAGACTATCTCACCAAAATGGGTGAAATTGTCAATACAGAAAGCTTTAAAACAATACCCAGAGACCCAACATCCACCATCCAAACAAAATGTAACAAAATTATTAGCACACTACAAGACCAAGGGATAATAGAGGCCAATAAGGCCAACAGATGAAATCATACAATTCAATCAGCCCTCGAATGTATGGCAACCCAAAAGTACACAAGGAAGGCATACCAATGCGACCGATAGTATCCGATGTGCAGGGCCCAACTTGCAAACTATCTAAATATGTAGCACAGATATTGACAGATGCATATGACGGAGACAATTACCATGTTAAAGATTCATTTGACTTCTCGACCGAGATCAACAACCTAGAGTTGCCACCTGACTACGTACTGGTCTCTCTGGATGTTGTCAATCTGTTTGGGAATATTTCCGAAGAACTAGTTCTTACGTCCCTAGATAACTGCTGGGATAAGATAAGCACACACTGCACGATACCTCAAAACCAATTTAGGCAAATAGTTGCTTTTCTACTAGATTCTGAATACTTCATGTTTGATGGACGATTTTATCAACAAGTTTTCGGATGTACGATGGGTTCAAAACTCAGCCCAATTTTATCATCGTATGTGATGGACTACCTTCTGAACAAGTGCATACCAAAGCTGCCTTATAGACTTGCCTTCATAAAAAACTTCGTAGATGACTTGATCTTAGCACTACCATCTTCAGGGATTGAAATAATTTTACACACATTTAATAGTTCCAATGAACACCTGAAATTTACCATCGAGAAGGAAGACGACAGACAATCCGTACCCTTCCTAGATACCAGAGCTTGCAGAGTGGGGGCCAGAATAAAACTTGATTGGCATAAGAAAGAAACAAAAGAATAGGGTCAAGAAAATTTGTGATCCAATGTTCCTCGACACCGCCTTAAAAAGGTTATTTATACTTTTATCAGAGAATTCGTACCCTATAAAGATGCTAAAAAAACTCATTTTCTCGACATCTGAGACTGAAACAACGAGATTAAATACTAACCAAAGAGTTTCAAATAATAACAACGAGCCAGTTGTATACCGCTGCCTTTCCAACATACAACATATCACCAGGAAAATAAAGAAATGCTTTGTTGATGAGAAATCCCTGAAGATAATACAAAAATCAGTTAAGAAGAGTTCAACTCTTTTCTCTAAAAGACCCAATACCAGATATCCTAAAGTCAAATGTCATTTATGAGGTAGAATGCTTGGACTGCCACCAGACCTACGTGGGCCAAACATCCCAGTGGCTGAAAAGTAGAATGACACTACATAAGAGTGATATGAAAAATAAGAACTCTAGATGTGCGCTATCAATTCACGCTAACAAATATTCGCATACAGCAGACCTTCAAAATGTGAAGATCCTTGATGTGAACAACAATTATAGGAAACGATGCATATTAGAGATGATTCATATAAGAAATGTAAGTAGTTCGATAAACAAAAAACCTGATGTACAAAATTTGAGCCCTGTGTATGCTTACTTATTGGAGTACTTCCGTACACCATTCTTTGACGGTCCTATCGATGAATAAGAGTGAACATAGAACCAACTGTCACTTGGAACGTGGAAGATATTTGTGTCTGTGGTTTTGACGTTCTCTGATCAAAGAAGATTTGACACATTGAGAGGAGACAAAAGTATATTTTTAACGCGTAGAAAGAGAATATTTTGTGAATTGTGGATCATTTTATTTTGTATTTTATTGATAAATTCGTTTTGGTGATAAAATTTACTTGATACCAGCATTAGAATAAGAAGATATATCATTTTGACAACAAATGTTAATTTCACACTTGGTTCAACCTCAAAATTCAGTAAGTAGACACGTGTATTGTAGTATTCAAGATCTTTAAAAGAACCACGACATATATAATATATATATATATAATAATTTTTTGTATAAGGGTATTAGACTCTACGTGATCAGGTAGTTAAACTCTTTTTTCTGTGCCTAGCTTTCGCAATTTAATTTTATTGCTTCATAGAGTCTAATACCTTTATACAAAAAATTATAATTATACGAAGGCTCTGAATCTAAGTAATTATATGTATATATATATATATATATATATAAATATTATATTTTGAATTTTTTCGAAAAATTATTGCTTAA
Organism: Micraspis discolor; assembly: GCA_030674115.1. Classification (NCBI taxonomy): domain Eukaryota; kingdom Metazoa; phylum Arthropoda; class Insecta; order Coleoptera; family Coccinellidae; genus Micraspis; species Micraspis discolor. The sequence goes on from JARTUT010000027.1 coordinate 66,376, forward strand.
CTAAGAGACAAGGGTTTTCCCTTCAGTTTATGCATGAATTATGTATGCTTGACTCGGAACCAGTACTTCTTTTATAAAAACATAGCAAATTTTGTTAAGATCCGTGATTCATCCTTCTGGCTCTAGATCTCCGAGATTCATCAACCAATTCACAACGAGCCAATCTGACCTCAACGAACGCTTCAATTGCTCCTTTCTACAAAACTTAACATATCGATTCTTCGGGCAATACTTCATGTGGGAGAGCACAGTCGTGGAAAAACCAGTTACAGCTTATAAAACCTGCACCAGGCGCGTATAGTATTAATTCCACCTATAATAATCTCTTCTTTCGTTCCTCTACCAAAGGCACACAGCAACGGTAAATTTGAGAAAGATCCAGAGTTGTCCGCTCTTCTAAATTCTCTTACCTGATTAGTCGTGGAATTTCATCTCTCCTCATGTTCGTTCTATTCTTCCCTCCACCACTGAATTATGCGGTGTGGTGGGCGATCTATGGGTTCACGAACGATCTATAAGACGACGCCATTTTAAAAATGAAAGACGGGCGATTCGGAGAAGAGATCTTTGATGGTGTTAACGAAGGCGACTAGCCTCTTGGCGAGGCGGATTAAAAGTGTCGCCAAAAGAATAAGAATTTTACATTTCTTGCAACAACGCTTTCGAATCAAGTTGAAGAATATTGGTTACTAAAGCACCCAATTTTTTCATTTCTCAGATTACTCTTAGTTCATTCTTAAAATTGTGGTTCTATGCATTACTCAACTAGTTTACCTGCGACTTTGTTAGCATAGAATAGTGACTGCCTGGAAACCATGCGTATCTTACCAATAACATTAACGATCAGAATTTTTGGTTAGCAAACATTACAGCATGTTGTGTAAGCAGGGGTTAGTAACGGGTTGCCATACAATTTGGCGTATAACATGAAAGCCTAGAGAAAAACCTCAGTAAAAAAACCCTGGTTCCCCGCATGTGTGTTGTGAGTACAAAAATAAGCTGAAATATATTTGAGCGACTTCTTTCATTAAGAATGGTCTTCTATTAATGAACACATAGGCTTCTTTAAGTTGCCTGAATTTAAAAAGACACAAGCAGAAAAAAATACAGTGAAGACTCATCAATTCTCATATTCTCTGCACTCCTACGGTTTCACCCATTATCCTTGCTTAATATATACAGTGTGTCTCAAGTTCGAGTGCCTATTAGACGTTTCTGGAGAACTAGACATATTTGAAATCTGAAAATTGGGATTATGATACTGTTCGATGTTCTCTACAGAGCTAAAATATTTTCGAAGCCCAAAAACTTCCGGTTATACAGGGTGTGAAAATAAATTCGACGAAAAAATTTTTTTTCAAGTTTTCCATTCCTGGTATGAACGAGTATTCAATAGTGAATACATTTCTGTTAAAACCATTGTATTAAATCGATTAGTTTTCAAAATATCCAAAAAAACTGGAAAAAAAGTCAAATATGTTCAGTCAGTAATATGTTCATTATTCTTATTTTAAATATCCTGAGCGTAAACCGTTTTCACAACATCGAAGAGGAAGTATGTGAAAAGGTCATGCATCTTTTGGATTTCAAAAATATCATCACAGGGTGTTTCAAATTTTGTGTTGAAAATTGTGATCTTAAATTGCCCATAACTTCTGTTTTTCAAATTAGAACCCTATTTTTTATAATTTTGTTGAATTCTGCGGTCAAAAATAATGATAGTTTACTCACATGATTATGCTCCTAAATTCAATAATTTCTGAGTTATTTGAGATTTTCTGGATTTATGGTGTACGTAGAGTAAAATTTATTGCATCTGAAATAATTCAATGAATATTCTTTCAAAACCATGGGAACACTCTGTACCCATAGAAGATAAATTATCTGTTAATAATTCACAAGTGTCAGGTGTTATTGTTATTCGTTATCTTCATTTCTCGATTTAACAAAATGAACCGTTATTCTAATTAGTTTTAATGTGTTTGCTCTTTTGATGAACAATAAAGTGCGGTACTACATTTATGAAGAAAATTTAAATACAGAAAAATTTTTGGAAATCCTGAGAAATTTTGTTTCTGAGTTTTTGGATGAACTGCCGTTGAGTCTGTCGACTACCGCATATTATCAATTGGATGGGGCTCCGGCACATAGTTCGCACGAGGTGTCTGAAGAACTGAATGCAATGTTTGGTAATCGGTGGATCGGACGCCGTTCTTCACTATTTTGGTCCCCAGGATCTCCCGATCTTACTCCCTTAGATTTTTATTTATGGGGTAAAATAAAAAACATAGTCTATGAATCTCCTATTGAAAGCAAAGAAGATTTGATACGGCATGTGGAGGATGCTTTCCACTCTCTAAAAGGGGAGGAAATTGAGCGAGCGACTAACCGAGGTATTTCAAGACGTATTCGAAAGTGTGTGGAACAAAATGGTTACCATATTGAGAATCTTACCTGATCATTTATTTTGTTAATTTGAGTTTTGAAACGTATTTTCATTTTTATTATCATAATTTATTTATAATCATAATTCGGTGTACTGAAGTAGCGAATCTATTTAATGTGTTTCCTTTTGAAGAGATGATTTCTCATTCGCTTCAAAATAAGTCGAAATATTAATTTCATCAACTGCCCTTTTTTTGTATTCTTTAGGGGCTCTTACATTCCAAAATTTGGAAAGTTTGAAACATCTTTTCAGAAATTGTAAAAAAACTGGGGATACTTCTCATTGGATACTCAACATTTTGTGTCATCCACCATTTGAAATAAACAATATCATTAAGTGCATTTGAATGTGTATTGCGTATACAATTGAAAAAATACAATATGAGAAATAAATCCGAACTCTCATTATTAGAATAGCACCGATTCATTTTGTGAAATCAAAAATTTCATAACGACTAACAATAAGACCTATCTGACACTTGTGAATTATAAATGGGATGATTTATCTTCAATGCTCACAGAATACTACGTACTACATAAATCCAGAAAATCTCAAATAACTAGGAAATTATTGAATTTAGGAGCATAATCATGTGAGAAAACTATCATTATTTTTGACCGCAGAATCCAACAAAATTATAAAAAAATAGGGTTCTAATTTGAAAAACAGAAGTTATGGTCAATTTAAGATCACAATTTTCAACACAAAATTTGAAACACCCTGTAATGATATTTTTGACATCCAAAAGATGCATGACCTTTTCACATCCTTCCTCTTCGATGTTGTAAAAACGGTTTACGCTCAGGATATTTAAAATAAGAATGATGAACATCTTACTGACTGAACATATTTGACTTTTTTCCAGTTTTTTTTGGATATTTTGAAAACTATTCGATTTAATACAATGGTTTTAATAGAAATGTATTCACTATTGAATACTCGTTCATACCAGGAATGGAAAACTTGAAAAAAAATTTTTCGTTGAATTTATTTTCACTCCCTGTATAACCGGAAGTTTTTGGGCTTCGAAAACATTTTAGCTCTGTAGAAAACTTCGAACAATATCATAATCCCAATCTTCAGATTTCAAATATGTCTCCAGAAACGTCTAAAAGGCACTCGAACTTGAGACACCCTGTATATATATATATTTAGATATAGGAACCGAAAGTAACAGCTGAGTTCCTGTATTTCTGAAATGATGGCGAGGGTAAATCACTGAGATATAAATTGAAAAGTGAAGGTGTTACAACTAACCCTTATGGAAGACTGTTTTACAATGTCTTGTCTACTCTTATTGTCAACAAAAACACGAAACCTGCTATCAAATATCATATTTTTTAATAATCTTACCATTTTCCCACACTCCAGATGGGTATACAGTTCGAAGACCAATCCATATTTCCAAACAAATTTGCTTTTCAGTTGCTATAAATTTTGAAAAGTATCACCCTATTCATCAAAATCAGAAAAAAATACTTTTTTCGCAGTAAGCATCAAATTTTACAATTGCGAAATCGCCATTAAGATATTTAAATCACTAATGTAGCTGTATTGAAAGATAAACCCCGGACAAAGAACAATAATTCATGATTATGGAGGACCAGTTTCGCTCAGTCCACAAACAACGAATAGAAAGATTCGAGTCGCTTGAAGAATGGTTGCGGAACGACCTAGATTCGAACCGATATTCGATTTATTAATCGGCAACAAATGAAAATCTCTTTTGTTGGACGGCAGGTTGGTACTTACACCTCCAGGCACCCATCGGACTGGTGCACCTGGTTTCCGTTGAGGTTTGCCAATTGAGCAAAAAAACTCATGTGTCGAAGTATTGTGGGAGGTTGGTATGCCTGACAGTTCACGCCATTCTGACTATTAAGAAAATGATTATACAGATAAGAATATGAGTTGCGCATCATTCTTTGAAAGAAGAATAGGATAGGTTTTGACATCGACAAATGTGAAATCACATAAAATATCGATGAAAAAATAGAGATTTTGTCTAATACAGCTTTAAAAAATTTTTTCGACGAATTTCAATGGAATTCAATAAACGTTTGATTAGAATTTTCATTTGGGCAATAACCATCATCTTTTATTGTTCTGGTTACCATTGTTTCGATAGACATGTTCTGTCGTTTTCAAGGCAAGAAATTAACTTTTAAAAAGTGGACATTATTTAAGAATTTCTCACTTTCTACTTTGAAGTATCAAATTAACCGAAGTCAGAAAACTAGATCTAGTTACTACTCACCTCTATTTTGAAGACCTTTTCAACTTACTTCGAACAATCGGCATTCAACCTTCCGTCAATTCATTTGATAGTGGGATTATGGGTTTAACAGCTATAATCATAAATATGCCTTCTTGATTTTTTTTGTCTAGGCAGCATTTATGAATATTATTAGACGCAGGAGAATATAAGAAACTGAAGAAAGATCCTACCTCTATAGTTGGAACGAAGATTTATAAAATCTTATACACTGTAAAAATTCTGCGCTCAAACTCCTCAGGAGTTTGAGAATTTTTTGTTCAATCAAACCATTTTAATTTGAATTAATCTAAAATTGATTACGCCAAATGAATTATTTTTCTTGATTAAAACAACCTAGTTGATTATAGAGAACAGCTAAAACATTCGCCTGAAACTTTTTACATTTCAGCGAAATGAAAGAAACAACTGATTCAACATAAACATACAATTACAAGAAATTGTTTATGCACTTGTCTCAATATCCATAATTGATTGATACAAATACATTATTCTAAATAGGTTTTAACGAAACCATTCGTTCGTTTCATTTTTATTTGTTCAATAGAACGAAGGTACGGTTGTCGTAAATTCTGTCAGTTGATGCAACGACTACAGTTTCTTGAGACAAGAATCTCGTGAGGTAAGAGATATTATCATTTTTATCGACTGAATTCTCGACCCATTCAACTAAGATCCTTTAAATCAACTACAAATCGAGTTTCAGTGAAATGTAATATTTATTAACATGAAACCAAAATTTTTATTCTTCGAAAAGTATCAATAGTTACATACTAATTAATATTACCGTTGGATCAAATTTTTTTACCACCTGAGTCAAAAACTCTGAGCTTGGTTGAAACTAATCAGTTTCTTAACTCAAGAAACTTTTATTTAGAGTAAACGCCATTCTCAACCGTAGAGGGCGGTAGGGTAGGGTCAAGTACTTTATGCATTTGGCTGTATTCAAACGTACGGAGTACTTGAGACAAATTAATATGGTTTGAGATGAGGAACTATCTTTTACAGTGTATAAATATAGAGACAAATTTATTTTCTTTTCCACACATATCTATATAATCTACCAAAATACATAAAATGAATATTCCTCTGCGACCCATTGCTTATTCCAGGAATTCACCATGTCAACGATTGGCTGAATTTCTTCTGGAAATTATACAGGGTGGGTCTTTGACCACTGCGTTAATTTTAACCATTGGTTCTTGAGATCAAAAGAAACACTTTTTCCATTACGGTTTTTCCATATTCAGCTGGGTTAAAAAGTTATAAGCATTTTAAGTTTTCACATAGGTCAAATAACCCTCTGTAGTCCAGTTTAGTTTGAATGAAAAATACCGTCCACAGCATCCACTAATGAATCTGAATTGTTTGAAAACATTATTTTCCTCTAAAAAATGATTCACTCACTCATGTTTCATCCGATGAGGTGCATATCCAGAAGGAAAATACCAAATACTAATTTTCTAGTAAAAAACATTCAACACCATAAACATAGATTTTTGTTGTTCTATTATAATTTCTTTCTACTTCAAGATTATAAACCATCCCTTTCTAGTGAGAAATTCCAAAAAAACCTCAGAATTATTGGATGTTATCATCATACATTTGTAATATTCTTCTTAAAATTTCCAAATCATTAAAACCATCATTTCTATGAAAACTTCCAAGGCAAGAGGTTGTCACTTCGCTTTTTTTTTTCACTCAAAGCCAGACAAAATCATCTATGATTTTCCAAACACTGATATTTCTGATAATATTCTGATATATTGTAATGATAATTTCGATAGTTTGAACTTATTCATTCAGTATTAAATGATTAAGGTCAGAAAATGCATTCTATTCTAATCTTTCTTGTTTATGAGCCTATAGCTTCCTGTTTCAATATTGATTTAATTTTAATTGACCATGCATTATCGCCTAAGTTTGTTAACCAGGTTGAATCGGTGTATGAAATAAAGATGTGAAAAAACAAATTTAGGAGACTGGGTTCGAAGTTTTTAAAACTTATATGAGCTTAATTCAAAGCATTCCTATGTTTGAATAGATATAATTTGATGAACCCTGAAAGTCTGAAGCTATAAAAAATCAGCTATTCATAAAGACAAGCCTTCAATTCAAGAGGCCCTGACAGAAAATACATAACCTATTTCAACGGTCATCATGAAAATATACCGAAGTACCTAGGTATGTGAGTGATGGAAATCCTTTTCTCTATTTATTATGGAATATTACTCTGGATTAAATATTAAACAAGGTGCTAGACATCATTAATAATGAACACAGCAAATGGCAATTTAGATTTTGTGGTGAATGTAAGACAAAAATTGTTCAGTGGTTAATTTCATCTATAGTGTTTAGTGGTGGAACCATAGACTAGAGAGATTTCCTCAACCTTTTGTAGAAATATTTAATAAAGACATAAAATATGGCAACATTGAACAAATCTGATTATTGAATCATTTCAGCTCAGAGTTGGATTTGGGGAAATCAGAAAATTTGGACAAAATTATATCGATTTAATTAACTTAAATTATCTCAAGAATGGTACAATTTAGGATAAAAGATGATGAGTGATTTTATCTGCAAAAAAGACAGGCGATATTTATTTTTCATGTGATTTAACCAATCTGTAGAGTAGTAGTGAGAAACCCACAAGAAATGGAATAAATCTAATGATGCCAAAATATGCATGACTGTTATCAAAAACCTTCTACAAGAGATAATTTCAATTGATATGGTCGTTTGAATATTACAGGTGAAAATGCAATTTTTTTTTAATTTTCAACACCCTCTATATCTTTTGAACGGGTTCAAATTCAGAAAAATGTTATAGAAAGAAGATGTTTTGTTTGACGTAAAGAATCTATGATTAAAATTAACTTACTGGTCAAAGACTAACTCTGTATATCCTTGAAGAAATCATGCAACATTTATGTTTAAAAACACAAAGTATTTCATAGGAATAACGAGAAACCAAGAAATATTTGAATAAACATCATGGTTAGCTCCGATGTCACGAGTTTGTTCAGCAATGTCTCAACGGATAAAGCATTTGCATTCGTAAGCAAAAATTTGAAAATAATCAAACAGTAAATGAAAGAATTACACATAGCGTGGATAGAATAATGCAAATGCTTTCCATTTACAACATACTTCCAATTTGACACCATTAAAAAAATTGGAAGCCCATTTTTCCACATACTGTCGAATGCCGATAGTAATTATATGAAAGCAGCTCCCATTTTAACCTGTTATTGAAGCCTATGATATTTATAAGGCTCAGAACCTCATCAGAACCATTTCTATTTTGCCTAAAACCCCCTGGAAATTATATGAAGCATTTCTACATGAGATTCAATTCTAGAAAGAATTAAGCTTTTCAATATATTGAAAAAAACAATAAATAAACTGATTGGTCGATAACTTTTGGGATGACAAGGATTTTTCCTTGTTTCAATATAGGTATTACTTTAGCCTCAGAGGAAAGGATTTCTGAATTCAGAATATTGTTTTAAAAAGACAATAACTAAGGCAAGGCCTTGTTTGATAAATTTGGGATAAATTTCGTCAAAACCTGATGCCTTCCGAGATTGGGTGACTTTATAGCAACTCTCAATTATTCTGCATTGAATTGATTTGACACATGTTCTGAAGCATGGCCTGATCTCCTGAATACGTGTAATTTTTTCTCAATATTTTTCATTTTAGATTGGGATATATCATCATCCAGATACATCAACTATACGCCGAGCAATTAATTATGGATAAATTTTTGATGAGGAATTTGTGGAATTAATTTTTGATACAACAGGCTTTTCGGCTTGCAATGAATCCATGATCTTTTACAATTATTATTAGATTGTGATTGTTGATAGTTCTTATACAAATTTTCTGCTTTCGACCAACCAGTAATATTATTGGTCCTGAAACCTTCGGGGATCAATTTTCTTGCTGCAATGTAATGATTATCGCGAGAGGGTTTAATCATTACACATCATTAAACATCCAGAATATTGAACCAAACTTCCTGTGGTTAACAGAATAGTCCTATGTTGGCTACTAGGAACAACTCGTGAAACGTTTTATAGGAAGCTGTTTAGGAGAATTGTAAGCCGAAGGTTCAAAAGAATATGTATATCAAGATTATAGTCTCCAAAAGAATCAGAACAAGGTACCATCAAAAATCAAATAGAAATTATTTTCTTCCATCTCTATCGTTATTACTAAAAACTAAAAATCGAGAAAATACGCCAAAATTGTAAGTTTTGAATTTACTTTCGTATATGCCTTTCAAGTTTTATTTAGGTAGTGGAAAGAAGTAATTTACATTGAAAATTCTCGAGATCAGTGTGCTCAAATTTTACTTCAATCGGATTAAGGTTAAAATGTTTAAGGTTCATCAGTGAGATACTTAGAATTAGCACAAAATAATGTCCTCAATTGTTTTCATTAAAAGCGAGTCGAAAGCAACTCTTTTGTCATTTATTTCCCTAATATCCGATATTTATCTCACTTCACTTTTCATCAGGTTGTCATCATCCTCATGAAATATACTTTATGAATATTCGTCCGATAGAAAAAAAAAGTAGAACTTTTTTGATAGGAACTATCCCAATGTGCGAACATCCCCTATGACTGAAACACATCAAAAAAGCATCATCCGCTTGGGTTAGATTGGTTTAACGTTATTTCTAGATTCTCCGGTTGAGTTGAGGAGACATTAATGAGAAACTATACGTAGAGTAGCAAGAAATGAATTGCAATCGTAATATATTTGAGAGTTGCCATATCAACTCTCACTCGTTCATCTCATACGATGAACGCAAAGACAACGTGCAGGAAGTTATTGCAGATTTATCAAGCACCTGAAGATACATCAATCTTCGAAAATGAACGCCCTCTTCCTCACGCGTCTCACAACGGCAACGTCCTCGCAAAAATACACCGAACCATTATACTATTTCTGTGACCCCAGACCGCGTCGTTCTTCCTCTTCTTCCCGCTGTTCCATCGAATTGCATTCCTAAGTAACCAATGCAATATTCAATGCTCTAGACTCACTTATGCAATTTCAAATACCCCCACCCGATTCTACGCCTCCTATGCATTTGCGGGCTTTTCTTACGGCAAGTCTCCGATGCAATGCAAGTTTCAACTAAATCATAGATATCTATGCTTAAAATGACCATCGACACGCTTCGGACTATAGAATATCGCATAGAAAACGCCAAGTTCCAAAACTACTACATTCTGACACCTTAGTTCGAGTGGAACCATCGATATTTTTGACAGTTCATAGAGTGTAACCGGTGAACTACCGAAATTCGTCGGGAAATAGTGAAACGTGATTGGGTTTTAAGTGACTGAAGACCGGATACTACGTGAATCTGATTGGTCAGTGATAAAAATGCTGAATGAGTGATTAGTTTTCATTGCCCGGCCAATAAAAATTTATTTTTTCGGATGATAACGAGATGGAAACAAATAAACGGCTGTTTTTATTCCCAGCTCTCTCGAACAACAAAAACAAATCAACTCATTATTCGAATTGAAATGACCTCTGGGTGAATTTGTTAATTTCGATAAAAGACTTCGAAATATCAAATCCTAGACACGCCATTTCGAAATTTATAACGTTGGAGGATAAAAAATAGAGGAAATCTTGAGCCTTGTGTCGAATGCACTGGAAAAGTTCGTGTTTTGGTATTCAAATAAGGTGATAAATTGCAGGAAAGAGAATTAGAAAACGATAAAATGCAAGAAGGAAATGTTGAACCTTCGGGCTTTTATGATTTATGGGATTAGTTGCGAATTAAAATTGATAATATTTCCTTGTCGTTTCAGGAAAAATTCGTTAAATTTTTTAATATCTTGTTGCAATCAATATTGATCGAATTAACATTTATTCGCTACATGCTAGTATTATTTAATTAAACAGGAAATTGAAGAATAGAATTTTGTTAGGAATATTATTCAATGAAATTAATTCATTTATGTTGATTATCCGTCTCAACAAAAATCTTATATAAACTTATTCAAAACTTACTTCTCCCTATGTTTTTCAGAATATCAGTTTTTCATTTAATTATCAGATTCATTAAGTTCAGATCCATATCATCTAGAATTATATCCGCGAATTATAAAATATTGAATGTAAATCTGTAGAAATGAGATTGAAATGCATTTCTTATTGAAATTCAATAGGTTATTTTTTTTCTGGCATGAGATATCTGTTAAAACATTTCGTAGTTTCACTTTGAGATTATTGTTAGTTCCTGAAATTTTTGTAAACCCTTGAAGATGACACCTGAACAGAAATTAGATATATGTATCTGAAAATTATGAAGTGTTTTGAAAATAATCTGATCAATTTACTGGTACTTTTATATGATTTCAGTATGACACCACTTGGGAAATATTATTTGATTAAAAAAATAAATATAACTCATGCGACTCACGCATTGTGCGTAGGTACTATAATTATTTAGAAACTGCTTTGAGCAATAAATAACAAGCGATCTAAGGAGTTCAGACAAAATCTGAGATTTACTTTCAAACGATATAATATGAATTACTAATAACTTTTTTTTCTAAAAAAAAGTATTTTTGCTCTAATCTCCTTTAAACTAACCGAATACACACTATACCAGAAGTCTTTTCATTTGCTTCTGACAAGATTGTTTATTTTTATTTACACCATATATTCCATGAATAAAATTTTATTTGATTGCATAGAATTTTTATAATATTTCAAAAAGACGATTAATTTATGATATTTTTATCTGGATTTATGAAAAAAATAAAGGACGATTCATTTCGAAGAAATAAAAACTGAATGACACAAAATGAATTTAATATATATTCCAAGCTTCTGGGGGTGAAAAATAACTATATTTGGATTAATGAACTTATGGCACAAAATGTATATGAAAAAGATTTGTCTTTCAAAAGTGGATAGTTTCAAAATAATTTCTCGGGATAACCTCTAAATGGTGAATGTCCCCAATGTAAAATTTACTGCATAAATGTATATTGTTGAAAATAAATTTTTCATTACACTACTAAATTCCTAAGAATTTTATGAAGGGGTATTTTTAGAGACTGAGTCATTACTTTTTGCGGCAACTCCGATAGTTAAATTTTTTCATGAAAAAATCTAAGCATTCAATGAGCCGCATCAAATTACATGGAGAATTTGTTCTTATGATAAAAAATTTCGAATACACTAAATTGAACCTTATTAGAGAAATTTTTTATTTTTGGTAGCGCATTATGTCAGTAGATTAATTAAACGGGAGATTATTGAATAATTATTTTCTGAATTTTGTTGATGATGAACAAAGAGTACAAAACTATAAGCCTGTCTTCCTCAACATAGTTTGGATGATCATAAAAATTTTATCGTTTTTGAAACGATTATTAAAATGGCTGAAGATTTTATGATTTTTCGAAAAAAATATGAATATACCCATAAAAAGAAGATAATTCTGTAAAAAATAAAAAATCGCTTAGATTAGATTAATTTATTGAAAGCTTCAATGCAATCGATATGATATGATTACAACATCATGAAAATAACTGAAAATTCTGATAAAAACAATATTCAGTTATTTTTTCCATCATGTCATTAATCGGAATAAATTCTTAAATCAAGAGAATATTGCTGAGACTTATAAATAGAGGTATGCATTATAATGCGACCGTTTTGGTTATTGGCTTGCATATTGATCAAAATGTGCGTAACTTGCGTATCAATGCTTCTACAATTTTAACAAAAATATACAATGCCTGCTTGTAATTCAAATTTCTTCAAATAGGCCGTTTCCGCCATTACTTTGGATATTCAGGCAGTTAAAAGAGCCATGAGAGTGTCTAGGCGAGTGAAGATAAAAATAGACTATTTGAACAGCCATCTTGATTTTTATATCTTGCGGTAAAAAAATCCACCAACCGATTCACGACTTTTTAAAGTATCCCGCCCAATTCCAGGCAAATCTAGCTATCTATGCAGAGCAAATATTGAATCATCGATTTTAGAGGTTCTCCTTTTCGATACTAAGAAATTTTTCAATTTTTGTCGTTTATGTTTCAGACGTTTTGTTGTTTGTCTAAGAAGAGCCGTTCTTTGTTTCCTACGTTGTCACGTGTTTTTTTTTGCAGTTTGTTTTGGTATGAAGATTGATTGGTGCTTGATTGAAAAGAAGACTCATCGAGATTAACATTTTTCTGTGATCTTTTTCTTGCCATTTTCGCTATAGGATTAGAAGTAAGTATTGCCTGAGAGTTTTTCAAAAGACCTACTTAGTTGTGTTGTGTTGGTTTGTCGATAAAACGAATTTTTATCTCTATTCATTCAATTTTATATTGGTGTTGAGTGTTTTTCACCCACTACAAACGCATAAAATATTATAAATTCCATACCTACTTTTTTTTCCAAAACATGTATGAAGTGTTTCATGTTCGAGTGCATTTCTGGAGAACTTGACATATATGAAATGTTAAAATTGAAAATATGAAATGCAACATTCAAGGTGCTTTTGTTTATACAGGTTGCCACATGAATTACTCGGAAAGATTTTTTCTGATATTTCTTTTATGACAAAATAATTAATTCATAATTCTTTCAGTTAAAATTATTGCTTTCATCAGAAGTGCTCGGACTTTTAAAGTATGTTTCAAATAATATGTCAGAAATTATGAGAAGACTTTGCCATAAATTTTGTTTTTGAAAATGGACTCTTATTTCTTAACATTGCTGTAGGATATTTTATTGAACCCATCATGCTTCTAAAATCAATATTTCGAATGTTATTCGAATTTTTTCAACTTACATTATGCGTATACTCTTATTAAATTTAAAATTATTTCTATGAGTGAATTTGATCAACAATCAGTGTTATTCATAGATTACGAGTATGTTTTTTTTAAGGGTTTTTGATAGATTTTTGACGTTTCTGACACAATGTAATTATTGTCTTATGGAAATAAATGTTTTTTGATTGATTAAGCAGCTATGTTGCGTATTGGTTTGAAATTTAAACCGTAATTTTAATTTATTTTATTTATTGAAATGATCAAATTCAAGATCCTATTTACATTAGTAGAGAATTCAATAGAAATGATACCTGAACTTGTCGCGACTTGAATTAGAGAAACCCTTATTTTCGTAATATTTTCTGTATTCTTACAGTTTTGATTCATTCAAAAATCCAAAAAGGCAGGAAAAGAGATACTTAAATTTTTTATGATCAAAGAAAATTGGTCCGTAAATTCAGACATCTAGAACAATCTGAATTCCATGATATCCGCGTATACCGTTATCTAGAATATCTCAAGCAACTTACAAAATTTTTATTTCAAGAGGCCGTTGCCATTTTTATTTCAGAATTTAACGCAAGAATAAAATTGTTTACAGAATTGAAAAACAAGAGATATGGACAAATTCTTTTCATTAATTTCGTCAAAATATTTCGAGCAATCTGTGGAATGTTATTGAACGACAGAATTCCCACAATTTAAAACTTTGAATATGAATATGATACCGATAGGTAACACATATACAGGGTGTTCGGCACATGGACCGTCAATTTTTTTTGAGGCATTGGTAGGGTCATTTGCTACCTTTTCAGTCTTGGAACCTGAGTCCTTAGTATTACGGTTACGGAGGTATGATTTTTTATTAGGTTTTTCTAAATTACCCAAAATGTATCCTTCGAAGCCCCATAACTTTTTTTGCATGTGCTTTTACATGCATTTTTTTATTGTATTAAGTGTACATGAGTGTGTGTTTAAAAAAAACGTATTTATTGTTACAGATAACACCACAAAATTAACACGTGGGCCTTTTATTAAAAAAAAAATTATGAAAGTATGAAAACATCTCCACTCCTATTGAAATTTTAAAAAAAGTTACAGCTATTACAAAATTACTTTTATTTTAAAATTTTCTTTGGTTTATAACGTTGCTAACCATATGCTATTTACGTAAGTCAATTAAAAAATAATACTGCAAATATGGTTTTAGTCAGAAGAGTGAAGAAAGTCGCACCTAAACAAAAGTACGGATTTCGACACAACACAGCGAGCAAGGAGTGTATGTTCGAAAAAAAACGTATTTATTGTTACAGATAACATCGCAAAATTAACACGAGGGCCTTTTATTAAAAAAAAAAAAAATGAAAGTATAAAAACATCTCTACTTCTAAAAGAAATAAAAAAAAAGTTGCAGTTATTGCGAACTTAATTTTATTTTAAACCGTTCTTTGGTTTATCGCGGTTCTAAAAGTATGCTATTTACGTTAGTCAATAAATAAAAAAATACTACCAATAGTGTTTTAGATAAAATAGCAAAGTAAGGACAGATTTTAGTAAAATACAGTTTTTGTATGATTCTTTATTTACAAAGTAAAATAACACGATTCTTTAACGTAAATTCTGTCCGAATTGTTCTCCTCTACTCCGAATGAACGCCCCACACCTTTTTCTGATTTCGACCGTTGTAGTGGCTAGCAACATTTCTTCTTTCATTACCACAAATGCCGCGTTTATGCGTTCAATCAACACCTCTCTTGTAGGTACCTCTGTGAAATAAACCAATTCTTTGGCTCTACCCCAGACATGGTAATCTAAAGGTGTTGGGTCTGGAGATCTTGCGGGCCAAGGGATGGGGCCGGCTCTGTCTATCCATGAATTTGGAAAAGAGTTGTCGAGGTGATCTCGAACTTCTCTCAGGATATGTGCCGGGCAACCGTCATGCTGGAACACAATCGGCACGTCTTCATCGAAGGCCGGAACATCGGCTAGTCGCTCCGGCAGAGCATTCTGCAAAAAATGCAAATAAGCAGGCCCACTTAGTCGAGCCGGTAAATAGTGTGGTCCGATGAGATGTCTTCCTATCACACCAGCCCAAACGTTAACACTAAATTTTTGTTGAAAACTCATTTGCCTTTTCACGTGGGGATTCTCATCTTTAGGTGCCCAGTGATGTAAATTGTGCAGATTTGTTATTCCTTCTCGGTTAAAACAGGATTCGTCTAAAACGGGCAGGTAAAATTTCCTTGCTCGCTGTGTTGTGTCGAAATCCGTACTTTTATTTAGGTGCGACTTTCTTCACTCTTCTGACTAAAACCTTATTTGCAGTATTATTTTTTTTATTGACTTACGTAAATAGCATATGGTTAGCAACGTTATAAACCAAAGAACATTTTAAAATAAAACTAAGTTTGTAATAGCTGTAACTTTTTTTTAAATTTCAATAGGAGTGGAGATGTTTTCATACTTTCATAATTTTTTTTTAATAAAAGGCCCACGTGTTAATTTTGTGGTGATATCTGTAACAATAAATACGTTTTTTTAAACACATACTCATGTAGACTTAACACAATAAAAAAAATGCATGTAAAAGCACACGCTAAAAATGTTATGGGGCTTCGATGGGTACATTTTGGGTAATTTAGAAAAACCTAATCAAAAAATCATACCTCCGTACCGTAATACTAAGAACCCAGGTTCCAAGAAGGTAGCAAATGACCCTACCAACGCCCCAAAAAAATGTGACGGTCCATGTGCCGAACACCCTGTAGATATCTTTATTTCAAATTTTTCTCTATAAAACTATTCCTACAGAACGATGTCGATTATGATGTTTCACATTCTTTAAAGATGAGATTAACCCAATTTTTAGATTTCAAATATGACTCGTTCTTCAAAGACTTCTAATTGATACATATATTATATGAAAGATATGTAATTTTTCGAGAATTCATAATTTATAAATTACACAAAATCTATTTATACTATTTGAAATTTCATTTCAAGCTATTTGTTATATATTTGTTTTGAAATTAGATATGTTTGTTCGAAGACACATTATTTGGATTCGAAGACAACGACCATATTGGTACTATGTATTCAGTATTGCCTGATTTTATGGATTCCCTCAGCTTGAGTGGTTCTGAAGTATATTAGTATTCTGGGTATGATTATCGTCAATTCAGTTTTTGATATAAATATTTTGTCCATTTTCTTGAAGTTTTACCAAGTCTCAATTATAAAATATACAATAAAAAACATTTATAGGGAAAACATATGAGAATTTATAAAATATGTTTTATCTCCTTGAATAATGATGAATTAAAGCTAATTGAAATATTAGGTTGAGGAAAAAGAAATCCATCAGTTTGACGACACATAGCTTTGCTGACAAATATCTCTGTTTGTATTTGTCGCATCTAGTCAAACAAACAAAAATCATGTTCTAGCAAAACATATTTTGTCATTGTTTTGACTGAACGATATAGTTGTGTTTTTAAAGGCTTAATTGGTGGTAGCAGGATCAAAGAAACGGGAAAATGAAAACTATGTCAGTTCGCTGACGTTTCGGAAATATATTTTTCCATCTTCAGGGCTAGACTAAACAATTGTATCCTCTCATTATCCTCTATAAAAATAATACAATTTACAAATCTCAGGTATGTATTTTTTATGAAAGAAATTATCAGACCGCGGTCTTGAACAGTTTTGAACCATTTGCGTAAGGCCGGGTTCAAAAAAAGCTTGATGTTTAGGTGCCGCAAGAGTTGTCGAAAAAAAATTTCATCGATCGTGTTTCCATCTGCAACTCCTTGGCCAAATGAAAAAAAAATCGATTAATTTTGAAGAGGCTGGTTATTGGAGACGAGAAATGGGTCATATACGACAATGTCAAGTAAAAACGTACATGGTCTAAGTCCCGTGAAGCAGCTCAAACGGTGGCCAAACAAGAATTGACGGTCTGGATAGTTTTGTTGTGTATTTGGTGGGATTGGAAAGGGTTCATCTACTTTGAGCTACTTCCCAATGACCAAACGCTTAATTCGGATCTCTACTGCCAGCAGTTAGACCGATTGAAAGCAATCGATCCGAAGAGACCTGAATTAGCAAATGAGAAAGATGTCGTATTCAATCAGGTCAACGCCAGTCCTCACACGTCTTTGATGACCTACCAAAAGCTTCGGAACCTTGGTTGGGAAGTTCTTATGCATCCGCCTTACAGTCCAGACCTGGCACTAAGCAGTTTTCATTTATTTTTGTTCATGTCTAACGCGCTTGGTAAAATTGTCCTCAAGAGAATATTGTGAAAAATTGTTATCTCATCTTTTTGCTAGTAGGGTTAGTAGGGACGTTTTAGGAACTTTGGCATAATGCAATAACCTTTTAGATGGCAATAAGTAACTGAAAAAATGGGTGCATATCTGAGTATTAACCAATCATTGAAGCTATATTAAATAAAGCACCAAAATTAAATTACAAATAATGGATTTTTTCCCCAACCTAATCAAAAATGGAACCTTCGAAAAGATGTTTTTACTATGCATGCTTAATTTTTTTTAACCATAAACAATTTTTCATATCACTTAAATTCAAAATTTTCGATAATGATAATCAATTTGAAAGAACTGTGGCAATGCGGAATTATTTCAGGGTCGGATCCAGGAAAAAAGGCAATTTTTTTGCCAAATATCAAATCATTCAGCATTGAATATCAGGAAAAGGTTTATTCAAGCATACAAAAAAATGCAAGGTTGTGCTTCGTAACTTCCTATATTATAGCAGCCTCTGATGATTTAACAACCTGGTGTTGCATTCAATCGAACACTTCACAATAGAGCAAGTGTGTTTAATATTAATATTGTGTCCCATACATTTGAAACCTTCTGAAAAATTTGAAATAATCCAATACGCAGATATAAGCAAAAACCAATTTTTTTAATAAAATTCCATTACATATTTTTCGAGCAAATCTGAATTTAAGAAACTGTTATAAAAAATGTGTTTTTTTTTTGGTCTCAAGAATCTTTGGTTGGAATTAATGTAGTAGTTAAAAAATAAACCTGTATATAGTGAAGTATATCTAAAAGAATTGGCTATAACTGGTTCATTATTCTTCCAAACTTTTGTCAAGTTCTGGAAAAAAACTTGGTCGAAAAATCGATCGAAAAAATTGAATTCCGGCATATCATGAAGAATTGATCAATATGATTGTCGACTTTCAATGGCATCATGATCATTATGACTAATAGAAAGACAATTTTTCTCTCGACTGTTCATGTTTTCATTTCCTCCTCAATGAATTTCTCACAGACTGTCCTCCAAACCATAACTCAAGACGTGAATTTGAGATTATTTCCAGATATTTACAACGACATAATTGCACCTAACATGTAGAAGGATAGTACTTTCTAATTCTCTCAAAAGTAGGTTGAAATAATAAAGAAGGAAATGAGACCTTACGGGCAGGTTGGACGTGTGGAAAAAGCTAGTATGTCTAGTTTCTTTCTCCATTCGAATTCAAAGTTTTAATTGCCATCAGTGATCAGCGCCGATATGCTTTATTAATGGATACGTGGATGATAAGTCGGTGAATTCTTTCTCACGTGCTACATTTTCATATTGCAAAATTTCAAAAAGCACAAAGGTTGAATTGAGTATAATATGGGTACTTGATTCTCAACGGTTTTTATCACGCTTAGGGGACAATTTTCCACACATCATGTATTAGGCTGAGCCATCGGTCTCGAAGATTTAGGAAAAATAAAAAAAAATTAAAATATTCTTCTTTTTTAATTTTGACAAACGAAGTGACCCTTTTCAAAACTCTTCGTCCTTTTGAGAGATCCTTCTTTTCGTAACTCGTTATACGAAACTGATGAAGAAAAGTCCATTTCGCCATCGATTGTGATAAATACAGAGTCATGGTTAGACTAAACTACTTGAACTATGTTCTTCTTTACCTTTAAGTCATTAAAACTGATGTACTTCATATTATAAAGAATAAAATGCTGTAGACGTGCGTTGAACATTGTGGAATTCATTCGGATGTTTTAGTGGACACGGACGGACGGCCTTGAGTAATTTAAAAATATGGAATCTCATTCTGATTCAGCCCAAATTTAGAAAATGAATCGAACTGAGACCAACCCAAATAAAAACCAATTGGAATCCAATAAAAATCCGAAATATCGAATTGTGATCTAAAAACCATCAAGCATACATGTTCCATTAAAATTCCACCTTAATACGAAGAATATCTATTAAATATCAACATAAAATCGATCATCTAATTTCGCCAGATTTCGAAATACGTTAATCCAAAAATATATTGGTATCACGTGTTAAGAAATGCATAATGCACATTCGTGGAACCCCGATTCGCAACAAAAATGCACCGACCAGGAAAAAGCTGCTGGCATTAAAGATATGCATATTTAAAAATATCTGAATGTAAAAACAGACGCGAGGGAGATGATTTGGCTCCGAAAAAAATAGCCCATCTCTTTCTAAAGACTTGGAACCTTCTCACGTCCAAGTAAAGGAGGATTAATGGTGCACTACTTTTTAATGACGAGAATACGAATTGGAGATATTCCATTCTTTTAGAAGCTGGAAATATTAATTCATCACAATGAAATTTGCTGATTTATAATCGAGTAAATAACGAGCTACTAAAAATATGGAATTATAAGATTCGGAATTAGCAATAATTCCATATAAGAGGGTTGCCTTTTTTATTTCGGGATTAGACAACGTGTTCAAATCTGCCAACTGACAGCTCTATAGTAAAGCTTGACATTTTTGAGGTTATCCGTAGTCAGAACGTTTTGACATACCAGCGCAATTTATGTAGTTTACGTTTACGTTAATAGATTCATCTCGCCCAAAAAATGGAATTAAATAGTGAACATTTTCGTGCGATTATTTTTTAGAACTATCGTAGTGGATTAACTCGAAAACAGAGCACCAATGAACTTAATTCAATTTTTGGCGATGAAGCTCCATCAGGAACCAATGTTTATCGATGATATGTTAAGTTTTTATCATTTTGCCAATTCATTTCTTCATTGTCCATAATTCAATATAAAGAAGAGTTTTTTCATTCAATTACGCGTTTATAACCCTACATAATACTCGTCGAAGTGTTTTTTCGTTTTCTCATCCCGAAGGTCAAACATTGGGGTAAAATTAATTGATTGAAATACTGTTTCATGCTATTTAGTAGTTGAGCGATCGACGAAATGAAGTATTGAGCTCATGCAGGTAATTTTTTTCAGTCATTTTATTTTAATTTTGTACACACTTTTACATATACAATAAAATATCGGAGAAAGAACCTTAGGCATGCACGAAACTTAGGTAGCTGTCTGTCCTTCTAGTGCACGTCCCAAGGGTAAAAAATGTACATACATTCTAATAAAACTTGAAGCAGGTTCACGATGGAGAAAAGACTTGAGATGTAGGGGAAGCGAGGGAAATTGAATTACCTTTTCAACAAAGCTACTCAACCTATTATTTCTTTTCAAAAATAATTGTTTTAACTGGTAGCGGCTAGAGAGGTAGTGATATCGAATTCATTTTTTGACCCGTCCGAGTGTTTTTTCAATCTCAAATATCCTAATTTAGCGTGTGGTTGTTGATGAAAAACAGAATACTGAGTGACTGAGTGTATAATAATATTGAATAATGAATAATAATAATAATAATGAATAATAATGAAAAAAAAATACACCCATGCAGTGTATAGAATTGCCTCTTCAACAAGATGCTGATCGGCCTCTTTTTTTATTCAGAAATGAGAGATGTTAAGAGTTGCGACAAGGGGAGTAGTGATATCAAACTCATTTAAACACCCCTATTCGTTAGAGTTTTTTTTGTTATTTCATCCTAAAGCTGAAAATTCGGGGTGGACAGTTATGGAACGCCCACGCTGTATATGTAATTCAATAAATTCAATGAAGGAAGAATTGTGGAGAAACATTGGTGTCTGAGCAGGAGCTTTTAAGGGTGTTCTAGTAGAACTATCGTGCTATCGTTTTGCCCAAATATCTGTAATTTTTGAATACCGAGATGAAAATGGTCTCACTCGAGAAGGTTTGACTTCTTGATGAAGAATCAGTGGTCTAAATTGGATACGATCGGCCGGCTTTATACTCTTTATCTATCATTTCAAACAATTTCAAGAATAATTATTCATGTGGAGTAATAAACCCGAATTTCATTATCTGTCCCCAGTATAGTTGATGTTGATTCAAATATTTTTTCCCAATAGGTTTTGACAATACTGCATTTTTTCATCAATCTGGTTCTTCCGTTAGGACTTCTGTTGATACTTCGAAACGTGAGAAACTTTTTGAATGATACTGATGTTGTTTCTTGAAGGACATTTTTTTCATTCCTTATGGCTGTGATTATTTTTTTGTGATGTTGTTGGTCCAGTTGGAGATACGGTTTCACTGACGCTGCAGAAGAATGGCCTGTTATCTTTATCAGCTGTTCCTCGCCAATCCCTGCTTTGGCTAATTGGCTGACAGCAGTAGCTCGATGCGAGTGGTTGGTTATCTTCGACTTGGTTGTGTTGATGCCAATGAGTTCTGCCGATTCTTTTGTCCATTTAGCTATTGTATTGGGACCGACTGGGGAGTTTTTGAACCATGAACCATATTTCCAATTCTTATGTGGAGTAAGGAATAGTCTTTCAGTGGTTATGTTTGCAGTTCTTTTGGATAAAAGTAGCTTATATAACCTCACCGGGCAAATATCTTCTTCAATATTGGGAGTCAGCCATTTCGTTTCCGCACATTTTTGGGCACCACCTTGTCTTGTTTTAAGAAAATATCGGCAATTCGGCCCGAGGGATTACCATCGTTCTCAATTTCGAATTTGAAATGCGAAATAAGGCATGATGAACCCGCGCCAAGCAAGCTCCAATGCAGCAATAAAATAAAATTTTCTGTTTAAACCGTCTGGATTATCTTCTTTACATAAGTTGAAAATCTTTTTGTGTTGCTCCAAAGACAGCGCTTTGGCACTAACTTTTCTTTTCTCAGGGTTCACTTGCAAAATACGCCTCTTGGCATTTCGTGCCTCCCGCGCCGTTTTAAAAGCCACGTCTGTGAATGGATCGAACCTAACGCCCCATTCGGAATTGAATTTTTCCTGCAGCTGTTTGGCAGTATTATTCCACAAGGTTTTTACGACATTTTTCTTGTAGTCTGATCCATCTCTTTTCTTCATATTGAAAGCCCAGCCTAGCATAATATTATTGAGCTCTGACAAACTTGTTTTTTCATTTACAAGGTATTCCCGGACAGCACAGAATTCATCAAAGTGTTTCCAAATGTAGGATCTTGACTTCACTGTATTAAGCGGCACACTTTCCTTCACACTTTCCTCAATTGAAGTAATATTACAATTCCCAAAACGTTTCATTTTTATCTACTTTATGGTAAAATACGAAAATAAACTGACAGAACTGCCAAATGTGCTGTTGAAGTTATCGCTAACAACTGCTTGTTTATCGTAACCATGACGACCGCTACTTCCACCAACGGCCAAAGCTATCCGGACGTATTAATATTCCTATGCACATTAGGCATTTGATAAAAACAAATTTCTAAAAGTGAAAACACTGTGAGGTTGAGTGTTTTCAGATACAGTTTGTTTCTATTGGTCCGTTTTAAAAAATTGTAGTATAGTGTTGAATGATCAGTTGAATTGAGAATGAATTTTAGAAATTTCAATATTTTCACAAATATAAACGATTTGGGTGGAAAATAATGTGACATTACCGAAGAGTAGTAAAAATCATTTTTATCATAAATATTAGCGTTTGATGTTGACAACCGGAACAAGCTGCATAAACAAGTATGTCTCTACAATATTATGGACTGTCATAAAGCAAATGATTTTCTTGTTTTATCTTGAAAAGAATCCAGTGGTGGAGTAGCTCAACTTGAAAGCTTAAATTGCTCGTAACTTTGAAACGGGGCAGAATTGGAAAGAGTCGTATAGAAATAAAGTTTTTCTTTTGGCTTCAAGAATCACTTTTTCAAATTAACGAATTGGTCGAAGGCTCATCCTGTATATGACATTTATGTATTGTAACGTTTTTCGAACAACGACAAAAAAAAAACAAGTCCTATTTCAATAATGGATTTATCAACACTCCTTAAAATAATAATGTTTATACAGAGAATTCATAATCTCTATTTAGTTAGCACTTCCCTGACAGCTAATTTACCCTCGAAAATATTCCAGAGTATTTTTTACCTCCGAGTCGAGGACATTTTCAAATTTTCTATACCACCTCTTTTGTCCTGGCATTTTTATGTGACAATTATAGTCTTAATCATGGCGAGATTGTCACTATACGAACGGTCCCATTATTGCTTCAATCTCTCTGTTGGCGCGCGTAAGGCATGTACCGTATTTAATATCGTTACAGTCTAATTGATATTTTTAGCCTAGAAGTGATTCAGTTTCTTCGGGACGAAGATGGATGAAGCTAAAGAAAAATAAAAGATAGGTTTTATCTGAGATATGAATGTTCAAAGAGAAAGCTCGGAATATTTCAGAATTTCATATAAGTAAGCTAGGTTTATCATGTTGGATGTGCTAATTCTAAAAGTTTAAAAAATAAACTAAGAATGCTGCTGCAATGCCTTAGGTTTCTAGGTGTCAGGTAGCTATTCAATGTTTTTAGTTTTGATTGACCTTCCACCTTTATTATAATGAAATGGAAATGTTTCTCAAACTTTTTAGTTGAATAGCTACCTAACGTGTTGCCCATTCAATGATATAATTTGGTCGAATTCTGCGTTCTAATATTTCCTGTTTCTTATAATCCTCCAGTACGCCCTTGTTATGAGCATTCATTTCCAACTTAATTCGAAATCTGTTAACAAAATTACTCTTCCTTTGAGTCTGATATGTGAGAACCTATTATACCGTCTCGCTTTGCAACAAACAAGAATAACATAAAAACTATCATTTAGAGGTCAATAATGCACTTGGCCTTATCAAAACTAACTCCCTAATCTACGAAAAATAAGAATCAGATTTTTTCAATGCCGTTATCAACAGATAACGATGAAAGTACCAAGTTCAACAAATAATACCGCTCGTATGAAAAATCTGTCGCAAAAAATTTCAGTTTTGTGTTAACTTTTCGAGGGTGAAGAATACACGTCGAAAGTATTTTAGTGCTGAGAAGACAGATCACATATTTTTTCCTTAAGCCAAATGCGTCTTTCGATACTCCCAAGGTAAATATTTACGCTAAGGCCAGTTTTCTCTTTCAACATTGTTGTTATCTGTCATTTTTTTCTTCAGTTATCTGTATTCTATGAGCTAATGTTGTATGCGATGGATAGGTCATGAAACCGTCATTGTTTGTACGTTTATGTGTGAATTGCCATCGTCTACGACGATTTTTTTATCGTATGGAAGATAAACGCAAATCGCGGTATGCGTTCACGCTGAATGAACCTACTGGAATCTAAAAATTTATTGTTGTTCCCACCACTTGTATGATAATTTAGTACGATATTGAGGTAGTAGAAAAGGTCAACCTTCGGTCAACTCATACGGGCAAATGTGTCTACATTTCGCTGTTTATAAAACTGAAATAGGTCTTGAAATTGAGTTTGAAATATGGAGGCATTTTACCTTTGGTCCATATAAAAATTTTTATCATTATGTTAGCATTCGAGCGTTGTTACGTCTGCCGAATCTCCTCGAACGTTCAGTCTTTGGCGAAGTTATTGGATTCACTGTTGGTTCAATTCAAATGATCAATTGAGCGCTTTTTGACAATTGAATTGAATATACATGATGAGTCTCTGATCATTGGGTTAATTTTAATATATATAAAGGTTAAATAATCAGAGTCACTGTTTTTTTATAAGGTTGATGAATAAGGGTTTATGTTTAGACTCAATTAACTACTCTAATTCATACTCTTCCTTATTTACCAAGCTTTCGGATTACTCCAATCCTTCTTGACTACATCATTGATGGGAATTTGACTAAGTTGAAACACAAACCAGGATTTATAAAGAGGTTCGTAGATGATATCGTACTAACATACCCTAATGAGAACCTAGATGAACTGCTAAAAGTTTTTAACGACAAGAATATTGACCCAGATATAGAGTTCACACTGGAGAAAGAAAATCAACAACAATGGGTACCCTTTTTGGACACTAAAGTGATGAGGACAGATAAACAGGAAATTGTGTTGGATTGGTATAGGAAGAGCTCAGCCTCAGATCGCTATTTGCACTATTTGTCTAGTCACCCTCTTCATATAAAGGTAAACTTTGTTTTAAAGATGAAGTCCAGAATTCTACATATATATCATCAAAAATTTAGGGATAAGAATTATAATGAATTGGTGAATATTATGTTACTGAACGGATATCCGAGGAATTTGGTGAATAATCTTATATACAGTACTCCACACAGAACAGATAATTCTCAGGAAAGCAGAGAAAGAGTAAATAGTGAGCAAACAAACGATATTCATTATTGCTCTGCAACTAATATAAAAACTTGACAGAGAAGATTATGATGGAGTTCAAAGATGAAAATCTAAAAATAGCAAGAAGAAATACTCATTCCACAGCCAAGTTATTTAGCAGGATGAAAGACAGGATTCCCACCTTACGACAATCTAATGTTATATATAGGATACCAAGTTTGTGAAAAAAATTACATAGGTCAAACGTCACAAACATTAAGAGGAAGAATAAATGGACATAGAAGTGATACTAAGAACCATCCTGAAAGATGTGCACTGGCAAGGCATGTAAATGATAGTGATCATAGGATGTCATACGAAAGTGTGGAGCAACAACACACAATGAATAAGAAAACTGATACAAGTGGACTAAGCATGATATATACCTATCTCATGACTGACGAATGGAGGAAACAAGAACCACCCTATATGGGACCTCTTGACGAGTGACAGACAACCACTGGAGTCGAAGAAGAAGAAAGAAGATCTATAACTATTATAACCCATAGAAAATGGTTTTTAGGTTAATTAGTATCTGTGTTCCAATAAATGTCATTTGTCTAATCGAATAAGAAAGTAAAAAATTAGTATTGAGAAAAGCTTTTATTACTGAATTCTTGTATATGCCTTATAGTTTGAGTTGTGATGTATATTTTGTAGATTGTATTTAGATGTATTTGGCAAAGACGTCATGAAAATATCTAGGAAACTCAAAAATCTCAATTTTGTGCAAGTGTTTAAAAAATTTTTATCTTAGAGACGTGTTTGTTATATGACTGCTACATTTTAGATACCCTGAAGAAGGATTGGAGTAATCCGAAAGCTTGGTAAATAAAGAAGAGTATAAATTAGAGTAGTTAATTGAGTCTAAACATAAACCCTTATTCATCAACCTTATATATATATATATATGACATTTCAATGAATTGGCATCTAGGTTATTGAAAATTGTAAATATTTATTTGTATAAACGTTTCGGCGTCAACCGCCTTCTTCAGTACATCTAAAAGTAAATATAAGTGAATAAAAAGGTTAAAAATCATTGTATTAATATCTCACTGTTTCTCTTCTTTCTGTTGTTATGGTTGTTAGCTGGTCGGTATTGTCCTGTCATTTATGTCAATGTCAAGTCAGTTGTCAGAGGAATATTAGTTGTCTTGTCTTCTTCTTCCTTTCGGTGGTTGTCTCAGTATCGTATATATTTGACTGAGATTTTTAATGTCTTGTTTGTCATTAAATATGTATTTTGATTCACCTGTATGTGGATCCTTTCTAATATTTCTCTTCGTCTTTGTTGGGGTTCTACATCTAAAATTTTTGTGTCATCGTAATTAAATTCATGTCCATTGATTTTTTTATGTTTGTTTAGAGCCGTGGTTGCATTTTTGGTATATTTATGTGCGTTCAGTCTGTCCTTCAGTCTTTGTGACGTCTGTCCTATGTATTCCTTATCACAGTTTCTGCATGGTATACTATATAAAACCTATGACTTTTTTGTTTTAGAAGTTGGTGCTTTCAATTTGCTAAAAATTTTTCCGACCTGACTGTTGTATGGTCTTACTATATTCGTTATTCTATGTGACAGTCCCTGTATATACGGCAATTGTACTCGTCTTATGGTGTCTGTTGGTACTTTCGTTTGTTGTGCGTTATATAGTAGCGGTGTCCTCTGTTTTGTCAGTTTTTTAATCATAGTTGCAGGGTAGTCGTTATCCATCAAAAGTTCTTTTACTTCCTGTAGTGTTCTTTCTCGTAATATTGGTGATGTTAATTTCAACGCCCTGTCGATGTATCCAACAGCGGTGCTCTTATTTTGAGAATGGTGGTGTTGAGAGTTGTAGTCCAATTGTGTCCAGTGTTCTGTTCCAATGTGATTCAATTTATAGAATATAGAAGTCCAAGTTTTGATAATATTCTAATAGTTTCATAAGTTTTGAATTCGAATTCCCTCAGAGGAATTAGTTTAATTAATTTTTTAATTAATATTTTGAAAACATTTTTGGAATTACCTTGAACACTAATGAGGATAGATTAAGAAATTCATAACATTTTCAATCATCATTTTTCTACAAGATGATTAATTTTTTCCTCAAAGTCCCTTCAAATACTCAAAAAATTTGATTAAGTAGATATAATATAATTCACGATTATCAGATATTCATGTGATTAAATTAAAGCTGTTATGGAAAAAACTTCTTAGGTTAATGGTAATGTTTTATGTCAAATAATAGAGTATAAATTGTAACTCGAAATAGGTAATTTATTTTTGAGAATTCGAGATGAAATATTTAGCATTGCATATTAAAGAAGATCTCATATCGCATCGTTTTTATTTTGAAATGGCAACGAAGATGTATATAACGTACCTTTCAAAAAAACGAAAATTTTTAAAAAACGGTTTGAATAAAAAAAGTGAGTGTTATGCTGTTGAATTCAAGAAATAAGATATATTCACCACCAAGAAAATTTCAAGTATACCATCTCCAATTTAATTGATCCATAGACATAGGTGAAATTTCATGACGATAATAATTTCCAAGTAGAAAGAACTGTGGCAACGTATAATGTTCCTGCTCAGTGATTTTTTTTCGATCAGGGTTAGATTCAGGAAAAAGAGCAATGTTTTCATTTTTTTCCAAATTTCAGAATCATTCAACATCGAATATCTTGGAATCAGTACATTTAAGGAAGATAAATGTAGAACAATGTATTCGACTCAAATTTTCAAGGATACAAAAAATGCTATTATGTGTTTCGTAAGTTATGAAGATAATACATATTGGCGATATATTAACTCAAAGACCATAGAGGATAGAGCAAAAACGTCTTATCAGATTTGTGTGTTCTATTAGTTTGAAATCTTCTGCACATATCGATTTATTGGGATTATCCATTAGGAAGATATAAGCAAGAAACAATTATTTTAATGAATTCTGAATACCCTGTATCTTCTGAAAGGACAATATTTCAATAAATAGTATGGAAAAAAGGGGTGTCTTTCCGTCTCGAGAATCTATAATTGAAAATGATGAAGTTGTCAAAGACTCATCCCTTATACAGGATGCCTCGTAACTCAACGTCAAGTGGTAATAGGTATATTTTTGTTGTCACCAATTTTACAATTTTGCAATGAGTTTTTTTAAACGTAATACTAAATAACCATGCTATTGATACAAATCCATTTTTAAGTAAAATTGTTTTATTTTTTTTTCTTCATTTTTATCTTTTTTTTTATTATCAGTTGTACAAATAAGTTTCCGCGGTTTGTCAAAAGATGGCCCCACCAGAAGGTTATGGAGAAATTGTCAGATGTAAAACGTAATATCCCAAGTTTAGTCATCTGGCAACACCATAACCTTAAAGTACTAGTGATTCCGTATCACAATCACGTAATTTTTTTCGTGCAAAAATGTCAAGTTTTATTCCGAATAAGCATCATTTGCGAGAACTTTTGATTTACTTCTTTAATGTGAAAAAATCTGCAGCTGAGGCGCATCGATTGCTTCTAGAAGCATATGGTGAAGCTGCTTTAAGTGAGAGAAGTTGTCAGGAATGGTTTCAAAAGTTTAAGAACGGTGAGTTTGACGTTAAAGACAAAGAACGCAGTGGAAGGCCGAAAGTGTACGAAGATATGGAATTAGATGCACTATTGGAGGAAGATTCGTCCCAAACGCAAAAAGAACTTGCACTTACTCTACAAGTGACTCAACAAGCAATTTCACATCGTTTAAAATCATTAGGAATGATTCAAAAACAAGGAAATTGGGTTCCATATGAACTAAAGCCGAGAGACGTTGAACGCCGATTATGCATGAGTGAAATGCTGCTTGCCAAGAATAAAAAAAAGAGTTTTTTGCATCGTATAGTCACTGGTGACAAAAAATGGATTCACTACGATAATCCAAAGAAGAGAAAGTCATGGGTTAAGCCCGGCGAACCATCAACATCGACAGCTAAGCCGAATATTCATGGAAAAAAACCCATGCTGTGTATTTGGTGGGATCAGCTTGGTGTCGTGTATTATGAATTGCTGAAACCAAGCGAAACCAGCTCTCTACCGAACACAATTGATGACATTGAGTCGGGCACTTAAGGAAAAACGCGCCCATTACTACTCCAGACACGAAAAAATTATTCTTTTACACGATATCGTCCACATGTTGCGGCGCCGGTAAAAACATACTTGGAAACACTCAACTGGGAAGTTTTACCCCACCCGCCGTATTCACCAGACTTAGCCCCTTCTGATTATCATCTGTTCCGGTCGATGGCACATGGTCTGTCTGAGCAGCGCTTCACATCATATGAAGACACCAAAAATTGGGTAGATTTGTGGATAGCGTCAAAAGATGAAGAGTTTTTTCGACGGGGTATCCGAATGTTGCCAGAAAGATGGGGAAAAGTAGTGGCAAATGATGGAAAATACTTTGAATAAAACGTAATGTACTTTTCCTTTACAATAAATTCCTAATTTTTTATAAAAAACCGCGGAAACTTATTTGTACACCTAATATTTTTCATTTTTTTAAATTTTTGCTAGAATTGGTGTAATCTAGAATATCGCCCAGTATCCACTTGATGTTCAGTTACGGGCACCATGTATACAGGGTAAATCTTTGACCACTAGGTTAATTATAACTACTGATTAATGAAGCCAAAAGAATGACTATTCCTAAACATTTTTTTTTCGATTCAGCCCCTTAGAAAGTTGTACCTAATCGATTTATGGTTTCGAGTTGAGTTATGCCACATCTGGATTCTTTTCAAAACTACACAAAATATTCAACTTTTGCCTTATAACATTGTATATATTCATAGAGACATACTTGTTTATGCACCCTGTTTCTGTGTAAGCATCAAACCAGTAATATTCATGATGAAAACACATTCCTACTGCTCTTCGAAAAGTTTCATAATTTTTCATCCAAATGTTATCCTGCTGAAAATTATTCTGAATTTCATGGTTAGTGATTTTCTAGCAGAGTATTGATAAAAATATTGAAATTTCTGAAATTTGGAGTCCCTTCAATTCTTTAGATTACCAAATTAACTCTATTGCAATGTTTTTCATCCGTTTTCCATAACTATAAAAGATTTCGATATATGTTATTTTCTATTTCCTATGTTGAACCTGTAAATTCATATTGTTTGATGATTCATTGAATACAAATGTCAAAGTTATGATATTCAAGAAGGTTTTCATCTTTTTAAGTCTCAATACTTACCCAACATAAAACCAGGTTGATAAAAAACGCAGTATTGTCGAAACCTATTAGGAAAAAACATTTGAATCAGGTTTGACATTACTGGGGATAGATAATGAAATTCAAAATATTTCTCATCATGTTTACATGATAATGTTTCTTAAAACTGTTTGAAGCATCCTTGAAAACTCGAAGAAACTGCAATGAAAGGGTTGTTTATTCGTTTCACCAGTGATAAATTTCATAAGGTATATTTTGTGAGTAAAAAAAAGCATTATGAATCAAACGTTGTCTTTTTAAATTACAATCTAGATCATCAGATATTTCATACGAGGGTTGTCTTTTATATTTCGGGATTGGTCAACCCTACTGTTCCAATCTGCCAACTGACAGCTCTATCGTAAAGTTTCACATTTTTGAGGTTATACCTAGTCAGAACGTTTTGAAATACCAGCGCTATTTAAGTTGATTGCAGTGACTTAAAAGATTCATCTCGCCTAAAAAATTGAATTAAATCGTGAACATTTTCCTGCGATTATGTTTTACAACTTTCAACGTGGATTAACTCAACATCAGTGCATCGATGAACTCAATTCAATTTTTGGCGATGAAGCTCCATCAAGGACTAGTGTTAATCGATGGTGTGGTGAATTCATCCGAGGTCGTAATTCTCTACAAGAAGAATTTTTTTGAAGGTCTCCAAAATCAGTTCTTGTTCCGAAAACCATTGATGCTGTGCGCCAACTGAATTTGCAAGATCGTCATATGACCTATCGTGAGATTGAGACAACCTTAGGCATTCGTGGGACCAGCATATATTCAATATTGCATGAAAGTTTGACCGTCAAAATAATTTGTTCGCGTTCGATCCCACACAATTTGTCAGTCGCTCAAGAAAAGGCTCGTTGAGATTGGTCGGAAAAATGCTCCATAAATAAGATCGCGGTGCTTCGAAGCACGTCTATGGCATCGTGACAGATGATGAATCGTGGATTTACGCGTATTAGCCCGAACGTAAACATCAGTCGCCTGTGTGGGTGTTTCAAGATTAACCAAGTCCAACAAAAGATGCTCGCGCACGAAGCACGAAGAAAAAAATTTTTTAATCCTCACTATCTCATAAGATATTTTTCGGATTTCAATAAAAATTCGTGAATATATTGAGGTGATCGATATCTTACTTATCCTCAAATTTCATTGTCGTAGCTCTATTCCGTCTAAAGATATCATCATTTTTTTAATTAACTCAAGAGAAAAGAGAAATTACATATGTCCCGATGATTTTCTTTGAACGATGGCCATCACAGATCGATATTCGATTGACAAATGCCGGGCTCATTAATCAGTGTCAGTTGGCGTAATATTAATCAAAATTTTTCATAACGGGAAATCATAGAGATACAATTCAATCTCGGTGGCTGAAATAATATACGTTGTCAAAATTCAGAAAAGCACTGACATAAGTTTTTAGGAAAAGGGAATTATAGCTTCGAACAAAACTTGGGGAAAATTATGAGTAGTTATTTTTAATTTAAGATATAGGTTTGTTCATTCATTAGGCGTTCATAGTTGTATCACATTGATCCATAGTACGGGAAAAAAATATTGTTCACGTGATCAGAGTGCTTATAGATTTGTTATGGTTTGAATATTTACTCGCAAGTAGCTCAACAAGAGCACCAAAGCAATCTGACCTCACGTCTGTGCTGTCTAAATTTTTATATTGTATATAATAGTATATAATTTGGGTATTCCACAATGTCGGGAATATTAAATAATCAAAATTGTAAAACATCTATACTTCGAACTATTTCGAACGACGTTTTACAATTTTGATTATTGACCATTCTTGACAATGCCCAATACTCATCATTCATCATTAAAATAAACGGCTAATAAAATTATATATTTAATAGTGTATAATATATTATAATTGTAAGGATTAAATTTGTCGAAAGAAACAGGAAATGATAAATTTCGGTTTAGAGCAATATCTGGCAGCTATCAACAATCAAGCGTCTTCAACATCTATATTTCGACCATATAGCTGTTCTTCTTCAGGATGGTCGGACAAGACAATTACTCAAATTGATAAAGAGAGTATCGGAAAAACATCTCAGCTATAATCCCAATATAAATTCTGAAATTTCTTTATTTATTGTAGCGTGAAAAATATGATACCCAATTTGGAGGTTGAACCTTTTTGGTAAAGATATTTTCCGTTCCAATTATGTTTCTAGCTGTATATAATTCTTTGAATCCTTTCATAAATTCGAATCCCTATAAAAATAACCAACTTGTCTAAAAGTTGCACCAACGATTAATATACAGTAAGTAACACGTACAAGTCAAGATATAATTGAATTACAAATCAATATAACCTCATTAAGAATGATCGTTCTGGATCGATAACACAATCTATAAAAATACCGACACCTGCGATGTCCAAGAAAATTTCAATATTACGTAATCGCTACTCATTGAAAAAAAATTTAACACATCTTGTACAGACCAATTATTAGGATCACGCACAGTTACACACACCTTTATGCTTTATGTGTTGTTATAATCCTACGAATGAAGATACATTTATTTAAAATGTTAAAGAGCCATCCATATGTACGTTTGACATAACAGGAAGTTGATCTCGATTGAAAGTGAAATTAAAAATACCGGCTTCTGGTAAAAAGTTGTCTTGGTTGGACTAGCCAGTGGTTTCCAGTATGTTAATTCGATTATGGATCAGTTTTATTTGGAAGACTTTATCAACGTGATGAAATTGAGGTTTATTATTGGTTCTGGTGTTTATTGGGAATTGGAACTTGATTTCAATTCAATTTTTTCGGGCTTGCTCACACTATCCCAGACTTCTATGGCTTTGTCCTAATTCCTGAAATATTTAACTTCGATTTTCCAACGATATTGATAATTTTATGTAATTTTAATTTAATAGCAATTACTAGTTATAACAACAGAAAAATCAAATTAACACCATTTTCTAAAAAATAGTGCTTCTCGACATACAGGGTCTTTCACGAGGAACTTCACCCATATTTATACGGGAAACTACTTAACGTATTTTCATGAAATTCAGCACTTATAAGTATTTCACGATGCTGATGAAATCTAAAATATTTTCAAGGCATGTGCACCTCCGGTTTTTCCGGAAATGACGTCAACTTCCGTTTTTCAAATTACAACACAATTTTTTGATTGAAGAAATAGATTCCTTAGAAAATTTCAAGTTATTTTGATGTAACATTTTTCAGTTTTGGTTGGAAAATTCTCTCTCAGCGGGAAAATTCGAAAAAAAATCGAAAATAGAGCTCCGCTGAAACAAGAGTAACTTCGAGGTTTTTGGATGAAAAATTTTCATTTTTGGGATTTTTCAAGATGTGAGATTGATGAATCCGCTTTGAAAATCGAAATCGCGGTTCATGATACAGGGGGTGAAAAAATCGCTTTCAAAGTTAGGGATGACAAAATCGTGAAAAATCAATTCTTTCAAATTAGAACCCCATTTTTTTTTATGGCAGATATTGAATCTACGTTAGAAAATAATGTGAGTGTATGCATCACACCCTTGCTCTAAAGTGGATATTTTCTGAGTTATTCACAAAAAACTGTTTTTCTTTTCCCTTCGCGCCAAAAAGATGAAATTTTCAGGAACTGTTACTTAAACCATGTTTTAGATTTTACTACCCTAATATGCAAGAGAAAAAAGTTACAGGTTGTTCCTGAATAGATGGCGAATTTGGATTCGAATTTGTATAGGAAACCTCTTTATTTCAACTAATCGGCCATCGGTTTTCTCTCCAGTGATAAATAAATAATTCCTTATGAACCATATGCAAAAACTTACCATGTTTACCATCTTTTTTTTAATGATAGATATCATTAATTACATCTGCCATCTCCTCTTTATTCAGTAGCATTTTGTGTTTACTATTAATTTGGTGATAATTCGTATTAAGTTATAAAATCGATCACTATGCCTAATTTTACCAATGAAGATTATTTAAATCTCATTCTACTTCATGGAGAATGTAATAAAGTTGTAGATAGAATTATTCGACTGTTCATTGAGAGGTTTCCTGACCGACCCAGACCAACGAGAGATACCATTAACAGAACCATGACAAAATGTCGGATCTTTCGTTAAGAAAACTATACACAGAGAAAAAAGTATAGTAGAAGATGAGAACAACGAAATTACAGTTCTTGCATATTTTCGTGAGAATCCTCAAAATTCTCTGGTTATAACTGCGAGAGTTTGCCATGGTTCTCCTAATAGTAACTTGAAGTCGGTTTCAAGAAGGGGTGAAAAATCTACAGCAGTTCAAATAATAGTTCCTGAAAATTTCATCTTTTTGGCGTGAAGGGAAAAGAAATAGCTGAAAATTCAAGACGAAAAATATCCACTTTAGGGCAAGGGGGTGATGCATACACTATACTACATTATTTTTTAACGTAGATTCAATATTTGCCATAAGAAAAATGGGGTTCTAATTTGAAAGAATTGATTTTTCACGATTTTGTCATCCCTAACTTTGAAAGCGATTTTTTCACCCCCTGTATCATGAATCGCGATTTCGATTTTTAAAGTGGATACATCAATCTTACATCTTGAAAAATCCCAAAAATGAAAATTTTTCATCCATAAACCTCGAAGTTATTCTTGTTTAGCGGAGCTCTATTTTCGATTTTTTTTCGAATTTTCCCGCTCAGAGAGAATTTTCCAACCAAAACTGAAAAATTTTACATCAAAATAACTTGAAATTTTCTAAGGAATCTATTTCTGCAATAAAAAAATGGTGTTGTAATTTGAAAAACGGAAGTTGACGTCATTTCCGAAAAAACCGGAGGTGCTCATGCCTTGAAAATATTTTAGATTTCATCAGCATCGTGAAATACTTATAAGTGCTGAATTTCATGAAAATACGTTAAGTAGTTTCCCGTATAAATATGGGTGAGGTTCCTCATGAAAAACCCTGTATAGTATCAACATCTTAGTGAAGTTTACATATTTGTTACTATTCTTTATTATATTAGGTAATACATTAAAGTATATCAAATCTCCAGTCAATGTAGAATCCATTATCAATTCGGTAATGAAAGTATCAACAAAACTGTGTTGAAACTAGTTTTGACTCGATATTCGAAAATGACAGTCATTTTCGCAAAATGATAGAACACTGTTCCCCCGGTTTTTCAATCTAAAACAAGCAAGTAAAAAGCGAAAAAATGCATTTCTAATTTTGTTGATGATTTCAGTGAGTTCAAATACGGTTATCTTGATTTTTCTGACGTTTCAATAGCCAGTTTATTCTTAATGGGGCCGAATTTGAAGAAAATTGTTTTTTTAACTCCCAAAAACTATTGTTAGTATAATCATGTAGTATCCAAAGACCCGTTGTGTATTTACCGCCTATACATAAGTTCAGAATTTTTTTTCAGCCTGTATGCATTATTGTTCTTAAGTGTGCTTTTCATGCTTCAACATAACGTTTTCTAAAAGTAATAAATTGCTAATCTTTCAGATCGAAACCGAGTTCGAACTCAATTAGGTTTGAAACCTTCTTGAGTTTGATTGAGGATTTAAACCTAAGCGACTAGCGAAAAAATTTGATGTAAGAATATTCCATACATCACTTAAATTTATATCAACTTGGATTTTTGTCAAGAACAAAAATTGGAAAATAGCAATTTTTAGTGCCTCTTACGAATTAGGCAGAAACGAGAATACTTTCTCCATTTTGTCCATTTTCGTGGACATAGCCTTATCTGATGAATTGTTTACTTAAGTCTAGAATACAAACTCAAATAAAATGGCGTCATTCGTCGAAAAGATAAACGTAACCCTCGAATAAATATATCTGACTCTTATATTGTCTGAACATTCGATACACATTTCCTATCTAACATATAAATATCTCACAGATTGCATGATTTTCAAATATTTTTTAGAAATTCATTATCGATAAATTTAATTTTATTTTGGGAGTAATCCACGAACTCATATCTGCGATTAGGGAGTAGCAATAGACAGATTTCTGATAACATGTGGTAATCAATGGAACATTTTTTAGCGCTTTTTCCATTGGGTCGATACGCTATTATAGGTCATGTGTTCGGTGTTTCCGTAGGGTTGATTCTTGGTGGAAAATAATGCCGAACTAACACTCTGTTTCTGAAACACTCATCTAACCGTAAGGCAAATACCACAACAATCATCTTGATAGAGATTTCAAATCAATATGAGTGGCTGAACAGATGTTCAGTGCATATCTAATTAAGTAATCTATGATCATGTTCAGTTGAAATGAGGTGACCTTTTTGCAAGACTGCTAGACTTCAGATTTTGCGAAAAAAACATTTTGTGATCAATGAGGTTGAGATTTTGAAATGGTCCGATAACCTCATTAAAGAATATTTTGATATTATTACATTATTGAATTTGCGACTATTACGAATTTTAATGGTCCAAAATGTGTTCACGTTGTCGAAATTTCACCGAAAGAGGAAAGTGGGGATTATTGAATTTGATTTAAAAGTCACATTTGTAACATGTTCTACAACTCGAGAAATGGTAATATTTACCTTTGATTGTGTTCATAACCATCTGATTACGTAATTTGTAAATCGATTACCTATCTCCAGCAGAAGATAAGTGATAGAAATTGAAAGCACGAACAAAATTTCAGTAGCAAAAAAATTAAAAATAGGTTAATGTAACATATGTTACATATGTGTAGTCATTTAAATTACTGTTTACTAAAAATATGTGATATTGCTGATTCAAACAGGTATCATGTCTAGATCGTCGAGTGACGTAGATTACTACATTATTAAAATTTCAAAAGTTATAAACAATTGAAGTAGGTAAAAAAAGTTGCGTTCAGTTTTTTACTTATAAGTAGTAAACTAATAATTTTTTTTCATCTTGGAGAAGAGATTCTAAAGGAGAAGGATCCTAGCTAAAAAATTTTTCGATTGCGAAGCTGTGCATCCATTATTATTAAGTTTATTTTAACATCTAAGATTGCCGTCCGTGCGCCATATTGAGATTAAACGCGTGGCGTTACGTTAATAATTTATAATAATATTTTTTAGGGAATATATAGTAGAATTTGAAATTTGAAAATATTATAATACAATCTTAGTACTTCGAATAACTGATTCCCATTGTGATTTTTTCCGAAGTTAGTATACCAATAAACTAGACCTTTGTTGACTAACAACTTCTTCCAGGGCTTCCGCCGCAATTAAAAAAAAAATTTTGCTTCGTGGAGCGTTTTTTGTATACTCATGAAACGAAATAGCTTGATAAAAATTTTGAACATTTCTATAAATTGTATATACCTAATGATTTTTTTTTCGTTAATAAAACAAGAATATTCGGCGTTATTTTGGTTTTTTTTTTCAATTCAACATTTTCGTATTGATAAAACACATTTATTCACTGAAAACAATGGACTATTTCAATATTTAAAAGAAAATTTACAAATTCTTGAAGAACAGTCAATTATAATTCGAATAAAAAAAGTCTCTTGCATGTTTATATTATTCAAATAATGAGTTGATGAACTTTTTTTAAATTATAATTGAAAGTTCTCGACGAAAAAAGCAACAGATATTTGGTTCATTAACAATTACATTGTTTCTTAAATAAAGAATTTGTTAAAACAAATTATTAACTTTTCTCTATTTTCTCTGATTTCCTTTAAAATTACAAATTTAATTTGTGTGCTCATTAGTTGATTTTAAAGTTGATCGGTCTTTAGAATTCGATCGTAAGTCTCAGATAGAAAAAGACACTAAAGTTAGTAAATATGTAGCTACAGTGTGAAATACCCGAAGGGGATGAATTCTATAAAGAATAAATGAGAGCATATTCAATCACTTGAACAAATCGAACACTAATTTTTTAATACAAAATGTAAACAAGCTTTGACTTGGGGTTAGGTGCTTTTGCGAGCATGTTCTAAAGTATTTTCCTGAAAACTGAGTATTTCTTTGCATCGACAATCATATAGAAATTGACACCTTTCTTCCAGTTAGCTTCCGTAATTTGAAATTCCTTATTTATTAAAGCCAAAATAAAAACATATCGTCTGCTAGTAATTGAGTATTATCCTCAACGTGAATATATTATGAGATATCAACTATTAGGACAAAAATTTCTAACGTTATAATTTTAGCGAAATTTTGCAAATCTATTCGCTTCTCATTGATACATTTTTTAAGTAACTAATTTTAAGGATTTTCTAAGAGTTATTGGGGAAATCACATTTCTGATGCCCATACTGAAATATTCGACAGATTTGGCACGATAACTAACTTGATGCAAAGATTAGTTCAATTAACCTGTTCTGATAAAAAAGAAACTCTAACTCGTTTTCTTGTGAATATAGAGAGTATACTGAATTTTAATCACGATAATTTAATATTCTTATTTCTATTTCTCAGCCCTCATTTCGAGAACTCAAAAATCATTATATAGATATTTGGATTCTTTAGAAAATAATCTAGTAGAGAATTTACAGAAATTCACATAAGAAAATGTGAAAAAAAAAGGCATCGATGTGAGGATTTTTGAATTTAATTCCTGCATGATAACAAAAATTTGTATGGAAATTCAGTTAATACATCGGACATAACAAGTTGTCAAGCAGAATTAACGTAAGAGTAGGAGAGGTGCCACCAATGTTTGGGTAGGTATTTGGGGCAAGCTGAAAACTTGTCACATACCTCTCCTATTATGTTCTAACTCCCTAAGGTTGCATATCTTTAAAAATATTATATATTTTTTCCAAAACTATTTTTGAGGTAATACGCAAATTATATATGTCAGAAGCCAGATAATTTAATCGAGGTTTTAACATTGCCAAATTTGCAAAAATATTTTGAAAAAAATTTTAATTTTTTTTTTATTCTGATAATCCTTGTGTAATAGAATTATTTTAAGTAAAAAAAATTAGCAATAAATTCAATCTATTTCACGTCAGAAATAAATTATCATTCTTCGTCTACGGATTCTCCATCAGAACTAACTGAATCTTCGGACTCATCTGTGTTTCATTCGGCAACCTTTAAATTATTCCCGAAAAGAAATATCACTTATTTTTTAATTAATATTAGAAATTTGAATGCAGCAGTTATCAAAAATGAACCAGTTTTTCTCATCTGCAGTATGATTTTCATATCGCTATTTTTATTTTCCTAGTGAACAACAGCGTCGAATACTAATTGCGGCGGCATACACTCTCCGTCAAACCACTGAAAATCTAGTGTATTAAGTGTTCATCCGTTTTTATTATGTGCAAAAATGCATTTCTCCAAATGCGTGTTATACAGGTGTTCCTAAATTGAACGTACAAACGAAAAGGGGAGATTCCTTGAGTTTAAGAAAAAAAAGTCCCATAAACATGGAGTAGCAAACGTTTCTTTTTCGAGATACATAGTGTTGAAGTTTTTTTTTCTCATAGTATCTACATTTCATAAGATATTCAACTGAAATTTGGCATAGATATTACATTTGAGAGTTCTCACCACGTGACATAGCAATTTCGACAGAAGATCTACAGGGTGACTTTTTCTGGAACAAAATAGTGAAAATTGCTCTTGAAAAGGGGTTTCTACATATCCTTGCGGATTCTCCTCAGCTCATAGGCGTTCATTATGATAATTGATAATTGAAGTCCTTGAGAAGCAGACTTCATCAGTGAATAGAATTTGGCAATCAAAATAAGGATTCATCAATAGTCTACTGAGGTACCACTGACAAAAACTAACCCTCGGATGAAAATCTCAAGGCAGAAGAGCTTGCACCCTCGGAATGTGATGAGGATATAGCGGAGAATCCCGCAAGATCCGCCAAAAAACTTGATGACTTGCATTCAAAAGTACACTATTTTTCTTGTACTGGTTCTTGGATGTTGTTCTATTTCGTTCAAAATTGCCTTTTCGAGTTGTGGTGTTCTCACACTGCGTGGTCTCCCAGCATTAATTCTTTTCGTGGAGAAAGATCCAGCTTCTGAAAGACGCCTATGAATATCAGAGAACATTCGATGATTTGGTATCACTCTATTGGGATAGCGTTCCATGTAAAGACACCTAGCTTCTCTTGCATTTCCATTTGCAAGACCATACATGAAATGCATATCAGTAATTTCGGAATTCATGAAATCCGGCATGTTTTAATATTAAAATGTGTAGAGGTTCTAATTTCTGATCAAATTATTGTTGTGATAGTCATAAAAATCATAATAAAAATAGTAGTCTAGCTACATTCAAAAAACTAAATAGCCACAAATGCAACCACCTTCACTTTTTGAAAAAACAAACGTTCAATAATTTGATGTGTCAAAACTGGCACTGAATTCATTCACTACAGATTGTAAACTATCCTTTCTATCATAGTTACGAGAATTTCGAAAGAATCGTTCAAATTTTTTTTTCTCGAAATAGTTGGTTGATACTACATGAGACCGAAAAGTTTAGTATAAGAACAAAGCTTCTTTTTACATTTTTTCAAATCAACAGTTGCTCACAAAAAAAGTTCTGCAGAAGAACAGGTGGCAGTGTTCCAGAAAAAATATCATCCTGTAGATCTTCTATCAAAATTGCCATGTCACGTGGTGAGAACTCTCAAATGTAATATCTATGCCAAATTTCAGTTGAATATCTTGTGAAGGGTAGAAACTATGAGAAAAAAATTTGAAAAAAATTCAAACTTCAACACTCTGTATCTCGAAATCGAAACGTTTGAGACCCCATGTTTATGGGACTTTTTTTCTTAAACTCACTTAAGGAATCTCCCCTTTTCGTTTGTACGTTCAATTTAGGAACACCCTGTTAGTCCATTGAAATGTTACATTTTTTAGGCTTTACCTTGCGTTTTTTAGAGGACGCAATTTTATTTTTTTGATGTGTAGGGGGGTCAGTGTAAAGCTAAAACCAAGTTTGTGGGGTCGCCACCCTTGTCCCACGGCCGCCATCTTGAAAATAGGGGTTGAAATGGTATTTACGATATATCTCTTAAACTATTTATTTTATAAAAAAATTTATTAACATTTTTGTTGCAAATTAAATTCTCTACAACTTTGTAACTTTTTGTCGTAGAACTATAAATAAAAAGTTATAAGCGAAAATCTCGGAAATTTGAGAAAGAAATTTATATTTTCGATGTAACTTTTTTTTTATCATTTTACGAAAAAATTATGTCTGACCATTTTTGTACATCGTTTTTGAGGAACAACTTTTATTCGCATCATTTTTTATTAAGTCAATAGCTAAGGTTTTACAGCGCTCCGAAGTGAGTACTATTTTTCAGTACTCTTAACTATACCTATATTATACGTGTGTACCTATAACATGTCATCAGTTATTGTTTTTTTTTTACTTTATTATTATAACTTTTTTAATTACAAATTTTGCAATATTATTAATAATTAATTATTGACTCTTTTCCCCACCACCCACGAGGTAGAGTCTAGAGGCGCGTTTTTTTTTTACGTGGTATCCCCAATAGGCATAATCCACGGTGATTTTCTAAATTAGAACTACTTCGTCCTCAGTCGTTTCGATGGACCAGGCTGCGGCTCAGCATCTGATCGGCTTTCTGAATTAAATACCAGTGGGAGAACTGGAGAAGGAAGGGGTGTTAATGTTGGCGGTTCATCATCAAAGTCATTTTCATTTATTAAGTCTGAGAGTTCCATTACGTTGCTGCAAGTCTCTCCAGAACAATGGAAGCACACTGCAGAACATTTCATTCCTGCTTTTCGGCATCCACACATCGCTCCACAGTTTCCTTTGCATTTGCAAAAGATCAATTTTAGAAGCTCAGGGGTGCTGGAGGTTTAGAGTTCTGCACTGGCATCAATAATTTTCCACATTTTTTCCAGCCCCAGTCTTCAGGATCATTATAATTACCAAGCCACGACTGGACCTGATGGTAGACTCGGAAAGTATGAAAGCGAGCTGTGTCTTGTGTTGGAGGAAGTGAGGATAAGTTAAATGTACTTTTGCCACTGCCTTGGCAGAATTGTTTGTATCTTAGGCTGTCAAGAGAATTATCATCTTTATTACCACCTTATAAAGAGATAAAAACGTTCTCGCATACTCCATTTATGTTTGATGTATTCTTAAATCCGTAAATTGTTGTAAGATCGGCAAAATTTCATCACTCGACTAGACGCCCCATGGGTTATTGTAAGTCACGTGGTCTCGTAAGAGCCAATAGAAACGCAGAAAGCAAGAAAGAAGACAGGTCTAAATGCGCACTCTCTCACACAACAGCATGCCTATAGCACTACAGGCTCGTACCTATCCACTATTTCTTCAATCATCTAGCAAGCAGAAGGCCCTACGAAAATAATATGTTTGTTTTAGAATCTTATTTTTTTAGTTATATATAACACTCCATTGAAAATTCAAACTGCCTCAAAATCATTTTTTATAATTTTTTGCAAGATAGTCATTTACGCGTCTGAAGAGTTAAAACCCCGATTAAATTGTCAGATCAAATTTTTTTATTCATATTACACTCTAACATAAATAATTTGCGTATTACCTCTAAAATATTTTCGGGAAAAAAAATAATATTTTTAAAGATATAGGGGTTGATGTAGCCCTGCTACTCACCAGCCAGGTCTGCAATTTCGTGTTGGAACATAATGGAACATATGTGACAAGTTTTCGGCTTGCCTATAAAACCTACCAAAAAATTGGTGCCAGGTTTCGGACTATAATAAATTGCATGATGAGATGTGTAATCTTTTTTTATAAGAAACATCATCATCTTTGATAACAATTCTTGTAAGGATCGTAACACTCGTAAAACAGACACCTCAGAAGCCGCTGATCTCACTTCATTGCTTTTCAACATTCCTTGTTCCTCAGTTACTACTTCAAACAATACATACAATTACCAGCTTTCATGAAATTAAAAAAAAAACGATGATTGACGAAATATAAAATGATATCGATCTTCTGAAACACCGGTCATATTCAGCAAAAAATGAAATACCGAACTGAACTCGGATACTGCCTATACCAATTAATGAAATCGATTCACTTCCTCATTAAACTCCATGCTAATTGCCATTACATGCGGCGAGAAACGAAGTTGACCAGAGTTTTTTTTTCAGTGCGATTCATTTCTACCTTCACTTTCATTCACAGAAGCCGATGTAAGGGAACCTAGCTTACACACTTGAGATTTGGGAGCATCATCTGAATCCAAAATAGAACGAAATGGATAAAAGAAAGAATACATTTTAAGATGTTTAAAAGCACTGACGAGAGATCAGAATCTTTTGTGCGCTTGTTTTAAAATATTTTCCTCTACTCTGGAACAGTGTGATACTAATACAACCGCTACGATTAATGAGCAAATCTATATCTCAATTTGAAAATAACCACTCACAGTGTTCCATCAGTTTTGAGCGAGATTCGAAATCAGT
Organism: Micraspis discolor; assembly: GCA_030674115.1. Classification (NCBI taxonomy): domain Eukaryota; kingdom Metazoa; phylum Arthropoda; class Insecta; order Coleoptera; family Coccinellidae; genus Micraspis; species Micraspis discolor. The sequence goes on from JARTUT010000027.1 coordinate 111,104, forward strand.
TACCCTGAAAAATCAACCAAAATATGTATACAGGGTGAGTCTTTGACTTTTACATTGATTTCAACCATGGATACTGAAGAGCAAAGGAAACACTTTTTTGGCGCTCTTGTTCACCCGAACAGAGTGCCTATCATTTATAATATAATTACAAAAAAAGTTTATAATTATTATAATTAATTCTTATCAATTAATCTCATCATTAAATTTCATTGCTGAAACTATTTTGTGAAAAAGAATCACGTTGTGATTCCATTTTATGCAAATACCTCGAAAAAACAGCATCAATATAGCAGTACCATATCTCGTTATCGATTCTTTTAGATTGTTATTTATATGTAATTTAAATGTTTCGAAAAGAAATGTTCTTAGTGGTTCTGATTTTTCATCTGCAAAATTGATATTGAAGTCTTCAGATAAAACCAAGTATTTCAGAAACCTAATCAGTATACTGTATACTGCCAGCCCTCGATGAATTAAATGTTTCACATCTTCAATTTTTGTATTCGGTCAAATGTAGACTATAACCATGACAGTTTCAACTCCGTTGTTCGTTTTACATACAGGGTGGCCATTTGAAAACGAAACAGACTAGATTACAGACGAAATAAGTTTTTTCGATAGAAATCCTTGGACAGGTCGATATCTGCTTCGAAGGGGACAACTTAAGATGTAGGTTACAGACTCATAGCGCTTCAACCCTTGCTGCTACAACCCCCACCCCCAATTTTTGAATAGGGAAGATGGGGTGAGTGGTACCTCAATTCAAAGGTATTTTTATACTGATTTCAACACAGTAATTTTTTGGCGCTCTTGTTCACCCGAACAGAGTGCCTATCATTTTGCCCGAATGTCTGTAATTTTGGAATATCGAGCAGAAAATGGTCTCAATCGATTGGGTTCGACTCCCTGATGAAGAATTCGTGGCGAAAGTTGATTCTGTCCGGCCGGCCGTCCGGCCGTATCCTCTCTAGCATCCAAAAGGAATCAGCTAGAGTTTTTATATTTTCTATATTTTCAGAATAGGTTAATTGTCCAATTATCACGGTCAAGTTCGTTATTGGGCCAAATCCGTCGGATGGTTCAGTAGTTATGAGCATCTGAAAATTTGTTTCCTCAATAACTACTAGAATATCCATCCGATCAAATTGATACTTGAAATATTGTTGAGGGAGGTTACAACAAAACGGCTCGCAAAATTTCGCAGAAATCGTCGCTCTAGAAAATTTTTAAAAATTCCCAAAAAAATTTTTTTCAATCCTGACTATCTCATAAGATTTTCTTCGGATTTCAATAAAAATTCGTGAATATATTGAGGTGATCAATATCTTACTTATCCTCAAATTTCATTGTCGTAGCTCTTTTCCATCTAAAGATATGATCATTTTTTTAATTTACTCAAGAGAAAAGAAAAATGCGTACTTCCCGATGATTTTCTTTGAACGATGGCCATCACAGATCGATATTCGATCGACAAGTGCCGGGCTCATTAATCAGTGTCAGGTGGCGTAATATTAATCAAAATTTTTCATAACGGGAAATCATAGAGATAGAATTCAATCTCGGTGGCTGAAATAATATACGTTGTCAAAATTCAGAAAAGAACTGACATACGTTTTTAGGAAAAGGGAATTATAGCTTCGAACAAAACTTGGGGTAAATTATGTGTAGTTATTTTTAATTTCAGATATAGGTTTGTTCATTCATTAGGCGTTCATATTTGCAACACATTGTCCCATAGTACGGGAAAAGACTATTGTTCACGTGATCAGAGTGCTTATAGATTTGTTATGGTTTGAATATTTATTCGCAAGTAGCTCAACAAGAGCGCCAAAGCAATCTGACCTCACGCCAGTGCTTTCTAAATTTTTTCATTTCATTTTTTGAAATTGTGTAGTGTTGAAGTCGATTAAAAATTTTTTTCCAAATAGGTTTTGAAAATACATTTCATCGAATTGGCTTCAACGTACTGAGACTTCATGAGACATGAGAATCTTCTTCAACATAATAACAACATTTAACATTTGGATTCTATGAATTATTAAAACACTGAAATACAGGTTCAAAATAGGACACAGATAGAAATCTTTAATAGTTAGGGAAAATAAACATATGGTGTTGATTTGATGATCTAAAGAATTGAAAAGACTGATAGTATTGGGAAAGTAAATATTAGATATCAGTATTTTCTCATGATATTTTCAATTGAATTGAGGAGAAAATTTAAAAATTTGAATATTCTCACCAATACGCTGCTGAAAAATCACTTACCATGGAATTTATTATGATTTTGAGCTGAAATAATGATATGGATGGGAAGTTATGTGACTTTTCAAAGAGCAATAGATATGGGTTTTTATCATAAATATCATCAGGAAAAGAGTGCATAATCAAGTAGGTGTCTAAAATTTTATGGAATGTCATAAGATAAAAGCTGAAATTTTTGTGTTATCTCGAAGTAATTCAGTGGTGGCTTAGTTCAACTTGAAACTTTTAATCGTTTATAACTTTAAAACAGAGCAGAAACAGAAAAAGTTTTTTTCGCTTCACGAATGAGTACTTAAAATTAACGCAGTGGTTAAAGATTCACTCTGTTTTTATTCCATCGAAAACCATTCAGAATATCCCAAGAGATCTGAATTCACGTGCTTTTCTTAATTTTGACAACATACAGTATTCCATTATCCATTAGCTGAAACTGAACTAAAAATTTCCGATTCGACGTAAAATTATTGGTATTTTAAGATGAATTATTTGGAATTTTTCTTTAAGTTCGAGACCAATGGGGCCTCCAGGACATGAGAAATTTCATGTAACTTCGTTTTCAACAGCCGTCCTAAAGTTTCCAAGAGCCGACATGGAACGTAATGTCAACGTAATCAATCAACTTAATTAAATGCGATTTCCATAAATTCCGCCTTCTTTATTTTTCTTCGTGTAGGATTCTCTTATTTGGAAATAAATGGGATATAACGACGGGCTTCAATATACCATCAGTTTTTTTTGCCAGCTTTCTGGATACCTGAATTTTCGCCTTGAAAACTACAAAGGATGTCTGTCCAATGATGAACAATGAGAGATAAAAGGTATTGCCCAAACAATAATTCTACACGAATTCCATAAACAAAAACTTTATATGGTTGCATTATTTAATGCAGGTTCTTTCTAAAGTTCAGATTTCCTGAAATGATTTGAGCCCATGCCGCAATTTTAGGAGACATCATCAAGAATAAGAAATAATATTGTCTTAAGTGTAATATTGAGAAATGTCCGGGGAAATGTGAGAGATCTCTCGGATTCAGATAGAACATTAAAAAAATAAGATAGGTTTCCATAAATTATTTTCCTAGCGGCACTCCCTACGGAGAAACGGCCTCCTAAAGGGCGGCACTGGTAATCATTTTTTTTTGAATAACTCTTAAACTACTTCATATAATTTAATGAAAATTTTATACGATAAATAGTAGTAAGAACCTCTTGAAACTGCCCTTAAAACATAATTAGCTTGTTTAGTTTATCAGGGGCGCACTAGGTTGTACATTTTATTGCTTACCCTGTATGATAAGGAGTTGAAAAAAATAAATTTGAATACATTGAACATTAAGCTTAAAAAAAACATGTATTTTATGCTTGGTGGAGCCCCACCTCACTATAGCGTTGCTGTACGGGACCACCTGATTAACGTCTATCGAAACCGTTGGATAGGCAGAGTAGGTCCCATTACCTGGCCTCCACGGTCTCCCAACCTAACGCCAATCGATTTTCACCTGTGGGGTCATCTCAAAGTCTTGGTGTATTCCTCTCCGGTGGATACTACGGAGGAACTTTTACAGAGAATCACAATCCAGTTTAAGGCGAATCTACGTAGGGATGGCCGCTAACAATTTATGGGAACTTGTTATCTAATTTTTTCAATTTCTATCTGTATCCGAGAGATCTCCCACAATTTTCCGGACATCCTGTATGTTCATCTTGATTTCCTTAACGCAAATGAATGATTCTCATTATCAAACAATTGTAGACCATTTTACCTTCGTGATACTACACACTCAGAGTTATTAACGATTAAAGAAAATTCGTTTTCCGTCTTATTTTGTTCAGTTATTCGAAATTGATCGCCGTTAGGCTGGTTCGAGAACGCTTCTAAAACTGGCTTGGGTTATCGCGGAAGAGATTAGAGTCTTGATAAATTGCTCACTTCAATTATTATAAACTCTTTTAATGTATAATTAAGAACCAGCAAGCAATTGCATACGTTCAGTTGGAGCTGGTTAGTTCAAAGGATTCCAGCGCCTTGTTGTTGAGGCGCAACGTTGAACTGGCAGAGCAGGAAGGTGATTATTTAATTGAAAAACGACATGAAGCTCGTTTTATTTCAGAATAGTTAAATAAATATTTTCAATATTCAAAATTTGCAGTTATTGCTCAAATATTTAGGTTCAAAATGGTAGGGTCAAGAATTTGATTCTTGTATTAGTCTTCGAAGTTGTGTTCCTAGAATACAAAATCGAAAGGTCCGAACATTTTATCGAAATGTTTATTTCACTTACTATTATGTCTGTTTGTGGTTCAACAGCCCACCTGTAGGTACATCAAAAACTGAATGCTACAGTAATACAGTGATCTATGTTAGACCATTGAACTTACAATCATGGTGTAGGTAGCTTTCACTCTAATTAAATATTGTATTTCTATGATACACAGGCCTACAAAAGAAAATTTTTATTTGGTGCCTAGAATTTTTGAGCTGATTTTAACTATATTTTTATTGCTGAATCTAAATATGATAGCAGTTTTTCTGTACCAGCTCTAGATTTTTAGATAAATTCACTTATCTATCAATGCTTTTTCCTATTTAATTCTTTCAAGTATGAGTGTTGTAAAGTTTATACAAGAGATAGATTCTTGTATATTTTCCTTATTGTCAGTCTTCATTTGTAACAAATTGAATTTAAAATAATAATATTTATTATATTATTATTTTAATTCATTTATTACAAATAAAAGACTAACAATATGAGATATATAACTGATTGGTTGACAAACTCTTAACAAGTGGGATTTAATCCTATTTAGTGTCATCCCATTAGTTCCATAGAAATCCGATATATGGAGCTGTCCAGTCTGAAGTGCAAGTCAACTGCAGTTGAGAGTTGAGGTTAGTTGTGAATTCCTGCGGTGCAGATAGATAGAACTTAGCGTCATATGAAATTTCTCTTTAGTAACGAGTTGTTGAAAAGTAAATCTAAAAAGTAGATTGTTAATGTGAATTGTTGTATTTGTGTTGTTGAATAGAAATGAGTTCAAGTAGAAGAAGCTGTGTACATCATCCTAATATTTTTTGCTACATATGCGGAGAATACACGTTCTTGGAAAACAGAAAAACTATTAGTAACTTTGTAAAGAGGGCTTATCTTGGATATTTTGGTGTTAAGCTTGGTGATCAGGATAAAACCTGGGCACCACATATTGCCTGTAAAACTTATACAGAGCATTTACGACAGTGGACTACCGGGAAAAGGAAAAGTCTGAAATTCGGAGTATTGGTTTGAAGAGAACCAAAAAATCACTTTGATGACTGTTATTTCTGCCTAGTAAATATTACCGGAATCAATCGAAATAACCGTAACAAGTGGACTTATGCAGATTTAGTCCCAGCAAGACGCCCTATCCCTCACTCAGAAGAAGTGCCAATTCCAACTTTTCAGCAGCTACCAGAAGTCTGTGAGGACACATGTCTCTCTGATCAGAATTCTGACACTGAAGGTGACAGTGATTTTGAAACGATATCATCAATTCCCCAATGTTTCAACCAAGATGAGTTAAAGGTAGAGAGCTCAACCTGTCGAAAAAAGCTTCTGAATTACTAGCTTCCAGGTTGAAGGAAAAAAATTTACTTGAACCAGGAACGAAAACTTCATTTTATCGCGCAAGGGAGAAATATCTGCTACCTTTTTTCTCTGAAGAACAAAATCTTGTATTTTGCCATGCTATTAGAGAACTCCTGGTGAAAATGGGTCTTCCTGAATATTTTCCGGATGATTGGCGCCTATTTATTGACAGCTCAAAGCGAAGTTTGAAATGTGTTCTTCTACATAATGGGAACAAATATGGCTCAATACCAATTGCTCACTCAACGAAAATGAAAGAGCAATATGACAACATAGGTTTGGTTTTGGAACAAATAAAGTATCATGAACACCAATGGGTGATTTGTGTAGACTTAAAAATGGTAAACTTTCTCTTTGGACAGCAAAGTGGCCACACCAAGTAACCTTGTTTCTTGTGCCTCTGGGATAGCAGAGACAAAACGCAACACTGGGTTAGAAAAGAGTGGCCTAGAAGAGAAAACATGGATTTTGGGGTAAAGAATACAATCAATATCCTTTAGTTCCGCGAGAGAAAATCATGTATCCACCCCTGCATATGAAGCTAGGTCTAATGAAGCAGTTTGTAAAGGCTCTTGATAAGAATGGATCATGCTTTGCATATATAGGGAAAAAATGCCTCAGCTGAGTAAGGAAAAAATTAATGCAGGAATATTTGATGGCCCACAAATAAGACAGCTGATTGAAGATCCTGAATTCATAAATTCAATGATTGAGATTGAACAAAATGCCTGGAATTTATTTGTTTCAGTTGTCCAAAATTTTCTGGGTAAACACAAAGCTGAAAACTATGTTGAATTAGTCAATGAGATGCTGAATAATTTCAGATCACTTGGGTGTAACATGAGCATTAAGGTGCACTATTTTTACAGCCACTTTGACCGTTTTCCTGATAATTTAGGCGACATTAGTGAGGAGCAAGGTGAAAAATTTCACCAAGATATCGAATGTATCTAGGATCGCTATCAAGGAAGATGGGATACTCACATGATGGCAGACTACTTCTGGTCTTTAAAACGGGATTGTTCTAAAATACATTCAAGAATGTCACGCAAAAGAAGTTTCCGAAATGTTTAGTGAGTAATTGGTTTATATGATGACTTTTCTGTTTTCTATAGTATATAATGAATAATATCTGTGTGATATAATAAAAATTCCTTTATTAATTTGTTTCTTTAAACCATGGTTTTTCTTTTAAAATAGTGTAATGTATAATTCACAAAAATGTTGATATCTTAAAAATTCGAGCTGACAGGCAAAACCTAATAGCATATTTGAATTCAGGGCATCAAATTCATATAAAATCACCTCCAAAATCTTCGGCACCAAAACCACTGTTGACCAGTGTGCTACAAAAAAAAATAACCGCAAAGAGTGTGGAAAAATCAAGAAACTTATTTTCAAACTAAGAATAAGCAGTGATAGTTTTCGTTCAAATTTATTCGAAGTTCAATCTGACTTCTCTTAATAACCAATTAATAAAATATTTATGTTTCCTATCGAAAATACTAAGCTCTTGTCTTATTTAATCAATTTCAAATTACAAATAAAGCGCACGATTTTGTGTTGTCAATTCTAACAACCAAAAATAAGCTGGACTTTCGTAACTAAGTGAGGGAAAAAACTTTCATATATTTTAATGATTAGAAACTACGACAATGGAATTTAGGGATATGTAAGATAACAATGACGTCGATAGCTACCTAATTATTTTTTTTTGGAGGGACAGATATCTTAAGGGAAATTAGTAATTTGAAAAAACTTTTTTCGGAATTTTCGAAAATTTTCTACGAAACTTTGGAAGCCCTTTTGTATCAACCTCATTCAAACATCTTCCAAGTTACAACTCGTTAAGAAAGATATTGTAGAAATGATCGAGAAAACCAAATTTCAGATGTTTATAACCATTGAACTAGAGGACGGATTTGACCCAATAACAAACTGGTTCGAGATATTTGGAGAATTCGCCTATTCTAAAAATATGAAAGCACTAGCTTCTCTCGTTCCGAAGATAGAGAGTACACAGCCTACCAGACGGACATAATCAATTTTGACCACGGATTCCTCATCAAAAAGTCGAACCTAATCAATTGAGACCATTATTGGCTCGATAGTCGATAATTGCAGGCATCTGGATGAACGACAGCACACTATACTTGCAGAACAATTGCGCACAAATTCAAATGTAAACAACTGAAAATGGAGTCATATATTGTAGTACCAACAAAAGCCCATCTTCTCGTAATTCACATGAGTTACTCAAATAAAATATACGGGGAGCCAGGGTGTCTTTTCACTGGGGTTTTTTCCCTAGGCTTCCATGTCATACACCGACTGTATGGTGCCCGTCACCAATCCCTGCTAACATTTCTTTTGTAAGCCAAAAGTTCGAAAGAAGATATATAAACTAAATTAAATAAATGTATGTATCTACCATAATCAATTTCTTATTGAATTTTGAATATAAATGATAGTGAATTCTCAAGCTAACGAGAATTTGATCTCCCGAAAGAACATTTTGAAAGAGACCCGGTCTGGAAGTACTGCTGACAATAAGAAATATTGCTCCAAGGAATAAAACATAGTTATACGATTTTAACCTATGAGGTTCCTAACAGTTAGATCTATGTATCCCAGAGAATCACCATCAATTTGGATAATCCTGTCCTAACTACCAGGTCCAATCTTCCCTTATGTAGTAATTCAATGCATTTTACATTTTAGCATTCGCAACATATTAACGAAGTCTTTAGAGCACCTGCAAAACAGGCAACACTGAAGAGCAAACAAAATATCCCATATCTCTGTGAATCAAACTGGAAAAGTAGAGGGCGTATCTAAAATATTCATCTGATCAGATCTTATCATTACGTTCGTTCCCAGGTGATAGGTGGTAACTTTTAAATTTTGCAGTTTGTTGTTTCATTCAAGATATCAAGATAACGTATTAATGCACCCACTCTTTACATGAACGTTTTCGGTTGTAGGGAATTTGTTTATTATTCATGTTATTTTTGTTGTTTCCTAAAGAAACTGATTCTTAAGGTCCAATCGCCAAGTAACAACGTAGGCAATCAACTGAAAGTTTTAAGTAAAAATCAGTCATGAGATTGTTGATTCTCAATAATCGATACGACAGAAAATTCGTAAAGAATGTCCAAGAAAAACTTTTGTAATATTCTATATCTCTTAAGATATCCGTCGTATTTAAAAATAAATGTGTGCATGTATGCACGTTACTGATTTCCCACATATTCTTGAATTCCATTCAGAAGATTTAATTATTTTTATATTTACCTAAGGGCAAGCAATCACAGAAGTTTTATTTAATGTTAATTAATTACGTTGTTATTCGCGTTCCGTGTCGGCTCAAGGCTCTTTAAAACCAACCCTACCGGAAATTTCCCATTTCCCAGTATCCCCGATTCTACTCAAATTGGAAAACAGAAATGTCAAAAATTCTGTCAGAACTTTCAATGCTCCATGCTGTTACAGATGAATATTTGATTAACGTTGGTCGAACTTATTATTGCGTTTCAGTTGTTGGAATATTAGTTAAAATTGTTCATTCACACTAGTTTCAAGTAAAACATGTATGTTGCTAAGCCAAATTCATGTTCTGAAAACGTAGTGCTCTTTGAAGTCAAAAGATTCGAAGAATCATTATTTCGTGAATTTTGGAAATGAGTATATAAGGTATTTCTAAGGAAAAGTGTTTGCCCATCCAAAATTATGTTTTGATGATGAAAGAACAAAGATGATTCAATTTTGAATTAGTACCTACACTTTTTAGTGGAACATAATTGTGGCTGAAATAAAAAATTGGTTCTTTTCACTTCATGATTTAAGTAATTTGGTCTTGAATGAATAAAGTATTTCAAAGGACAAGAGCTTAGTGGAAGAAAGCTATTTTAAACTGTTTTCGATGGAGTGGATATGCTTATCTTGGTTATTAGAAGGGAATTTGACCTTCGAACAAAACTTTAGAAAAACTATGACTATTTTCGATTCCAGAAGTAGGTCTCATCACTCATTGTTTCTTTATTTTGAATTCAAAATTACCACTCAGTTTTGTTCAAAGCCCCAACATCATTTTCTTGAAATAGGTCAATCGCGTCGAATATCATATGGGAATTGATATACCGGGTGGCCATTTGAAAACGAAACAGACGAGATTACAGACGAAATAAGTTTTTTCGATAGAAATGCTCGGACAGGTCGATTTCTGTTTCGAGGGGAACAACTTAAGATGTAGGTTACGGACACATAGCGCTTCAACCCTTGCTGCTACAACCCCCACCCCCAATTTTTGAATAGGAAAGATGGGGTGAGTGATACCTCAATTCAAAGCTGTTTTTATACTGATTTCAGCACAGTGATTGTTTTTTCATTTTATGCATTAGTTCTCGAAATATTCATGCCTTAGTTAATTTTATCACTTAAATTAATTTTTTGCGAATAATTGACATTTCGTGCTTCCGAAACACCAAAATTTCCGTACTTGTATTTGAAATTGCAAAACATCTACCATTGGGCAAATGAAGTCATACCGTACGTGTTAATGCTACTAGGGTCAGATGTTCGACTAGCTGTTTTATTCACTGAAATCATTCTCCAACTGTACGGTATCAGAACGATTTGAAATATTGATCTAAGAAATAAGACTTTTCGAAGTAAAGTAAATAATTTATCAAAAACTCACATCAATTAATTAAATATTCAAATTGTTCACCATTAGCTTCCATACAATGAAATAAGTTTTGTTCGAAACGATGGCGCACATTTTGCAGCATTTCTGGAGTGATTTAACGACATTCGTTCACTATACCTCTTCTTAAATCTTCTATGGATTCGAGCTGTGTAGAGTAAATTTTACTCTTCAAGTGGTCCCAAAGAAAGAAATCTAGTGGTGACAGATCTGGCGATCTGGCTGGCCATTGAGTGGGACCCCTTCTTCCAATCCACCGATTTGGAAATCTTTGATCCAGATATTCTCGAACTGGTAAGGCGTAGTGTGGAGGAGCTGCATCCTGCTGAAACACAATCTGATCTTCCACATAATTTTCTGCATTGTTTTCAATAATTTCCATCAAAATTGGATCAATGTGATTTTCCAATAAGTCCAATGTCGATTTTTCACAAAAAAACACTACAAGTGCCATGAAATCACCACTTCATTTTCAAATACTAGGTTGAGAATATTTCGAGAACTAATGCATAAAATGAAAAACAATTACTGTGCTGAAATTAGTATAAAAATACCTTTCAAATGAGGTATCACTTACCCCATCTTCCCTATTCAAAATTCGGGGGTGAGGGTTATAGCAGCAAGGGTTGAAGCGCTATGCGTCCGTAACCTACATCTTAAGTTGTCCCCCTCGAAACAGAAATCGACCTGTCCGAGCATTTCTGTCGAAAAAACTTATTTCGTCTGTAATCTCGTCTGTTTCGTTTTTAAATGGCCACCCTGTATTTCTTCTGGTAAGCTATCATTATTGACATCTAACTGAGTTCATTATAGAAATATCTAGGAATTATAAAATTTCTCTCTTGAAAAGAATTAGAAAACACTGACCTGATGTCAGATAGATTTTGCTCTCTTGTAGGATACTTGCTATTAAATATTCAAGCTATAACAAACCTATAAGCACTACGTTCAGGTAAAGAAGTCTTTTCTCGTACTCTGGAACAATGTGATACAAATACAAACCTCAGGGTGAATGAACAATCCTATACCTCAAATCAAAACCAATCATAGTTCTATTCGAAGCATAAATTTCCTTTTCCTAAAAACATACGTCAGTGCTTTTTTTAATTTTTTCAACATATTTTAACCGTTATGAAAAATTTCGATTACTTTTTCTCCAACTGACACTGATCAATAAGTCCGACTCATGTCAATCATATATTTGAAAGCAACAAGAATTATTATCTACTTTTGACGGACTTTTTGTCATTTTGCTTTTTTTTGGGTAAATAAAAATTAATCATATCTTTAGGTCGAAAGAAGCTACGACAGTGAAATTTAAAATTATATAAGATATGAATAACGTCCATACCTGGACAATTTTTTGTTTAAATAAGTCCCATATCTTATGAGATTTAAAATATTGAAAAATTTTTCTTTTGGCATTTTTGAGTTTCCTAGCTTGTCGATTTTCACGAAATTTTGTAAGCCTATTTGTTCCAACCTAATTAAGATATCTTACAAGTTACAACTTGATCCGTTGGTTATTCTAGGAATCATAAAAGAAACATAATGTTCAGATGCTCATAATTCCTAAATCATTGGACGCAATTGATCCAATAACGAAATTGTCAAAGATATTAATTCCTCCGGCCTACCCTCAAGCTCATTCTGTTCTGATTTAATCGTGCCTACGGACGGATTGACGGAGGGACAGATTTTGACCACGGATCCTTCATCGGCGTGTCCTGACGAAACGAATGCACCACTTTTACCCAAATATTCCAAAAAAAAAACAGATGTTTGGGCAAATCTATAAGCACTCTGTTCAGGTGAACAAGAGCGCCATAAACCCGGAACCCGTGACGGATAGATAAATGAAGGTTCACAAACTTCAGTTCAGCAACTTTCGATTGGTACCATATAACATTTGTAGAAGTTGAAGAGGGAATATCCACTCTTTACTGAATCCTATGAACTTCTGTAACTTCAGTAATTTCCTTACATAAAGAACTCCTATATCTTTCAGTCAAAAATATTCTCCGAATATGTAAGATATCAATAAGCTTCATATACAGGGTGATTCCGGAGGAGACCGTCAGATTTTAGGTGAAGTATACAGTAGTCAATTTAGTTTCAGAACAATGTTGGGTTTATGGTTCGGGGCCTTCATTGAGAGTCTACAGGGTGATTTGTCCGACTCGACCGATTTTTCTTTTATTCATTACTTTGGTATGGCTTGATCAATCTTGATGAAATTTTCAGTGTAGAACAACATGATTATCTTCTTTCAATAATTCCATCATTTCATCAAAAATACAAAATGAGAATTATGATAAGTTCAGATTAAGTATGCAGGTTGAAAAAACACCCTGTACATTCCGTTTTCAGAAATTTTCTACTTGCTTCACATTCTACCATAAGTTTACAATACTGGAGCGTTTTTATTTTTTGGGCACACGTCCATTTTTCTAATTTTTCAAAGATAAACAATATCGTTTTTTCGCACCAAGGCATTGAGAATATTCTGAACTAGATGGTAAAGCTGTATCGTCCAATAATACAATCTCTTCCTGAGTCCTAAAATAAATTTTCGAAATTCGAAATTCATTTTTGATCGCTCATATTCAGATGTATAAAATAATTTAATTCAAAAAATTTCTTTATACGTACGTGAACCAAAAAATCTACATACTACTACTACAAATACAGAATAAACATTCGAAACATATAAAAGGCAAAATTATGGATTAACATAAAATTGATTTTCGGCACACTTCCGGTTTTCTATGAAGCGAATATTCCTAAAACATAGTAGTTTCGTTCAAAAATGTACTCACTTATGGCCTTATGATATGTAAAATATTGAATCACGAATGTATGATAAATAGTTTTAATGAAATTGAAAATTCTCCATGAAAATTAAATCTCTATTTATATCAAGTTCTTTAAGATCCATGGTTACCATCACAGTGAACCACAGAATGAGAATATTTAATAAATAATCTGTCACAAGAAGTGTATTTCAACATGCCTCAATTATTTACCCATGCGGAATATGCGGATATGATTTTTGTTTATGGTTTTTGTAACGGAAATGAAAATGAAGCCAAAATGGAATACCATAGACGATTTCCCAACCGACGTCAACCAAATAAATGTACTTTCAGACGAGTATTCCATTATTCTAAAGAACATGGGCAATATCCTAGTAAGGCAGAGCACTTTGATAGGCCTACTCAAAATGAAATTTCGATTCAAATTGTTGAACGGGTGGAGGAGGAACCGTTTATTAGTACTCGTCAAATTAGTACCGAATTAGGAATTTCGCAGAGCAAAGTAAGCAAGACTTTGAAGAAAGAACAATTCCACCCATACCACTACCAAAAGGTGCAAGAACTGTTGCCACAAGATCTGCCCCAACGATTACAATTTTGTCGCTGGGTTATGAACTATTTTTCGTATTCTATTCAGCGACGAGGCTATGTTCACTAAGAATGGAATTTTAATAACCACAATTCCCACGATTGGGCAAGAGACAACCCGCATTTGAAGAAGAGTCATAATACACAACACAGATTTTCTGCTAATATTTGGCTTGGAACAATAGACGGAAATTTAGTTGGCTCTCACATTTTTGCGGAAAGATTAAATGGTGAAATTTACCTAGATTTTTTGGAAAATATTTTACCAAATCTATTGGAAAATGTACATATCCGCTCTATGTACTTTCAGCATGACGGAGCACCACCTCACTTTGCATTGAATATGAGAAATCACCTGGATGTAAATTATTCGAACAGATGGATTGGTCGTGAAAGCCCTATTGCTTGGCCACAAAGATCGCCTGATTTGAACCCTTTAGATAATTTTGTGTGGGGATATCTGAAAACAAGAGTTTATAAGGTTGAAATTAGAAGTAGAGAACACCTCAGAAAGGATTTTCGAGGAATGTAATATCTTGAAGCAAAATCGATCCCTCATTAGAAGGTCAATTGGAAATTTAATAAAAAGGTCTCGAATATGTATTCAAAAAAGGGGAAATCATTTCGAACATTCTATGTAAATTTTGCGTTAATCCTTAGTTTTGCCGTTCATGATATGTTTCGAATGTTTATTCTGTATAAGTTGTAAATTTTTTGGTTTAAGTAGGTAGGTATAAAGATATTTTCTGGATTAAATGATTTTATACATCAGAATATGAGTGATTAAATATGAATTTGGATGAACTACTTTAGGACTCAGGAAGAGCTTTGTATCATTGGACGACACCGGTTTACATTCTAGTTCAGAATATCCTCACTGCCTTGGAGCGAAATAACGATATTGTTCTTCCTTGAATTTTTCTAGGAAAACTGGATGTGTGCCAAAAAAAATAAAATCGCTCCAGTAATGTAAACTTATGATAGAATCTGAAGCATGTAGCAAATTTTTGAAAACGGAATGTACAGGGTGTTTTTTCAACCTGCAAACTTAATCTGAAGTTATCATAATTCCCACCCTGTATTTTCGAGAAAGTGTTGGAATTGTTGAAAGAAGATAATCATATTGTTCTACTCTGAAAATTTCATCAAGATTGATCAAGCCATACCAAAGTTATGAATAAAAGAAAAATCGGTCGAATCGGACAAATCACCCTATAGACTCTCATTAAAGGCCCCCAACCATAAACCAAACATTGTTTCGAAATTGCCTTGACTAGTGTATACCTCACCTAAAATCTGACGGTCTCCTCCGGAATCACCCTGTATAGACAAATATTTGTAGAAATCCGATGAATGCATTCCCCACCTAATCGGATAATTAAAAAATTTTCGTGGAGCATTAATAATTCTGACGGACTTTTTGTCAATCCTCTTTTCTCTTAAGTAAATGAAAAATACTCATATCTTCAGGTGGAAAGAAGCTACGACAATGAAATTCGAGATTATGTTAGATATCAATAATCATCATAGAAGCACAAACTTTTATTTGAATACGTCCAATATCTGATGACGTATAAAGTATTGAAAAAAAATTTTCGGAGCTTCTTCAAAATTTTCTAGCCTGTCAATTTTAGCGAAACTTTGCAAGCCAATTTGTTTCAATCTAACTCAGATATCAAGTAACAACTCGATCCGATGGATATTCTAGGTGTTATAAAAGGAAGCAATGTTCAGATGCTCATAACTCCTGAATCATTAGACGGATTCGGCCCAATAACGTACTCGTCACAGATATTCATTCGTCAGACGTACCCTGAAAGTTTTAACCCTCTAGCTCATTCCGTTCGGACGTAATCTTGCCTACGGACGGACATCGGCGACTGCTTACGAAACGATTGATACCAATTTTACCTGAATATTAGAAAAATACAGACATTTGGGCAAATCTATAAGCACGCTGTTCCGGTAACAAGAGCGCCAAAAATTGCTCAAATAAAAGTCAATTCAGAAGGTTTGGTTATTGAGAACAAGATGAATTGTTCATCTGTTTTGTACCAACCTAGTTTCCGAAGTATCAATAGATGCATCAAAACGTTTAATTCGTACTAGTTGGCAACAGTCAAAATAAATATATAAGTAAATATGGCTTACTCGGAGACCAATAAAAACCTCACTTTTCCGTTTTTATTTGCTATCGACCGAGACCCTATCTGTTTGTATAACAACGTCAAGGTCGAGCCATTGACATTATCCTACTCAGCAAGAGACCTTGAAACTGGGTGCAAGCGGAAAAAAGTAGTAGGGTTTCCAGCTTCCTTGTTAGACGCCCTACCCATGAGGTGGTAAGAGGGTGGAAAAGAATTATGTCACCCTATTAGTTCCGAAAAAAAAGGGATGGTCATATTATTAAATAGGAGGGGTTTAAAAAATGGAGGGGTGAATAAGTCTATTTCTCGAGTGGTGGGGACCTAGGAAGGTGGGGATATGAGGATTAAAGGGGTAAGGCGAGTTATAGAAGGTAACAAGCTAAGACATATAATTAATACTCTCTTAAATTTAATGGAGTTTTTCGTGTTCATAACTAAATGTGATGGAAGGTATTGCTCAAGGTTTATACTTCTGATATATACTTTTAGGTTTTTGAACTCACCCTCATTTTATTATAAAAAAATAATTGGTCTATTTTAAGGAGTTTAATTTTTACTTTTTATTTGGCCAATATTAAGTTTTATACAAACTAATGTGCTTAATATTTTATCTCAAAGATTTTTGATATAAATGGAACAATACTGAGATTTGGGTATCACTTAGCTATATAATTTTATGTTATTCTTTTTTCATAAAAATAATTCAGTAAATACTCATACTTTTATTAAGTTTTGCCCAAAGCTCAAATTTTCTCTTCCTTAAAACCCACTTCAGTGCTTTCCTCAATTTTGACAACGTAAATGAAAACTCTCGATTTATTTTCCCCCAACTGAAACTGCATTAATAAGTGCGACCGATGTAAAGCCAACACGCATCTGTGAAAACATCGAGCATTTAAATTTCTTACAGACTTTTTGCCATTTCTCTTAAGTAAATTAAGAAATAATTACATCTTCAGAGGAGGAAGCTTCCACTATGAAATTTGAGAATACATGTACCAGATTTTGTTCAAATACGTCAGATATCTCGTGAGGAGATATTCTGGGAATTTTTTTTATAATTCACTTTGTTGATTTTTGCGAAATTTTGCAAGCCAATAGGAATCATAATTTCAGATGCTCATAACTATATTAATTAGGAACTCAAAACCAATCAATTGATACCATTTTCGTCTTGATATTCAAAAATTACTGACATTTGGGCAAAACGATACACGCTGTTCAACAAGCACATAGTTTCACATGGAGATAAAAAAATGGAATTATGGGTAAATTCGCAGGCAACAGAATGAAAAAAACTATTGGCGTGAGATCATTCGCTTCTTCTGGTCTTTTACTTCAGATTCGTTTCAACAACAAAGCTAGAAAAAAATTTCATATATCTTAAAACCAATCGAATATTTCAAAGAATGTACTGAGCATTTTCTAAAATTTTTCTTGCAAGACGACATCACATTTTAAGTTACAAATTGATTCTGACTCATAGCCATGTTCTATCTAGAAAAGAACTTGACCAAGGAATTCTATGAATATGAAAACTCAAGATCTTTCTGAAAGATGTATAAATTCGACACAAAGTAATTTATAGGATTATTAAGAAATCGTTCTCGCCATTCGTTGAATTGGAACTAATGCTTCTTCAAACCAAGATATTAAAAATAAATATTCTATCAACTGATCAATAAGTCAATTTTTAGTCTAATAACTAGATGATTTTCATTTTTCAAAGCTTCTTTGATGTCAATATTTCTGGGATAATTTTCAATATGTGCACCTATCTCATGAAAACGTGTCTGAAATTTTTATAACTGAATTCAGAATTTATTCAAACTTAGTGCCAATATAGGATTAACTTTGTTTTCGGTATGATTTCTATTAACACTCCGATGCTGTATTTCCATAATTTTACGACAAGAAAGATTAGTTGAAAGAATTTTCATTGATTTTTATTGCTTTTTCGGCAATTAATCATGATATGCATTTGTAAATTGGGAGTTCCGATTTGTCAGTAACCAATGAAAAAATTATCAGACACCGATATCCACTAGATCTGTTTTGACCGTTGTGTAACAAAATGTCATGATATCTGTAATCATATATATTTATTTCGACAGAAAAAATAAAGTGCATGAATTCTCCCTCTTAATTTTTTTATATTGAAAATTAGTAGTTTCGTTCAATTAAAAAAAATTGTGAAATTAATACAATGGGAACTGATAATTTTTCCGAATCTTGTAACAAGAATACTTCACATATTTATATAAATTATATATGGAAAGGTCTTATCAGGAAGTATATAGAAGATATATAAAAAATAAATAGAAAACGTCCTTTGGAATAGATTAGACCCAGGAGTTTCCAATCAATTCATCATCATTCTTTCCGAGTCAGCAATGAACTGGAAGAAATTAATTAATTTCGAAATGTTGAAAACACAGATTTGACTGCAGCATCAATCATTCAAAATAATGAAAAACTCCGTTATATGAAATTTTGATGAAAACTAAATTTAATAAATGATTTTGGTCACTTTCAACTTGCATCACCGATTATTCTGAATTCATAAAATTACATTCTTAACATATCTAAGCTCTCATCAATATTCCTAAATTACACAATCCATTTTTCTGCTTTCATCAAATTGTCTATTTCTGATATTACCAGTCAAATTTCGGGCGGTAGAATATTGTAACGATACCATCTCCTGTAAGCTGGCAAGGAAAGAGACGAGCGTCTAATCTGAATTGCTGCGCCATCTAGATGTAATCGTTTTCATTTACTTCTCGACGTTCTGAGAAACCGCTTTTATGCTCCACCTGTGGAAATTTTCTGGATGCAAACCTTCCATCACAAGCAGGAGCGAAATTGTTTCACTTGATATCATGAAGTATTATTTCTTGCTTAAACCACTTAGAATTTTCAAAATTATTCATTTACATGAAATAATCTATTAATTTCATGTTATTTGCTAGAGTCAATTATTCGATTTTTTCAATACTATTATATTTTCAATATTGATTTTCGGATGAAAATTTTTTTTCGTCAAATATCTGGTTGGGTTGTCGGAATTAAATTTATCACATCATCTTAAATAATTTATATTGAATGCAAGACAAAGCACATCTAACTGAATTACTTCATAAACACTGATCATAGCATTCGTATATAAATTTCTAAGGAAATCATGAATATCAACTCATTTGTTGACAAGAAATTTTTGATGATGAAACTCGTGTAGAATTATTATTTGGGAAGAGATGATCATTCACAAATTTTTCCTCTTGTTTCACCCCTTGATAGATTTCACCCTTATGATGATGTCACCTTCACGTTCGCACAATAAGAATGAATAATAATGACATTTTCTCGCAATATTTTTTTCGGGACAAGCAAAATCTAGTTATAACCTTTAAGACGGTTCCAGTTTCTATGTCATGACGATAATCATCGTATTTGTTTCGATACAAATATTTTATATATCCACTTCCTTGGTATATATTCTTCATCAAAATGCAGAACAGTTCATTTTGACAACATAATTTCAGAATGCTAATCTTCAGTAATTTGTGCTTTTTATTTGTTATAAAAATACAGTTAATATCCTGGATACCTATTTTGATTTTTATTCTTGATCATATTTTGAATCTTGGTGGTATAGCAGAAATCATTGTAAAATTATATGTGCTATAGTTATTTTACGTAATTTTCAATTAAAATTAATTCGAAATAACATTTTTTAGTTTAATTCATCATAGTTTTTGACCAATTACAACAGAAATTAGCTGAATTGGTACGATTTTTTTTATTTTGAAACATTTCAGTTCATTACTTTAGCCAGAAGTAATTGAAACTCCTCCGTATTTTTGGATCTTGAAAACTGAGGTCTAAACTTTTAAGCCTTTTTTTGCATAGGTAACCTCAGATGATTCCAGGAATCTCAATTTTATTTTTTATCGAAACAACATTTGAGGTGCTCAGGTTACAAAAAAAACCGCATAATACCTACCTACTACGAAAAACTTAATGAACTTTTGAAACCTCGCTGGCAGAAATCATCAAAAATACAGAAAAGAAATTGTTTCTAGAAAATTAAGAAAAATCGTTTAAATATATATCGGGTATATCTTAGATAACCCTTTATTTGGGGAATCTGAAAAAAATCGAGGAGATCACTAATTAGACCACCCTGTATTAATTATTCTAGGTAATTCATAGCATATCATTATTACCCATCGATTTTCTAAAAGACTACAGGAAATACTATATCTTAGGAATTAATCAAACATCGTCACATAATAATCTAGTTCTAGTATAAATCAAGAAAGAGTTTTTTATAGAACCAAATTTTTAGGGATTCAGTTGCAATCATCAGAGATCATCCTTATTTTCGTGTTTATTTAGTGTTATCTTTGTCAGTAAGGTGATGTATAAGGAAAATATTAAGTCGAATTGTTTTCGAGTTGCCACATTTTGACGCTTCTTTGCGAAAAATAATTGAAAAAATGACAAATATGACGACATATTTTCATTCACTATTTTTCTAACAAGAAATCATTCTTCGAATTCTTCGGGATCTTCTCTTCACTGAATAATACTATAGTTTTTGAATCAATTATTCTATATATTTCAAGAGGAAATAACTAGAATATTATTTCGGGTTTAACTGATTCTTCCGAACACTTCAATAATTATTCCATATTTTGCAGTATTAATTCAAACGAACACAGAAATTAAGCTGATAAGATAGAGGAGATAAATTTAAAAAACTCATTCGTAAAAAAACAGAATTAAAAATACATTTAATTTAATTACCCTCCAATTTTTTTGAAGACCTAACTCACTTATTTCAAAGACCTGACAGAACTAGTTTCTTCACACGAATCAAAAAAATCGTGAAAAATCACCCTTAAGGTCTAACGCGAAAAAAATCCACCTGCAATTTCTCCAGGTAAACAAACTCCAGAAAACCCCTCAGACCGGTTCCTTGGTCACAAACCACCCCATCCCACCCTCATATACGAGTGGTCACTATTCTCCTTCTGAAATCATCCCTTAAAACACCCCTATTGCCGACCGGCGTTCCCCTCCAGTCGATGTGGCGGGGATGAGAAAAAATGAGAAGGAGCTTTTTTCTTGTAGATTAAAAGTAGGTGGGGGAAAGGAATCACTCCTTATTTCCCCTGAATCCTCTTCACGAACGCTTGCGCGATCGTTGGAACTTCAAGAACGAAATCTAACGTGCTTCCTTCTCCGTCTGTTGCAGTTTACTTGCGTATATCGTTCTCAGTCTCAACCCTTACGTTGGTTGGAGGTCTCTCTTCGTCATGTTACACTTGTATAGTGTCGTCTTCATCGTTCCTTATCAGTATTTTTGTTTCGTTTCACTCCCTCGCACAAGACTTGGGTATTTTCATCCTCGTCAATGGAAATTGCTCCCTTAAATTCTTAGTTTGAAGGCGCTCTTGTGCGACGCGAGGCGTCTTCTAGAATCCGTCGGTTTCTTAGTTATATCCTAACTTTCTTGGCGTCTACAAGCATCGCGACGCTCTTCGTTCGACGTACTTGCGATACTCAAGTTCAAAGTTCGGAAGTATTTTCCAAGTTCGAATTTTCCGGTTTTTGCGAAAGTGAAGTTATTCGGTTATTCTGTGATCGCGGTGGAAATTCTGTGTTTTCTTCAATTGTGTTTGTGAATTTTAAGGATTTTGTGCAATATTTTCCGAATGTGAGTTGATAAATATTTGGATGTTCGGAGGATGTCTAGATCTAACCTATTCAATTAAGTTATCAGACTACATAAAAACATTCACGATTTCCACCTGAATACATTATTATTATTAAATTATTATTGCTGAAATCTCAAGGTTTATTATGAGCTTGAAAAATTTTTATTTTCATATGACGATTGTTATAGAGAATAGAAAAAATCCTTCGCCGTTTCCTTACGGAAAAATATTCTAAACCTGCCAAATATTCGAGATACCATCAACTTTACCAATTGCCGAATATTAAAGACTGATCATTTTTGCAATAATTGAAACTGATTCCGGATGAATGATTATTTTGTAAGGAAAACATAATGATAGTTGACAAAATTATTAGCTTATCAGATAAACACGCCTGAATCAATTTTCAGTTCAGATTATAATCAAATTATTGTGATTAATCAAGGAACATTCAATTGAGTAATTCCTTAATGTTTCATTGAAAATGGGAATTCAGAAGATCCGATGAAAAGTTGAATCAAATAATAATTCTGGAATTCATTTCAAAATCGTTTACGGAAGATATAAGACATTGCCGTTTCTGCTAGGTATCAGAATTTTTTCTGATTCTCTGAACAAAGACCTACGAAAAAATTCAAATAAATTAAATGGATCACAAAAACGATGATTTGCGTTTTTTGAGACGAAATTGCAGAGAAAAATTAGCATTTATTTTTCCTGATAGCTGGCAATAAACACACCTATATGATTTGGAGTCATTTTTTGTAAAGCTCTTACATAAATTCGTGAACATAATATTTTTTAAAATGTATAATTTTTCTTACTTTGAGTCGGTCCACTTCCATTATTCATCAACATTTCCACCCCTTTGTGTTCCCAATAAAGTTTAATAATGAAAGTTCTCCAAATTATCTTTCAAATAGAACAAAATAGAAATTAAATTCATTCATAAATTTCTGCAAGACAACGACAATGTTGTAACTTCATTCAAAGACGGTAAATGTGGATTAATTATATGGAACATAAGTTAACTGAAGTTCGACTGAAATAGACCGAATCTCCTGAGTCTATAATCTGTATTTGCTCTGAATTTCCATGATAAAAGTTTTTCTTTCAAACGAGGTTACAATAACTAAGTTCAAAATTCGTCTTGATATCAAAAATGTTCATGGTTTAAATTGAGTGCGAAATTTGAAATTTTTTATATTATCAGATCTCTTGGTTATCAAAATAAATAAATTCTGGACTAACAATCTACTCCTTTTAGATTCTTTCAACTGTGTTATATTCCTGAAAATTTTAATTAATTGTGTTGATCATCATAGAGTCCCTCCATGACTTTCGAACTCCTTATGATTAAATTGGAAACTTACGATTATCATCAATATTAACTCATGACTTGATATAATTTTCAATAATAACTAATCAACATATATCTGAGGCGATCATCAGCTTAATGAAAATTTCATATCATATCAGTATTTTCATAATTTTTTGTAATTTCTATATTTCGAAAGAAAGTTTATCTATTCCTTGAAATTCATTGGAGTAGGTAAGTTCTCATTTAAATACAATCAGACTGATTGAATAATGTCATACGTTTATCGAGAAATCGAGATGTTAAACACAAAATTATCCCTCAACTTTTTTTCTCAATTGATTGAATTTTATTTGATTCGATATAAGTGTCACTTAACATTGTTATGTATTTTTTTAAAGTGTTAAATTTTGATATATATATATATATATATAGCATTCACAGAATGTTGAAAGAATTTATTTAGTCTAAAAATGTTGCGTTATTCAATTTTGTTCGTTGAATTAGCTTTCCATGTCTAATGAATCTTGGTTCTATATTTCCAAATAGAGAAGACCTATGTAACAACATATTGAAGCAACTATCAAATCGATTTCAACTTCTGGAAAAGACGTTATTGTTTTCGATATATCCGTCCGTCTGTCCGTCTTTACAGCGACCTACTTCTTTCCTGAGCGTTTTCCAATATTTCTTTTTAGCAAAGAGCAATCTGAAATTCTGAGAATGCCAAAATATCTATGAGGCTCATAATTTTATCAAAATATTGTACCTATGTAAATATCGACATATCAAGAGTTCGGCAATGTTCTCGAAACGCGCTCTTTTCATTTGTGACAATGGTTTTGATTTTTTATATTGTGGTTGTGAAATTCAGATTTGAATGCCTTGGAAATATCTCGAAAAATAGCCATTGGATGATGTTTCATCTATTTATTTTATTCTGTCAATTTTATTTAATGTAGTGCTACATGTTGTTCTCAATTTTCAGATTAACAACCCCTATTGGACCCTAAGTACATCAGTATTTAAAAGGGACCATCGTATACCATCAGTTGCAAGAAAAACAGCTGTTGGTGAAACTACAACTAACAGTGACAGATATAGAAAGAGGTGATCCAGCACCCCAAACACGAGGCTCATTCAAGATCTAGTAGCCTTACAAGTAACAAAATAAAGACGAGCGACATCGCGAACATCACAACGTCGTCAAAAAAGTGCAATAAATAAATATCAAAATTTCTTCGTCGTGAATACAGTGGCGTAAACGGCCTAAAAATAGGCCAAAATTCCGAAATTTTGGACAATTTCACGAAAATCTTCAACACGGAGGAACAAACGCTCATCAATAATATCAAAGTCGAACATGAGAATCTTGTAGCGAAGTGGTTACAAAATTCCTTCAAAATTCAAGAGAATACCGCCTTAGATTTAAGAGCGACGCCTCTGTCCCTGCAGATACCGCCAATGACAGAGGTGAACAACAGACCGGTATTCAAGATGAACAACGACTTCTGGAATCAAGCCAGAGGTCCGCCTCAGATGATGGCACAGAATCTGAGCAATTCCAACCAGAACTCACCAGTTCCGGGAGGTGCGAACTCGATACCAGCTCATTCGCCCTCACAACATAGTACCTCATCTCAGAACCACGTAATGAATCAGAACCAGATGGCTATGCAGCAACAGCAGCAACAACAGCAGCAACAGAACCAGAACCAACAACAAACCCAGCAGAATCAGCTGGTAGAACCTAAACAATCACCTAACTCGCACCCGCAAACGCCTCAGAACCCTCAGAACTCACAGCAAATGACCCCCAACAGCCAGATGTCGCAACAGTCGAACAATTACCAACCACAACAGCCTCAGAACAACGGACAGAACCAACAGCACACGCCTCAAATGGGTAGTCCGAATACTCAGCATCACAACTTGCAGGCTGCGCATGCGCATGCTTTGGCTCAGCAACACCTAGCGCAAATGACTCAGCACCATCTAGGTAGTGGGCAGAGTTCGCCAGAGAAACTCCACGAAAAGCTGGTCAACGATATACAGGTAGGATTTCTTCATCCATTCATTTTGGTGTTAGTATTTGCATGTCATTGGTTATCATTTGTTTACAATTTTTCGTTCATAATCCATTTACCGAACAGATTTGACAACATCGTAGAATAAAAGATTATTTTCATGTTGCATTAATGAAGTCCTTGGATTATTCCTGAACTTTTTCAGGATAATCTTATATCAATAACGTTCTAATGGATTGAACATTGCCGAAGAGTTTATTCATATATTCCTTTGTGGTAACGCTGCTGACCGATGGTGCACCACCATATGTCAGTAACATGTGTCGAAATTAACCAGGCAGAAAGAACGCAAGCTAATGAAATGATCTTGAGATTTTTTGGGTTGATTACTACCTTCTAAAGCTTCAATTATTTTTTACAAACGTGAAAGATTAAACTTAGTTATTAGGGAACTTGACCCCACTATCTTGCACGATATATTCAACGTCATTTACCTCGAAATAAAAAGAGAGGTAATGACAAAATTAGGATGGTCCTTGCTGTTCCTTATGTCCGTAGCAAGACGCCATCTATGCGGCGACATGTTCAACTAACAGGATTTTTCCCGACGGGTCTTACGCGGAGCCACGTGTTTTGTTCTTCACTACGTTGCCGGATCTTAGGAAGAATTTTAATACTATTTGAAAGTTGTTTGAAATTGTGTTTGTGTTCTCTATCGCCTTAATGATTTCAGTTGATTTATTTTGCTTTTTTATTTCTATTTGGGTTCTTTATATTGCAGCATGTTTCGTTGTGTTGTGAATCCGTTGAAAACTGAAGACCATCATTGGATTTTTTTTTATTCGAAGGACGCAAAATGAAGCATTAATATTCGGAGTATGATTTTGAGGAATACCTAGTGATGTCCACTAAATTATACAGGTTCGACAATTCCCAATATGATATTCCTATTCAATAAATAATATTTGATTCGAAATATTTGCTTTAGAAGCTCCTGTTTGTAGAAAATCCCCTTAATATGACACATCATTGACTACTTCATAGTTGTGAAGAAGAAATGAATCTGAGAAGGAATTACGAAAATCTGTTTTATTTTTCCTTGAAGTGTGATGTGAAAAAATCACTTCACATTTTAACTTCACGAAATAATTTTTGCTCTTATCGTCACTTTAAATTTTATAATAACAATTTTGGATATCAATTTCCTGTATCACACATTTTTTCTACATTGCCTCTTATTTAATAGATTTGGATCACGGTCTTTTTCAATTCAACTAAAAATAAAATCGGATTCAGGAATTTATAGGTCTTATTTCAATATTTAAAACTCAAACGGAGTGCTAATTGAGAGAAAAGGTAAAAAAATTCAGTTTATTTCAGAGATCAAGAGGAAAAATTTATGCATTACTCAAAGACTTGTTCAATTGGTTTAGAATTGAACCGGATCACATAAAAGTGATAATAACAGAAAAAATTAAATCGCTTTGAGATTCAGATTAGTTGTAGCATATACATAACTATTCACATCTAGTTTTCTGACATTCACCGAATTTCATACAATTGTGTAAACGACGTTTTATTTGATTCATCACTATTTGTCTAAAGTTTTGACATTAATCAGAAAACACAATTTTCCTAGGATATGATCGAATGAAATTCACTGAATATTTTAACCGATGCTCATTACTCAATGTATTTCAATAAATCTCATTAAGCAACGGGCAAAATAAATAAATAGAATATTAATTTTGATACATGGAGGTGCTAGAAAAATCTAAATGATGGTTTTCATATCTTTCTTGTCTTCAAATTACTAATTCACTTGAAATAGTTGCTTTCCCAATTAACACTGCCGGATATCAGTCTTCAGAGGAATTCCTCCTCTTCTTCGATCAGTGAGAGGACCCTAGAAGAATGCTGGACCACACTGCAGCGAGTGAGTTGGATATTGTTCAATCGTGTAGAGTACTCTTCCATAATTTCTGCTGTAACCCCATCCTCATAATCCTAAAAATGGCAAAAGATACTGTTGTTCTTTCTCCTCAAAATTTAAAGTAAAGTTTTCTGTTTATGAGCTCTAACTAACTTCAGATATTTGTTGAATTATGATTATGTATTATGTAATAGAAACGTTGTATTTCTTGCATACATCATCTTTTTTTGTGAAGCTAAAATCAACAGTATTATTTTAACTAAAATCTTTGTCCAAATTTTTCGGAAGAACTCGTCTCACGACATAGATTGAAGTTTCAGAAATTAATATACCTATATGATATTAATATCATTTTTTTAGTATAATACACGAATCGGTTGTTGGTAGATGTATCGCGGGATATTTCAGAAATTTTGAGATAGAAAATGCATGAAATTTTTTCCCACACCTCTCACCTCGCTTTTCACCCATTTCGAAAATATTATTATAGACATGTATTGGGGTATTGGAAATGAACATGTCGAACAAAAGGTGAGTAATCTACACATACAGACACACAACACGAGATTCAATCTATTAACTTGGAGAAATTAAACCTTATTACTTGAGAAACGTTAAATAGTCAATCTTCATTTGATTATATGTGGTAAATATACAGTTAGAACTCGCCAGGAGTTGCTAAGCTGCGATAATCTACTCGATGCATTTATGTTTCTAACAAGTCGAAAATTAGCATTTGACATAAATATGACAAATGTATATAGTTGTTTATGTCAATTTATTCACATCAACATAAACTCAGCTTCCATTCTAGAAACTTTTAATTGATAGTAAGTGAAGCTTACTTTTCATTCGAAAAAACAAATGTTTTATGACGGAGAATTGACATTCGAACATCTTCCAATTCATGAATTGTCATGAATTCTAAATATTATTGAGGAATTTTTAGATATTTAATTCATCTTTCAGAATTGATTATTTATTCTTTGCGCGTTAGTGGATCTTGAAATAATCACTATTTTATGCGAAGGAAGTAAGATTTAAACTTATTGAGTATTGTTTGAATTCATGCCCATTTTGATCTGTGAAATAAAAAGTTTCAAGTTATTTCGGAATGTTTCATGGCACAATATAAATTCGATTGAGAAATTTTTCTACAACTTTTTAATATCTACCAATTCTGAGATCATACGCAAAATTTGATCTTGAATGAAATTAGCAAGTTATTCCAATTGAATCAAAAAAACAAGAGGTAAAAATTACTATAAATATGGCCCTGAGTCTAACCTGAAATATATTCTTGGAACAATAAGTAAGGCAAAGATTAGATGAATTCTTTGAACAGAAAATTATCTATTTTCTATTGGCTCTGTCCATATTGGAAAATCAGTTTCAACTGAAAATCAATACTATCCAAATGAACGCAAACTTGGATTCACCTGAAAATGTCACTTAATCCAGTGAGTAATTCAATAATTTTATAATTTAATGAAAGTGTTTCCCCAATTTATGAAAATTCAATTTATAAAAATCTACAGTAGGAAGTAATGAAACTGAATATTGTGCAACACTTATACTTTACGTACAGGAAAGCAATTTTTTATTATTAATAAAACGGGCCTTGAAATGAACCATATCATCCGATAATTCGCTATACGGATTAATAGTAAAATTGAAGAGCATACCATCTCTTCAAATTCTGGTGTTTTTCTGGAGATCCTTGTTCCACAGTTGAGAGAATCCACAAGAAGCAGAAGGAAATTAACGAAGATGGTACTTGCCGACATGTGTTTCTGCTGATTGGCTTCGTCAGGGCAATGTAACCTTAGCAATAAATAATAAATAGAAGATAAAATAGATAATTTCCTTCTGCTACTTGTGGATTTACCTGATATACCTTTTCTACATATATTTAATCACCACGATGAATATAGTATGTTTTAGTACTTCTGATGTGCTTTTAATGGTTCAATACGTTCAAGTATACGAAAAATAACTCCATTTTGACCTAGCAAATGTATATTTCTGCACAGGTTGAGGTTCGTGGAACTTCTTCGTCCCAATTTCTCTGGAACACCAACAAGAAACTTTATCAATATAGAGAATATCCACTCCGTAGCATTTCCCGTGTGGCACTTAAATCCAAAGATCTAAAAAATGTCTACGGTCGTGGTAATAAAATGAAGTTTCATTTTACGATTTAGAAGAATCCTGTTTGGAAAGATATAAAAGATGATGTTATAGCGATATAAAATATAACTTGGTTACAACCATACGGACAATTTGATTCAAGAATAAAACGAACTGCAAAAACGATAAGGATCTGGAGAAGGCATTTCACGCACACCACGATTAGCCTAGGGCGGGAGTGAGAGGGTGGTAGGAAGTCGGTGCTTGTGGAAAAGGGAAGGATATAGGGCAAGGGATGCAATTTTGTATGTTTGATACGCATATTTGTACCAAGCCGTGCCAACATTATGGAAAGCGTTCGATATGTTGAAAAATGTTACATAGGAAAGTTATTTGTTCGCCTTTCACCCATTTTTCAACGTGAGGGATTTAAAATGTTTATGGTTCGTTGAAAATGGATTTCAGCAATACACGCGAACGTATACAGGGAGGCCAGAACAACTTAGATGCAGGATATGACAGCCTGGCTGATAGAGTAACTGTAACAGTTTTAATGTATTTTCCATCTGCGTTAGTCACCATTTTGTGAATTTCTTAATACAATAGAAATCAATTCCTAGAAGTACTTCAGAAGGGCATTTCAGAAACTGCTTCATGTTTCACTTGTCAAATTTCAATCTCTTTTTTCATTTTAATATGTTTCGATTAAACATAGAAAACAACTAGCAATATAATTCATCATAGTTTTAAATATGATGTTTTTACCCAGAGTAATTTTACACTTTTTTCTCTTGGAGAAAAATTCACTGACTTGACTTTTTTGGCATAGTTGAGCCTCTACCTCTCCAATGATATGAATAATTTCATCCTTTAACGCTCGAATTAACTGAGGATTGATTATATGAACTTTTTTGTATCCCCAAAGAAAGTAGTCTTCTTTGAAAATCTTTCATATAATAAATAGATTGTTTCATTACAAAAATGAGGTGATGCACCATTCTGTTGAAACTATATATCCTCTACATCAATAGCATTGACAAGGCCACAAAAACTTAATTGCCATGTTACGATAAATATCGCCATTCACAGTTACCACATCAAGAGCCGCATTTTCAAAAAATATTCTTCGAAATATTACCTCAATCCTTAAGCACTGACACCCCTAACATCAAAAATTAATATAACTTTGTGAACATTTGCAGTTAAATTAATGCGATTTTGATGTCAAAAATAAGAAAATTCAATTTCAAATCAGTACAAATAACAGTAATATTCAATGAAATCTAATTGAAATCTAAATATTATGTTAAAAATATTAAGAACTAATTTTTGTACTTATTGCGGTTAGATAATTCTTAAAATAAGTTAAATGATGTATAATTGGTCCTCTCAAGGAGTATATTCCTTCATTCTCTTTCAACAGCTAAGTGCTATTCAAGCATATTGTAAGTCTTCAATCTCATAATTTCTTATTACTCTATAGGAAATGCAAAGAAAATAAATCTGGAGATTGAGCTGGCCATTCAATTAATTGAGATAAAAACGTTACCACAGAACTTCAGGAAATTATGAATTTTCAATGATTTTTTTGTACATATTTATCATTCTTATTAATCAAATTAATGATGAATTCATCAATTGGGCTATTTCAAAAGGCCATTGCTTGGAACTCCTCGTCGAATAAGAGAAATTTCATTGAAAGATCGGACAAACCCATTAAATCGATTTAAAATCCTTGGAAAACATCGTTTACGAACGTAGATAACGATTCGAGATGTACCTTAAGCTAATTCGTAGGAAATCGTGTACGATTTCATGTTCAAGCCTCACTAGGAACAGTCGATGCAACAATTTCAGCCGGATTTAGGTGGAAATTATTTGGAAAATTGGCAGTAAAGGATAATTTTACCTTCTGTTGTTTCTGAATGATTCGATGTCCAAATGAACCTCTCGAGAATTACCGCAGAACACGAATATTATTAAAACTAGCGAGAAGGAGCGATCGCGGGCGCCATCTTGGCATCGGGGTGAGATTTTTATGGGTGTTTCTCATAACATCGTAAGAAATCTTTCGTCGAAGATTTCTGATTTCTGTAGCCGGTTCGAGTGTTTCTAATAGGACTTCGAGTTAGGCACGGTTTGACGGTTGGGTTCTAGGGGATTTAGGGGGTGAAATGAGTTGAAGCGGATAAAACTGTATAAATCAACCCCTTTGTTTACATTGTTTTTCAAGATTTAGCCATTCGAGAATGAAATAATCGAATATCTACATCCTGAGAAAACGACAAAAAATAAGCATTTTTATAGTACTATACCACATCCCTTAATTTTCATGTGATTTCTGAGTTTAAATAGCTTAGTTTTCATTATATACGCAATGAAATATGATATATTAGTGAGAACACTCTTTTGAAAATAGAAATTTTATGATAGCAATATTTTTACTCATTCGATTTCTCCGGTATAATAAAATAAAGACCAGAATTAAAAATTTTTCAGGAAAATTTTTGTTTGATGAAGTTCACTATTGTTGAATCTTGAAATACCAGTATTAATTATTAAACGAGGTTCATATTGTATAGGGGTAAATAATAAATCAACCAAGAACTACTTTTGATCATTTATAAGGAAGCAGGCTGTGGTTGAAATAACTCAATTTTTTTTTATGCTTAGATGAAACATGATGGAATTAATTGAATAATTTTTTGAAAGTATTTTTCAGTTATTTCAACTATATATCCATCCATCAAAATGTTCATTGAACAAATCAAGCAAATTCAAAAATTGTTTCAGTTTTGTAAAAATTGTCAACTATAAATTAATTTAAAAATCTCAGATCATTCTGCATTCGATATTTGTCAGTATATTGAGAATTGAAATAACCAACGCTTGTTATAAAATAAACTCGTCAACAATTAACGCTTGTACTAATAATACAAATAAGGTATTAATATTGGGATTAGAGAAGTTATTGAAACTAAATAACAAAAGATGTCAATGTTCAAGGAAAAAGAAATATTCAGCTCTCGTTGCTCAATTTTCGAGATCTTTCATCCATGAGATACTTGAATCATTTCACACAGAAGATCGCCCAATCAACCAGCCGAACGGGGTGTAAATTTTAGCCCTGGGCCACCCTGTCTAAAACCAATACTTATTGACACCCTCGTTCGATGAAAAAGTCCCCTATTCGTTCACCGCGTCGTTATTAAATATTGAATTGTGTCAATTTGTTTTCCGAGGGGAGGACGAAAAAAAATGGAAGCGCATAATAAGGGTGAACTGGGGGACTTCGTTTGGGGTTATCATTCTGGGAAACTGCAATAAATGCATACAGGAAGTTGTCTGAAAAAATATTTTAAACTAGTACTTAGATTCCTGTAAGAAAATGAATAGGTACTGAATACTGAAAGTGTCTTTCTTCATTCATCTATCGTTCAAATGAAGATAACAAAGAAAATTGTGAATGTGCCTGATATTTAAAAGTTTTGAAATTTTTATATCAACATCTCATCCCGAGAAGACCCCTTCCAAAAGTTCTTCCTAAGACCGCCCCTGACTATAAGCTATCAATTTAAATCAACCTTAAATCAATTTCCATTTGCTTGTAAGGATAATTTACCCCTAGTTGATGTTTAAAATGAACATTTCCAAATTAGATAGGAACCAGTTTGAACATTATTCCAACGAATTATCATTTTATATATGAGAAATGAATGTTTTCTTTTTGTTGATTGGAATACAATTATTGACATATGGTTTGGGCGAGTTCATTCCTAATCCATTTAATCTGTTGTTTCTACAAATATCTGCCGAAAATAATAAATGAGTGAAATTGATTGAAGTGGCTTCAGGAAATAGTGCATTGTTTTGAATATCAATAGTTGGGTTACCGATTTTCTCACAAAAATAAAGAACATGTTAGGTTTCAATTCTTTTAATCCAAATTAAATTCTAATTAGCAATTTGAACATCAATCCAATATTTTATGTAGTTTAAGAAATGAATGTTTTTTTTTGTTCTTTGGAATACAATTATTGACATATCGTTTGGGTGAGTTCATTCCTAATCCATTTAATCTGTTGTTTCTACAAATATCTGCCGAAAATAATGAATGAGTGAAATTGAATGAAGTGTCTTTATGACCATGTACATTGTTTTGAAGATCAATAGTTGGGTAACCGATTTTCTGTCAAAAACAAAGAACATGTTAGGTTTCAATTCCTTTAATCCAAATTAAATTTAAATTCAAAATTAATATTATTTACTTCCTTGAAGTCATTTCGGTGTGGTCTTTTAAAATAGGTGAAATATATAAAGTGAAAATGGCATTTTATTATTAATGAACTATCAGAAACCATTCAATTCTCATTCTGCCTGGAGAGAAACATTTTATTGTCAATTGAACACAATGGTTCGAATGTTAAAGATTTATTATTCATTATGCGAAGTTCTTGGTAGAGGATTATAAGTTGTAAGACCTCAAATTGATCATAAAATCAAGCATACAGACGATAGTAATTAAATCCGGAATTTGATGTCTTTGAATTCTTGAATCAGACATGTTTTCTATTTATGAATGCCAAGTTTTCATAGAAAACGTGTCAAGAACAAATTTGAATATCCATTTTCGACATATTAAAACATGACATAGAAAACTCATTACTGCAACTGTCAAACAATAACAGAAATTCCTGGATTTAAAGTAAGAAATAATGTATGTTATATATTATTATTAATATTGTGGTGGAAATGATTTAAATGGAGTGTTCTGTGTTAGGGAATTAATTCAACCATATGAAATTTCATTATTGGCAAAATGTTTACAACGTCTTCACGTCAAAAATATAACAACTTATACTTTATTTCGACCATTTTTCAAGATATATACGAACATTCAAATATATAACGAAATCTAAATAAATATAGCCGTTTCTGATCATTAGGATCGTGAATTAAACCAAATCTGAGATCGCAAACTAAAAACACGAAATGCTTCCGCAATGATAAACATTTTCACCTTCTTTTTTTCCAAACACAAACCTAGAACAAAGCGTGTGAAAATGGCATTGTCAAAACCTGTTTGTATTAACCCCTTAGATGACAGGCGAATTTTCCCATCCGGGACATAGATTCAATAAACTGAACACAAATATCTTTTCATTTACTCACTACTAGAAAAAAAGCGTACGAACAGAAGCCACTTGGAAAAAAATTAATCACATATGCATATCATTTCTGGGCCACCCTTGAAGGGCGAGGAACCCCAACTGATTCGCGATTGTTTCAGGCAAAAAATTAACCCCAAATTATATCCGCATGCAAATCAAGGTGGCAGGTAAGAGAATGGGGACTTGTCAAGAAGAATAAGGTTTTTCTTTGAGCAGGAAGAATGCAAAGGGAAGAGGAAGGAAATCTTCTCACGAAAAAAGTGGGCAATGTACACAGTTTTTGTCTTGAGAATGGTTTAATTATAGCGGTGGAACACGGGGATGAGGTTGTCCCGTGATGGGATGTAGCGTTGTCTACGTGAGAAAAATTACAGTGATAACTAGTTATGGAAATATGCAATCGGCAGTTGAATGAATCAAGAATGAGGAATCTTGTAATATTTTAACTGTGAGATCACTTAAGTGGAAGCCTGAAATCCATAAGATTATTGTACAGATTTTATGAATTTGACTCTAATTGTGAAATAAATTGAGGGGTTAGTTAACTCGAAATTTATTGAATTATTATATCATTTTTTTTTCGCCGAACCTAATGCGACACTTAAGAAATATGCTTCTCATTCGAGAAAAAAATTTTGGCTAACATTAATCACAAATAATCTTTGGAATATCTGTACTTTTTTCTACTACGCATATGGAAAATGTTTTTTAATAAAGAAATTGAGAATAGTAATACCAAAAAAAAGAGATTGTAAAATATGACCTCGAATTATTCTTAAACAAAAAAGTGATCAAAAAATGAACAACTTTCTTTCGTGGCCTCACAACTCCATTATCGAGAGCAATATACCACAAAAGACTCATCATGTACATCCATAACTCGTTTTAGTCATAGGTATTGATTTGAATCAAATTCGTTGATGAAAAGACTGAAGTAACATTTTGATCATTTATAATTGATTCATATTACATCGTTGAAAAATTGTCACATCTAAAAATTTTTGTGACATTGGACTTCTTAATTTTAGATTGTAATAATTGCCATCTAGTAAAATTTAAAAAAGGAATGGAACTATTTTTCAAAATTTTTCTTATTAATATATGAAATATGTCGGAAATCTCCATCGCACTCCCAATTTAAGTCAGCCTGTATCTTTTGCAACGTAATTAATGAAATAACCAAGGCATTGCACTAAATACAGTCATCCAGTGAGTTGTCATTGAGACTCTCATTGTTTCAATATTGGATGCATTTGCATCTGCACTCTATTTATAGAGATATCAGCTAGTGTCAAGACCGTTCATATGTGGTAAACGTTCACAATTTACAGGCCAAACTTATGGATGTAAATACGAATAATTCATTAGTCAGACATCAATAAACTTTCAAGAGAAATCCTGAAATAGGTGAAGTATTTGAAAATGAAAGATTTAATCATTTGAATTTGAGTTTGATGAGAAATTCAAATATCGTTTAATTTTTTTATACCATATCTGCTACAGAAATGATTCACATTGATGAGAAATCAAGTTCGCACAAGTTTCCAAAAATAATTGCAACGGAAAAATTATTGGGAACACCATGAATTCAACGAAAAACATGTTCATTCGGGATATTCGGTTTGCTTTCAAGTTCTTCATTTTATAGCCATCACGAGTGAAAAAATTTAAATATGGAATTACAAATAAGTCACGGAATCAATAAAAACTATTTTGTACAATTTTGTGAACGCCTGTTAAAAATGGAATCTATTCGTTCTCACAGACAAATTCCTGAATGTGAACATGAAAACAGTATTTATATCGTTCACGAAGGACCAAAATATTGCGTCCATATTAATTAAATTAAAAAAAGTATAAAGTTTAAGGCATTTCAGACGAAATACGTTAATTTATGTTTCTATATTTAATTTCACAGACGTTAAATCAATTCTATAATAAATCAAATGTGGTATTGAAAAACCTTTAAATTTGATTTCTTAATTCCTACATATCGTCTTTAACAAAGAAATATTCTATTTCGAGAAGCTGACAAATAATCTCAATAAAGGGTATACATATACTAGATATGTTTGATGTCGGAATGCATATTTTTACTGAGTATAGAAATAAACTTTTTATTTCCAATAATAAACTATTATGTAACATAATGGTTATCAAAAAAAATAAAAAGTTTTAAGATACATTTCTGAATTTATTAGTAAATTTCTTATAAACTCATTTATATGATTTCTTGAATACC
This sequence comes from Micraspis discolor, assembly GCA_030674115.1. Classification (NCBI taxonomy): domain Eukaryota; kingdom Metazoa; phylum Arthropoda; class Insecta; order Coleoptera; family Coccinellidae; genus Micraspis; species Micraspis discolor. The sequence goes on from JARTUT010000027.1 coordinate 147,795, forward strand.
ATAATTGAATTGGAAAGCTTTCTGCTGAAATGAAAAGTATATATGAACATGTTATATATATTATTATAATATCAATATGATGATTAACCCTATATAATGACTATTTAAATTGAAATAAGTTGTGGTACTACTACTGGATTGTTGGACTATATTTAATATTCGATCAAAAATATTAAAAAAAATCTGAAAACTTTGTGGAAAATTGACATAAGAGTCATCGAAAATAATTCTGTTCTAGTAAAACAGCTTGCTACCATTTTGCCCAAATGTCTGTAATTTTTCGATATTGAAACGTAAATGGTCTCAATCGATTGAGTGCAACTTCCTGATGAAGAATACGTGGTCGAAATTAAGCATGTCGGTTTAAATATTTTGAAGGACAAGTGCTTACTGGAAATTTGGTATTGTCAATTGCTTTTGATTGAGTAGATATACCTATTTTTGCTTGGTTTTTAAGAGAAGGGAATTTGAGCTTGAAATAAAACTGAAAAAAAACTGTGTTTGGTTATTTTCAATTTGGAAAAAGTTTGTTCCTGCATTATGGTGGTTGTATTAGTAATGAACTGTAACAGTGTACTGAAGAAGAAGTTAAAACAAGCGCGCAAAAATCTCCTGACCTCACGTCAGTGCTTCTCTACATTTTTTATCCTCACCATTATTACAGTGACTCATGTTGTTAAGAACGAATATTCTAAATTTTTAACCGATGACCAAGATATTATCTTAAGGTATAATATTATTCACACTATTTTAAGAACTGTTATCATAAGTTATAATATTATTATAACTCATTATATTTTTTCATTACTTCACAAATTCCAAAATTCATCAAATTCAACCGTCGTTCTAATACCGCAACGTCTTCTATGCCCGCGACTACAGAACACCCCTTTTTTTCTGTGACGTCGCGAATTGCAGCGTCCCGCCAATAACTGACCAACGTCAAAGGAACGACGTTGGCGTAGTTGGCTCGTTTGAGATTTCGTTCCTCCTTTTTTTTTCTCATCCGCAGCCTCGGGTCACTCGATTTTTCGCCCGTGGATAACATAGAGTCGAACCGGTTTTTTACCGCGTTCAGCTTAGGTGGCGTTGACTTCAAAACTTCGCGACCGTAGATCGTCGTAGTAGGCGCACGGTATTTTAAGTTGAGCGGGTCAGTTTCGCGTTTTTGTTTATTATTTTTTTTTATCGCTGGATGTACTAGCGTGGGTAAAAAAGTCGCGACGACTCTGGTTTGCGGGTTCCTTGACTTTTTCACGCCATACAACAATGAAATGCATATAGCCTGCTTGAAAAAAAATTAGACACCAATCTTGAAGCGTGTTATTGAGATTATCAAAGAATGGGATAGGATAGGTCGTTGTACTGAAATTACTTCGTAAATATCTGATAGCTGCTCGAAGATCGTTCTAATCATTGTTCACAAGAAGTGGGTACGATCTTGATTTTCCAGATTGAGCGATATACAGGTGTCCCAGGAGTACGTGCTTTTGACTTTAATACTAATTGGAAACCTAAGCTAAAAATAGGCTAAAGCTGTGTATGAACGTTTTCTTCACCATGTCGTGTTGCTCTCGTTAAAGGCCACATTGGCAATCCGTTTTTTCTGAACCGATTTTCTTCAAGTTGAATTTAAATATTGTATTTCGGAGTTTTATTTTAGTTTCATTTCGACGCACCAAACAGTTTTCAATTGAATAATAAAATGTTGAAGGCAACAATAATGAGGATATTTTCAAGAACACAAATTGTACGCATGATACACATTTACAAGATCCAATTTATAGTAGAAATCATAAAAAGAATATTCGAAGACGAGAAAATGTTCTAGAAAATATTTGTATCACCACACTTGGAATTGAACAAAACTAGCTTTTTCATGTAGAAATGTCCAATGAAATATAGAATTTTCCGAAATTTCAAGTTGAATATGAAAATTCAATCAAATAATTAATATCCTCCGTACAGTAGGTACTTGTCTTTCAATAAATTCAGAAAAAATTTAAATGAAAGTATTTATATAATAAAGATAACCTAAAAATGTCAATTATGGTCTTACACTTTCGATAAAAGTATCATATTCTAGAAATCATTGTTTTTCTTAAGAATAAAAAGAATTTTTCATTCTTATTATATCAAATCATTTCAAAAATACATGTTTGGATATTTATGTACAACATTCTTGTCGCTTCCGGCATATTCAATTAACAATAAATCAAACTTTTCTTGGTTATAACTTGATGTGTGGTATGTTTCAAAGGAACTACTTCCACGTGCCGCTTTGAAATCGGTTGATATTCTAAAAACTAACCTCAAATACGAACATAGTGTATTATTTCGTCTCACTTAATCGACAAAGAAAAATATAACAGTATTTTATTATTTTCGGAAGAATTGAATTTATTACATAAGAATGGAATTGACTTAAAATGTAAATCTTCCATTATTTTAAATTATTGAAATGAACAAGTCAATACATAAAGAAATTAATTAATTATCAATTATCTAAAAATGACAATTATAGTCATTGATACTTATACAGTTTAAAAATTGACTTGTTCACTTTTGTGAAAGTACGTACATTTATCCCATTGAAAAGCATTTAGAATATCTTTGCAGTGATCCGAATTGATCCCAAAAGATCCGCAAATGCTCCTGCCTTCACGTCCTTTTTTTTAATTTTAACAACCTAAATCATTTCACCGTAAATGGACCATTTCGATAAATTTCCTTCAACTGAAACTGAATCAGTGACGTATGTGTGAAAGTATTGTGAAATAAAGTTTTTGACGTACATTTTGATGTTTCTCTATTCCGATTTTACGAAAAATTCGTGTTTTCAAGCTATCACAATTATAATTGAGAAAATTTTTATCGAAAACGTCCATACACGCTCACAATTTTGTTTGAATATGTCGGACATTTTTCGGGAATAATTTGAAAATTTTCTAGAAATTTGAGAGCCTATCTTCTTTAACCTAATTCAAATATCTCCGAAGCTACAATTTGTTCAATCATAAGAAATTTATTGAAATCAGTTTAACAATTATCGTGTTTTCGAATTTTCAACAGATGATATACTAAATTCTTGTCTTTGTTTTCTCCACTGATTTTACAGTTCTCAAATTTGTAGCATTGGATAATTAATTATTCCCTGAGCAGACATACGAAGAATATTGTTAAGGTAATCATGATTTTCGTTTAGTATTGATACCAGTATAAAATATTTGAAATCGATAACAGAAGCAGTTATAAGTAGAATTGAACAACCTTCAACATTTTATAATTTTTTGTCATGTTAGTCCCAAAGAAAATTTTTAACTTTTTCAAGACATGGCTCTATTTATTTCTTTTGATTCATTTCTTCTAATATAAATCCCTGATATTGCTGAAAAAGAAATGAACCGAATGAACAAAGGATACCAGAATCAATCAACATGAAATTGGTTAAAACTTAAATCTCCCCTAAAAGAAATCCATTTTGAAACAGGTACATTCCGCTAAATTTTTCCGCTAACATAAAGGCTTTTCCAACTCTTAAGTACCGCAGAAATACCCCTCCAATAATCGAGTTATCCCTTAAGTGCTCCTTTCTTTTATTTCTCCATCCGCTCTTTCAACTTCTGCACATCTTTCTTCTTTCAATAGAATTTGTTTCAATTTGTTCGCATTCAAAAATTCATAATCAGTTCCACCTCCGTATCTCCTAAGTCTTCTTTGAGTGTTTTTGAATTCCTAATGGGATTTTCGAAAGTATCGATCCTATTTCATTGCCGTTCTTTATTAGTTATCCCTTGGGAGGGTTCACAGATTCCTTGGATTCTTGAAGCTGACCCAGTGCTTTACTTATTAAAGAATGTCAAGTATCTTCATTTTTACAAAGTGGGTATATATTTATTTTTTTGTATTGATAACTCGTCTATAAGGGTTTGATAAAAGACGACGCTTGTGATTTAGTATTTCATTATTCCCTCTTACAATTGCTCCACTGCGAATTGATATCGTGAGGTAATGATTTTTATTACACAGGATATTTCAAACCGATTAGAAGTTTCTGGAGAAACCAAAATTTTCAAATAGTGATCTTGATATAATTCCGCATTTTAGTAAATCAGAGAAAAAAGATAAAGAGAGAGAATACTACTTTCTTTTAATTTTTTTAATATGAAGAGACGATTTTAATATGATCAACGTTGTTTCATTGTTCTATTGAATGCGAAAAATCATTAATATTGTTATTAGTCTGTCTTTAAGTTAGTCGTTGTCTTTTTGGATATCTCCTTCATTCTATTTTTTTTACAACAAAATAAAATCGACGAAAGTTTGAGGTGAATTTCTGAAAAAACTTTTACTTTCTTTTATTTATTATTATTTTTCATTGCCAAGTCCTCAAGTAATTTCTCAATTCAGTATGGATATGATCTATATGCTTTATTGTTTGCTAACTAAATATTGTAAGCCAAAAGTTCAAAAGAATATATATATATGGAGAAGATCTAAAATATGATCAGAACTCAACTCATGTTTAGCTCCCCAATATAATTGGAAGGGTAAAACATTCATCTAGCTAATATTTTATCATTTGATTTGTAATGAGGCCATTAAAAAACATTGGTTATCAATCTAGAATATTCGAATATTGAAATATATCGTTTCATAATGTCTTGTGATAAACTTGCTGATTTATTTATTGAATTAACAGTTTACAGACTCATTCCCATTTATAAATGAAAGTACAAAAATCAATTAAATAAAAGTGACCACCATAAATAGAATACAACGAATATTGTAAAAATAGAGCTGTATTGGCATTAAATAAAGATCCCTAGAAAGTTATCTTACAAACTGGACGCAATTAGTGATGTTAAATTGGGTTGTTATCGAAGAAAGTACAGTAACATGTGGAGTACCTCAAGGTTCAATACTAGGATGGGTTTTTTTTTATATATAATAATAGTTTGAGATTCAAATGGGGTGTGACATCATTAGCTTTGCTGATGATACTTTAATTTTTATAAGAGTTGGGAAGGAGAAAATATTGGAATATTTGATGATATTAAAGAACATTAGAAGAATGATTCTGAAATTCCAAAGTTTGAAAGATATATATACTACTGGAAGAGTTTTAAATGAGTACACTGTGCGTTGATGGAACCATATTTATTCAGAAATGTGTCCTAGAATTTATGTTGAAGAGAAATTTTCTACACTAGACAAATATAGAAAATTGCTCCAGCTAAAGATAATCCCAATAGAAAATGATTTGAAATAAGAGGTAATCCAGTTCAACTACCAGATGCTAGAAAACTTTAGAATTACGAACATTCTCATATCTTATATGATATCATTCCCTCAAACATCAACGCAGAAAAGTTTAGAAGATTATTCATTGGAAAACAAGAAGAATAGATCAAATAATGGAGTATATTTTTTGGAGGAATATAGTAAATCGGGTAAAAATGATTTAAAATGGACATTCTCATTATTTTTCATTGCATTCAAATTATGTCTTATTCTGATCATTACTTTCACCATTGACAGATGTTTCTTGAATACCTAATGTTATTTAAAGGAATACTAGTTGTTTCCAACGAGCAAGTCTTGAACTTTGGTTTGGTTATAATTTGTTTGTGGAAAAGAATTGAATATTAGGTATATAGGTTTTAGTTCAGTTCATTTCGTTTCAGACAATATAATTTTTATTTCCTTCAATAAACCTCATTATAACTGTATATTATTATTATTATTGTAACACAGAAATTACCTGAATAAAATCAATAACATAATTCAAGACTCCCAGTAGTATCAATATAATATTTTCATGCTATTTCTTATATTTAAGTTAACTGTTCAAGGACAATCCGTGAAAAATATTGATGAGATTGAAATTTCCATAATCAATCTCTACAACAAAAAAAAAACATTCTTCCGATCGTGTGACATCGATAGGGCGGAATTTTCTTATCGGAAAATTCGCTTGACCGGGAAAAACAATTCTCCCAATCCTCGAGCAAGCGGAAAATTTCAATATTGTAAGCTAAACACGGATACGATCGAAGTTCATGATAAAAATAGGAGTCTGGCGTGCCATAAAGTCATTTCGGCCCAAAAATTTCGGAATTATTAGTTTGGTAGCGTTACAATTTTATTATTTAGCATGTTGATGGTTCTGAAGCTGAAGACAGGCATTATTGATGTAGATGCTGAGCAAAATTAAAATTTAGAATTTTCATGGACTTTCAATACTCATGTTTGAATTAATTTAGTAAGTCATAATTTACAGAAATATACTGAAGCTAATAGTTTACTCACATTTTAAATTTTTTTAAATTTGCTAGTACGGTAATTTTCACTGATAAGTAAATATGTTCTATTCGTGACTATTTGGAATAAAAAAATACACGTAACCCTTTCCAAAGTATAAAATGAAACAATCGGCAAAAGCGTACAGAAAAACAAGAAGAGAAACCCTATTATGACAAATTATTATTTGAAAAATCTGCATACTGGTGGGATTTTTCAGACCTGGCCCAAGCACCCAAAGATGATTTTATTATCTGCTTAGGAACTCTATAAAACTTTTAACATTACTTGCAATCCAAACTGAGTTTTGAATCCCAAAAAAATGTTCATTGAGTACTATTGATACAAATAATATATTGAAAGTCTCAATGGCTCAGAATATTGTTATTCAATTGCATATAGCGAAATCAAAATTTAATATTATTCTGTGCGACTGTAAGGAATTCAGTCACAGGGCCCTAAAGTAACAAAACTATTGAGCTACGAAATAAACAAAGGTAATTTAATCATTTCAGTTATGAAGGAATTCATGGACTGGGTTGGTTTTCCAGCCCATGTACCTATTTTAGGGGGTTAAATGATTTGTGATCCGCACATGAATATTCAAACAATTGAGCTCATTTTTTCGATTTTAACTTATATCGTTTTTAACACAACTTCAGTTGCTATATGAAAAGTTATTCTGGGGCTGTGTATATAAAGAGTACAGCTGTTCAGATATAGATACCAATCCATTCAAGAACAGAATTTCAAATCATTTCTTGTCAATAAGTGCATTTGGTAAAATAAATATTCTTCAGAAAAATTTAAACATAATTCAAGAATGGCTCCATCTGTACCCCCTAGCTGCTCGCACTTCCAAAATGCCTTTTCAGTATACCAGCGATGTTTTATAAACAATACCTTGCCCAGTGAAGGTTACAAATGGAAAAATTTTAATTAATCAAAATATATCAAAATAAAAAAATATATCAAAATTGATAACTGTTTCTCCAAAGACATCCTTAATGAATATTTCGTGAATTTGGATCATTTTCCCCACATATTAAAGAAAACTACAGAACAAATTTCGTCTGAACCTCTGACACAAAACATATTCTATAAATTCCGTCTTGAATAAGTGTTGAAATTATTCGCCTTACGATGGTTTAGCTTGCTCAAATAAACCCCATTCGAAAGTGACGTGAAAACCCTAAACGAAACCATCAAGAATTGCCTCCGCAACGCACATCCTCAACAAATTGACCCATTAACCAGTCCATTTCCTGATGTCCCACCCGAAACTGCAAATAAATCCGTTTCTTTACGCGCCACACACATTCGATAAAATCATAAAAGCAGAGATCTTGTTCAACGTTTTACCCTTGACTGTTCCCCCTCTTCAAAAAAACATCTGAAATCCAGGGTTTCATTTGTTTGCAAGGCCGCCTTCGGCTTACTCACTCGTACATTGCGCTTGTACCACAGAAAAAGCAACTTGCATCTAACAAGTGCATTCAATTTAACCAACATGATATTCTGTGTCGTTTACCCAACAATTCGCGCATTTCACTGAGATTGAAAACGAAAACGATTTGATTTTTTTATGTTGTTGCGTCGGACGCGTGTTGTGACGGTACCGAAGTGTGTCATGCCGTACTGTCATTTGGTACCATAGAATTGTGAGTTTCTTCTCTATGAGGTTTTACGGGAGCCTCGGCGGATGTGAAGTTTTTTGAGGATTTTCTATGGTGGTTTATTAGGTTCGGGTCCAAGATGATGGAAACTGATCCCACAGTACGTACATTTTTTGACAGAACTACCCTGTATTTATAATTGGGTTAAGGTCGCAGCCTTATCACTTCATTCTTTATCACTGCTCAAGTTTGTTCCAAATTTGTGATCTGATTGACCTTTTTTATTTTCCGTTTTTCAAATACCATTGAATACGACCTAAATTAAATATTCATTATGTTTCACTTCGCACAGTACATAGATGGAATGTGATACGACTTATTTAGATTCCGTGATTTAGTTTTTGCAACCGAGTGAACATTCGAAATTACCTGCTGAATGAAACGCTGGTTTGAGAATCCAGTTATTAAGATGCCAAAAATGCATATTTTCGAAATGATTAATAAATGTTCTACGCATTTTCTTATGCCGAATGACGTCACTTCCTTGACATTTGTGAATTTGAGGTATGATAACGCATGGGGTTCAATATTTATTATAGACAACTTGACGGCGGGTTGCCAACATCAAACTTTTATTATTAAATGTACCGAAACTTATTCTGATAATTCTCGATGAATTTTGGAAAATAATCTCCGCTCTTCCAAGAACTTCTCATTCCTTAAATTTACATTTTACTATGTATGAATGATCAAAACGATATTGCCTGTGTGACATGAAGGTCCAAGAAGGGGTTAATGAGGTATCATACGATACAGCTTTTGAAATAATTACCTAATACGGGATTTGCTTACAAAAACTTGGCATGTTTGGAATTCTTTATATCGAGGTTTCCCTTGTAGTTCCATACAAATTTTCTTGAAGGTTTTTCGAAAGTATTCAAAGAAATTCCTATTTGAAATGAGAAAAGTCAATACAAACTGAAGGCGTAGACACCAAAAATCAATTTTGAATATTCCTTCCCTAAGCGTACCAACCTTTTTTTTTTCATTTTCTTCTCTGACTTTCGTATATTTTTAGCATCATCAATAATTGTTCAGTTAAGTCCAACTATGCAAATGATGATAATTCGGAATCAGATCTTGTGAAACCACCACGTAGTCGCTAAGAATCATCTCGCATAGACAAAATAGGATAATTTCAATGACGGATTTTTCTCAGAGATTGAATTTTCCTTCCTTACCCTTGGAATTATTTGGTTGGCAATAATCCTAAATATTAAAAATTCCTTGAACTGCTGTATATAGAAAACCGCCAATTTGGGTCGATTTTTACTTTCGGATTCCATCCTTTATTTCAACAATAAATATACATGTGATAGAGCAACGAACATTTCCTCTATTCCCAACTCTCGAAAAAACTGTAGAAAGAAATGAAGTGACAAACATTTTAACGAGAAATGGCTATCCCTTTACTTTAAAATCTTAGCTGATGGAAAAAAATTAATTTGAAATAATTACAACAACAATAAAGAAATACTGGTCAACTAATGCTTAACCTGATAATGAAAAACTCAATAAAATAACTGTTTAACGAAATACTTCCTAATCTAACATCGGAATAATTGAACACACTTTGAGAGTAGAGACAAAGAAACATCAGTAATGTTTGAATTGTGCTAGCAAATTGTTAACTTTTTTGTGAAATGGAACATGGAATTTTATAGAAAATGATCAGATAGAATCCCGAATCTTTTCCTCACACATCTTCCTTGGCTATAAATTCTGTGGTCTACATCAAAACCACCATGACTATTCTATGAACCAATTTCATAGAAATTTATGAATCGATGCACCATCAATTTCCGCGACGGCCTTTGATCGCTCGGAATTCTCTGCATTCATAATGTTTCCAGTTTTTCATCGATATCTCCATCCATCTTACGAAGCACCGACGGAGAGATAGCTAATCAAATATAATTACCACTTTTAATCAAGAAGAAGAAAAATCCTGGTTGTACGAAGGCATAGAGGCACATTCCGCCGCGATCCACCTCCCCTCATTAAGCCTCTATCAAATATAGTCCTAAACGCAGTACGCCGTAAAGTGTATTTCTGTGGCCGTTACGTGATATGAGACCAAGTAGGCGAGTTATTGCCTCGTTCTTTTTCTTCCTTTTAAATTTGCTAGCCGCAAAAATAACTAGCCAGGACGCGGTTTATAACTTGACCTGGCCACTATAAACTACCATATTCCTAGCTTTTACCGCATTCTCCGTCATAGGCAAATTGGTTTTGGAAGAGCGCTTGGTTATAATCATGTTCATAGAAAAGTGGTATGGATGCTGGGATGACTAATGATAGGTGAAAGATGACGTCTGCTATGATATACGGATGTACGAAGCTACCATAGATGTTCCGACTTTTTCAACACTAACCTTTTGTTAGGGTTATGTAGTTAATGGAATATTCTCAAATAAATGGTTGATGTTATCAAAAACTGCCTATCACATATTTTTTTGTAGTGTTCACTGTCTGAAACCCAACCAGTTATTAACTAATTTGAGAACTGAGCTTGTGGTAATAAGACAGTTTCGACCTTTTCTCTATAATCGTTATCTGCTGGAAAATTCGGCAATTTTTTGCTAACAAGATAACTGAAAGATATCTAGAAGTAAACCTAAAACATAGAGTACAAGAGCGCCATTCGGTTGCCCAGAAATCTTCTTGGTACAGGAAGATCCATCATTGCGAACGAGTTTTAAAGGAAGGGCTCTGGAGGAATATTCAGTGAGTTCCTTGAAAATAGCAAGATCCAAAAGATGTCTGGAACTCAATAAGAATCCACCACATTTATTCAGTAACTGTATTAGAGGACATTATCGCTTCAGCATCTATCTGAGAGGAAGAGAAAGAAACCCTTTCTGACCTCGCTATGGAATGTTTTAGCATTTTGTGTCTGCGGATAGTATGCTGTGGACCAAGAAATTATAAGGTGTGACTGTGTTGAAACCTTCCCAGATTTGACCATATAATTAAACCTCATATTTCTCCTGATCTAAAAATTCAAAGTCCTAATTGAGAGAAGTAGAAATACTCATCACATTCGGAAAAAAAAATACTGGCTGGGACCATTCCAAAGTCATAGAAAAGAGCTATTGGCATTCTCTTTCAATAACCAGCAACAAATATTCAACACCACGACTTGCTTGTCCATTGAGAAACTACCCTTCATTAAAATTACGAATCAATCTTTCCACAGACAATGAAAAACAACGACAAAAAGACCTTCGAACGAACCTAAACGTCACAAATGATGTCCTTTACGTCACAGACCTGTCACCATTCGAAAGAGTACGAAATCTACGATCTGCCCGACCACAGATACGATCGTTATTTCTATAACTTGTACGACACCTTTTTATGACTACGTTCCATATAGGTTAGGTCGGAGAACGTGTTTCATTTGTTTCGTCTTCGGCGTCTAGATGGCTTTGCAATTATCTTCATTATAGGGGAATTCGCGAACCGGCATCTCTTAGTTGTGTCACTCGAGTTTGTGGTATTTTTATTAGGCGCTCTGTCGTAATATCATTCTGGGAAAGGAGAAGATCTGTTTTTCCGAACATTTTTCCAGGTCTCATGCCCGCAGCAGGAAATATTGGAGCCGTTTTTTTTATTAGTTGGTAAAGCTGGACGGTTTTTGCATATCCAAGAATTATTGAGAACGGCTTTATAATTTTGAAATGTAGTCGCAGCTCGATTTTTGAATGCAGAAAGTTTCTGGTAACTCGATCAAGGAAATTCAATCTCGAAAATTTGGTGGAATTCAATACAAAATGCATGTTAATTTCATTAGAGTGATGGAACGAATGGAATGATTCGGAGATATTTCAAAATATCTGTCCAGGCAATTGTCAAATCGGTATGCAATACGAGTAAGAAGTAAATAAAAGAATATAAATTAGACCAAATGAGTTTTAGGAAAGTGTTGATTTTATAACTATAATTTGATTTTTATCTGTTGTAAGTTCAAAGTAACAACAAAAATGTTTACGATAAGAAGTTAAAATCACTTCGGCTTACTGAAAATTAGCAGCTTGTTAGAAATGGATTCATATTTCCAGAATTTCATTCAGAATGTTAATGGTTGTACTACAAAAATTGTTGATCAGTTGGATAACCTTTTCCAAAATTGCCATGAAGACTTTGTAAGGAATGATTAATTTTATTTGATATACTATATAATAGGTATTTATGTATTATTCGTTGATCTATTCTGTAGGTTCTGAAATTTATTTAGTTTTTAATTTGTATATTTTATTCATCAATATATTGTTTTTTCATTTAGTAACTGATCCAGCTTATATGGATTTTTAATGGCCATTTTTGATGTCAACAATTTCTGAATGGTCTATCTACATGAGATGAACAATGTTTTTGTGAATGCGTATATGCGCCAAGTTGGATAGGTCAAGGAACTGGTATCATTTTTATCGGTCGTCAGCATTTCAATAACATTATGTGTGGTTGTAAAAATGCACATATGTTCAAGGACTGACCGCATCATTGAGGAAGTTTATTACCTTCAACTTATACGAGGTCCTCCAAAGAAATTAAATTTCCGCGAGACTTAGGGGCAGCTCCATATATCATAAAGAAGTTCGTACTCGTATCAGGTTTTTTAATGTTGAAGATGGCCTTCCAAGATTCAGTTATTTTCGACCAGTGGTATTGAGGTTGATTTTCCGTTATGGCGAATAATAATTAGTTCGTTCTGAATTAGGGTTTCACTTTTGAAAACATTAGGATTTCATAAACATGTATATAGCATTTCAACAAATATCTACATGTTCTTTTTTGAGACAAATCGTTTGTTTGGAGATAAATCATTTTCAATTCTCCTTTGTGAAGTGATCATTAAGATAATTCATAAATTTTAACGTATTTGAGATGTAATTCTGATACTGAATCATCAAATAAATATTAATTAGGGAAAAAATTAAAAAATTTTCATCATCATGTTTTAACCGTAATTTGAATTATTTAGGTAACAGAGAAAAAAAGGGGGAAAAGGTCCTTTCAACTAATGAGGGCAAAAAGTACCGGGAATTTGTTTATGAATAAAAAAAAACATTTCTTATTCTTCTCAATTCATATCATCCCTGTTGAAATATTCCCCCTCGGATACAATATACATAAGCCCACAGTTTTTCCAATTTTCGAAACATGCTGCATAGTCTTCTTTCGATCACATGGTGCCATGTTAGGCGAATGCGGTGCTTGCGGAAAGAGGGTTTGATTTTTCGATAAAAAAATCGTGAATCACGAGAGAATTTTTGGTTATGGTATCAACCAAGATTTCACTTTTCTGAGACCCAAATAGTCAATCAATACGGATTTCACTTATTCTTCGGATATTTTAACAAATTCACAAAGGTCTCGGACTGTCAATCGACAATTTTGGAGCGCCAATTTTTCGTTTTCGTTGATGTTGATGGCTGGACTGACCGTGCCTCGTCTTCAACGCTTTCTCGATCTTCTTTGAACAATTTGAAGCACTCCTAAACTTTTGTTTTCGATAAAGCTTGCACACTGAAGACATTCTTTAGGATTTTTAACGTTTTGGCTGTCAGAAATTTCATTTCGAATGCAATGAAACTAAGTTGTTGAAAATTTTCGAACATTATAGCTAACGAATAGATTCACTTCCAGTTGTTTACAAAAGCACCATTATGTCAAACACTCATGAATATGTCGACTTGCTGTTGAGGAACAGATGACAATTGAAGTAGTGCCTACTTAAAAATAATATTCAAAATCAAATTTCCCGCACCTTTTTGCTCACAGCAGAATGTGGCCATTCTGTGCTTAGATTGTCAGGTAAAGTTATTTTTTTTAACTCAGTAGCTTTACATTCATGACATTCGATGTCAATATTTCTTTAATGAATTGCGAGAAACGAAAATGATAAACGATAAATACATACCAAAGAATTTTTATGACAGTCTTATCAAATACAATACTGCCATCATAATGAAATTCTCACGGGTACAGTAAGAAGAGCTATCGATATTTTCATTTATTAATATAAATAATAAATATTGAAACAATTTTTCAGCGTCTCACTTTACTCGAACCACCACAAGACCTTTGATACAATATCCGAATATTCATTATTTATTGGATACCGTTTATGTTTTACTTCTACAGATGTTTTTCCCACGAATTTTTTAATGACAACCTTTGATCGATCTCGTCATTAATGCAGCGGAAAGGTCGAAATGTCCATATAATTGGTACGTGAAAAATTGATAATCTTTCTTAATGGATTGACTATTGGGAAATTCGTTAAACGATGCTTCATTTTTGGATACATACGGAAATTAAGAATGGATTAAGTGCATTGTTATGTACTTGTAGCTTATTGGCGACCTTTCATGACTCATGTTCTGGAGGATAGATCTTGGCGAAAACATGAAAAATACATCAAATATTCAAGAATGTCGGTGATGTATACATAATTTTCAGGGCAAAACTGTGATTTATGTGTGAATTGCTAACTCGTGTACTCAAAAAAAATACACAAGCAGTTTAAACGATACAATTATGTATTTTTTTTACAACGAGCTATTGGATCGCACAGATTTGATAAGAAATGACCCAAAAAATTTTGCTTCTGCTCTATAATATATAATAATATTCTAGAGACCTACTTGTTTATGCCACCTGTTTCTATTTAAGACCCCGAAGTATTCACGATGAAAACACATATTAATTTCTGTTCTTAGAATGTTACATAATTTTCTATCCAAAACATTATTTCAGCTGAAAATCTCTGAATTAGTTAGTGTTTTTCTATCCGGAAATTGGTAAAAATTTTTAAATTTCTGGTTTTTATTCACAATTTATTTGAATATTCATAAGGAAATACTTTTTAACATCAACTTTCCCAACACTATTTTCTTCTTCTTTATTTTCCATAAATATAAAAGATTTCTATGTGTTCGATTCCAAAATAAATGTTATAGAAAATTGTTTTTTTTTAATCAAGAATATATTCTCCTGATCTGACAATAGAAATTTCTTAAATTTTTTCTATAAATCTTTCTACCTAAAAAATTGAAGAGCTGCACGATAGCATGCAAATAATAGTGCTCACTTTTAGAAGTGCAATTGTTATATTTATGAGAAAATAAGCATAAAATTTCAAGTCCCTTTGCCATTTGGTTTCCAATAATCATCTTCGTCGGTAGAATTATTTTCCTCTGAATAGATTTCATCCTCAGATTGAGTATCTTTAACAAGAATTCATTATATCATCAGGCGATGTTTATCTTTATGAATAACAATTTATTAAATCACTGAAGAAAATATATAACTAATTCTGGTGTTCTTCTGAGTGTTTATACGCTTTCGGCAATTGATCACGTACTAACCAGATCATTTTGGATTTATCGTAGACAAATTTCCATCCATAGTATTTTGGAAAAAGATCAATAATCTTTGCTTTATGAGAATCACGTAGCTAGTTCAAAATTTAAAAAATTTAACCACACCCCAGAAAGTAGAGATTACTTTCTTCTTACAATTTTGTAATTTTGGAACTCGCCCACATTTTGGCGTCAATCGAAAATAGTCTGTTAGTGGGATATATACTCTACACTAATATTACGCGCTTGGGAATTCGAGATGATCAATTATTTCAAGTATCTGATCCTTTATCCTTGACATAAACTGGTCTAATATTCAGTGAAGGTGTTTGATCATGTACAAGTCCTCTCCCTGTATATTATCTGCTACGCTTCAATAACTTTCGAATTGTCCTCTTTGGCTGCCCTACTTATACGGATCATTTTTTATGATAAAAGTCCATAAATATACGTTTTTGGAAAGAATTTTTACCCTATTAAACTTCATATATTTCTAGATATAAGTTTCCAACTGTGGAATAAAATTTGTTATATGATTATTTATTGATGAACTTCATTCAATCATTGCTTAAAATTATTAGGCCCCCTTTGCAACTCCCAGGATTCAAAAGATGGCATATACTGACTATATCAGCAATGGCTGCAATGTTGAGGAGGCAAAAATTCATGAAATAAAAGTCAAGGTCAACAACGCCCTGAAAATTCTGAAATATGCATAACTACAACGTATAAACTAAGAAAACAACCACGAGATAATGAATGGCGTCATTTTTTCGCAGAAAGCTTAACCAATACAAATTATAATTGAAATAATTCAGTACCAAATTATGAGAATTCGACACAATAATAGTCATTTCTCCGTCTGCTCTTTCTTTCTCTATAAACCAAGACCATCGACATAAAATATTACAAGCAGATATTCGTCTAATTTTTCACCATCTTATAGCTCATAACTTCAGTCGATTGCATACGCACCGTGAGCACTGAAGCCAAGCAATCGTTCGGAGGCCATTTTTTATGGAAAAACTAGCCAGAAGTCCACGGGCAACGTTCTACTGGGTGTTCCGCTAATAGCTGACGTTGCACTAAATCTTTATAGCGACTCAAAACAATCATTAGGTTCGTAATATTGTTTTCTATAGTTCATTCCGCGGTTGAACCCGTGCAGAACACGGTATTATAGTTATTAGTGAGAAATGGCGGTCAATTAGAGGCATAAGAGGGCCATAAAGTCTCAGTAGGTGTTCCGTGTAGAGATTTTTCAGTTTCCGCGTTGGTATGAATCATAAAGTTGACAGCGTTCGATCACAGAAGCTTATATATCATATCTGGGACCATTGCTCATTTCTATGGGGCCTAATTTTAAGGTTTTCTAGTTTCATTATCTTTTAAGTGTATACACCACGCCAAATTTTTATATTGGGGTTTATATTGAGCGATTTCAAGTGTTATTCGTATATCACTATATTCAATATAAAATCTAAGGTGAGGCTGTGACAACTTCGTCAATTTCAATGAACTGTTGAGAGCAAAAAAAAACTGTCAATATATTTTATTTTCGAATTCTGCTAGGTCGCAAAGTTAAAAGGTATTGATTAAATTTCCGAAGGTAGCTTGTGCTTTTTGAAACATTAGTTACTTCTTTATGGTTCTTGTCAGGGTTTTAATACTCTACGATCTATTTGGATTCCAAAAAGTATAGTTCGAAAAAGTGGCCCAAATACACAAAGTAAGAGTTATGGTGTTGAATTAATATGAAAATTAATATTTTCGTTTAGTTCGCCATGATGAAGACACTTTTTAGTATGTCTTCTTAATGTTCATTGATCCATTGAAATTGTGAAACTTTTTGAATAATACAAAATCATAATTCTCATACATGATAATGATTTCGAAAAAAAAAGCTATGGTAACGTGGAAATTCTTTCGGCTCCGGGACTTTTACCGATGGGAACCGAATTCAGGAAAAGAGCTATTTTATCGTTTTTTTCCAAATTTCAAGTCATTTAACCTGGAATATCTTCGAACTGGTAAATTTTAAGAAGATAAATGTGGCATCATATATTCTTCTTAAATATTCAAGAACACTGAAAAGTCTAGGGTGTGTTTCGTTACGAAATACGCTTATTTTATAGTAAGTTCTGATAGTTTTAGGAGTTAGTGATGCATTCATTTGACCATAGAAGGTAGACCGAGTGAAATTGAATTCATTTGGATTATCCATTTCAAAAATATAAGCTCTTTCATGAACGGAGCCGAATTTCAAATAAAGGTATAGGATAAAAGTGTTTTTTTTGTCTCACGAATCTGTGGTCGAAATTTATGTAGTAGTCAAGACTCGACCTGTATTTTTTAATTCCATCTTTTCTTGGGTCGAAGTTTTTAGTCACTTTCTTAACCATAAATTAAGTACACTCTGAAGTTTCAATTCGATATCGATTATCTCTGGATGAAATATTATTTCACCCTGTAGGTATAGAGCTTTTGAAGAAAATTTCTCTGGTGTTAGGTGGTTATCAATTAGACGTGAGATTCCTGTGGATGGTTATTAAGTTACGCTGTCATATTTAAACGGATAGATAATACTCTGTTACGGGTCACAATGAAGAGGTGAACTAACAAAGTAATTAAATGAAATTCTAGACTCAAGAGCCTCATCTCAGATTCACCGTTAGGTGAGAACGACCTCCTGATGCAATTTTTCCTAAAAAGAGCATACGTCTTGCTTTTACGGAATTATATGCATAGCTTCCGGTCATACGAACTAACAAGAAATAAATTGTGGACAAATTCATCGATAATGATTCTTTCTCGACCTCTTTCTCAAGTTCCCACACTGAAACTTAAGAAAAATATGAAACTGGCTCTTGTACAGCCGGTAATAATATGCGCTAGATTATTTTTCCGCGTCGATATTTACATGAAAATGAGATCTTCTTGATTTAGGTTGGTAATATTGGAAACTGGTTGACGGTCGTCGAGTTCTATGGACCTAATGAGCACAGAAAGTTGTCTTATGTTTCTGCGCTCGAATGAACAGCTAATTGACGTTTGTCATGTCTGTGATTCACAATATGGCGAACCGAGATCGAGATGTTTCCCACGCAAGATCAATACCGGTACTTTTTAACGAAGCTGCATGTTTCTTCTCGCCGAAATATGCCGTCTTGTTCTTCTTTATCTATCAATCTTGCTCGCAGTCGTACGCCCCCGGTGTAAAATATGTGCGTTGGACATAGCGTCCAGTCCATTATCATGTAAATTGAATGTCTCCGTACACGCAAATAAATTTGAAGAAGTATCTGCTATTATTTATGTGGAGAAAGTCTAGAAACCAGGATAGACGTGTCTCAGGGCCGTAGCAGATCCATTTCTTTGATCTGATTTGTTTGAGGAAATTGAGTGCACGTTTAGTTTCTCCGATGCAAGATCTTCCGCATTTCGATATTTATGAAGGATTTTGTAAATCTTGTTTTCAACTGTGGTGGTAGGGTCCTCTTTTAGTCTTTTGTATTTTCCTGCTTTTAATAATTCATTGATTTTTTCATTATAAGAGCCAACATCTAGAATTATGGAATCAGGTGTTATTTTCATAAATGCTACTTCTTTGATTTTTCTTCTTGCAATTTTTTCTTCTTTGGATATTATTGATGCTTCATTCCACTTTATACGATGATTCTCATCTACAGCATGTTGGACCAACCTGGATTTGTCGCTGTCTAGTACTCGTAGAAGCTTCTGATGTTCTTTTATTCGTACATTCAGAGGGCGTTTAGTTTCTCCGATGCAAGATCTTCCGCACTCGCAAGGTAATTCATATACGCAGTTCTTTGTCCTTTGTGTCTCATTATTAGGCTTAACTTTTGTAAGTTTAGCTCTGATTGTGTCTTGAGTTTTGAATGCAGTCGTTATGTTGTATCTATTTCCAATTCTTCTCATTTTCTCCGACAAACCTTTTACATAAGGAATTACGGTTTTAATGGTCTGATTTATATCTGTTGGTTCAGGTTGACTTTCTCTTGTTCGTTTAGCTTTTTCTAATATTTTTTTGGGGTAGCCATTGCTTCTAAGAGTTTTCAAGGTGTTATTTATTTCTTCATTTTGGTCTCCTTCAGACAACAAATATTTATTGCTTTATCAAATAAACATTTTGCTACTCCCAATTTTGTGTTTAGTTGGTGGTTTGAATCAAAATGTAGATATTGTCCTGTGTTCGTTGGCTTTTTATACACAGTGGTTCTTGGGATTCCATTTTGTTTATGTACGAGTACATCTTAGAATGGAAGTTGTCTGTCATTCTCGATTTCAATTGTGAATTTAATTGATTTCTCTTGATTGTTTAGATATTGAAGGAATCCATCTATAGTGTCTCTTTCATGTTGCCAAATAATGAAAGTATCATCTACTATCTTTTCCACAGTTTGGGTTTAAGAACATATTTTTCTAATGCCTTCTGTTCGAATATTTCCATATATAAATCAGCTAAAATTGGTGATAGTGGTGAACCCATGGCCATTCCAAATTCTTGTTGATAAAAGATGTCTTCAAATTGGAAATATGTTGTTTCAATACAAATAGAAAGCATTTCCATAATTGCATTCACGCTTAGTGTAGTTCTTTCACTAAGGGTTTGATCTTCTTCAAGCTTTTTCCTAACTATGATAAGTGTTTTATCTGTCGGAATATTAGTGAACAAACTGGTAATGTCGAAGCTGACCATAACGTCTTCTTCCATGATTTCTTGATGTTCCATTATTTCTATGAAGTGTTTCGTGTTTCTTATCATAGATGTTGAATTACTTTTTAATGGTGATATAATTTTCAGCAGAAATTTAGCCAATTGGTGGCATGCTGAATTTCTTGAACTCACAATTGGTCTTAGAGGAATATTTGCTTTATGTATTTTTGGTAGACCATATAAATGTGGTGGTTTACTGAAGTGAGGTGTAAGTCTTGATCTAACGAATTGATCTGGAAATTCATTTCGATATTTATGAAGGATTTTGTAAATCTTGTTTTCAACTGTGGTGGTAGGGTCCTCTTTTAGTCTTTTGTATTTTCCTGCTTTTAATAATTCATTGATTTTTTCATTATAAGAGCCAACATCTAGAATTACAGTGGCGTTTCCTTTGTCTGCTGGAAGAATCTTTATGGAACTATCCGAGTTGAGATCTTTTAATGTCCTCTGTTCAGCTTTATTTATATTGGGTAGAGGTGTTTTGTTATTCCTGTCTAACAAGGTTCTGGTTTTCCATATGTACTCTTCGGCTTTTTCAGGTTCTCGAATTTTCTGTGCAGTTTCTTCTGTCGCCAACATGATTTCAATTTTTGGTATCGTCTTAGGGGCTATAGAGAACTTGAGACCCTTGTTGAGGAGAGATATTTGATAATGATAATTTTCAAAAGGTTTCTTACTTTTCTCCTTGATAAAGATAGAAGATGTCTATCGAAACGTCGGAAATCATTACATCCACAATAGATGATGGTAATAGCCCAAACAATCATCCTGTAGAATAACTGCAGCATGTGTATTTTTATAATAATTTCGGTTTCATCAATAAGATTTGGAATGTGAGCAATAATAAATAACAGAATGTTATCAGTTGGGAAAAACCTTTATTTTGATAACAAATAAAAGCACAAATCCCTGTAAAATGACTATTAATCGGAGTAAATTTTCAAACCATCATCCTTCAACCTGAATGCACAATCGACTACGTCTTAAAAAGGTATAGTTTTCATTGTCTGAAACTATTAGTATTTGAACACCCTGTATGTATCATTACGTTGAACAGATTTTCCTTAGTAGATTCTGTTCTACTACTATTCCAAAATCGCTTGATTGTATATTTTAACCATCTATTTTACACCAGTAAATGAACCGTCGAAATTCCAGTTGTCCATCTTTTTTCAAATTTGAAATATGAATCAGCAAGTTGAAAAAAATCCTCATGGAAGCGATTCAATAGTTACGAAGTAGAAAGTATCAGACTGCAATAAATGATGCTCCATCATCTTAATTGAGTTTCCGATACATCATGATACACAGGAAAGATCCGACCCTGATCTCAGCTTATAATATATCAAGTTAGCCATGAATCTTATAATGGCTATACGCCCTCTACATGCCAACAAAACAACTATGCATTTTTAACTTGTACTCATTTTTATTTCTTTTGAGAGGCGAAGCTTTTTCAAAGTGTATTCACCCAAGGCGGTCCAGCTAATCCGTCGTTGAATGTGACTGAATATAACCACGATCGTTCAACTGGTCTGCTGCGATAACATAACCTATCTCAACTGTGAAAATGTTGTTTGCAGATTTAAAAATAGCCTTTTAATCTCTTATATGTGGACTGTGAAAGCAGTAAAAACATCGTGCGATCGAGGGGTACTTAAAATGTCGTTGTTTCAGCGTAAAATTCCGTACTGGTAAATTTTCTACTTTTATCGTATTGTAAAATTAGAAATAACTGTGATGAATGGAGGTTGAATGGAAACGATTTGTATCAGACGCTGGTGTGGTAGATTTTATGTTCCGTAAATCTTAGAAAAAGAATAAAGGTTTTCCTAGTATTTCAGGAATAACAATTTACAAAGTACTGGTAAAAATAAAAAGTTTGTAGATTCGAACTATGATACCTACATATTTTTCGACAATTTTTAATGAGTTGAAATAGTCTAGAGCACTTTCTGTTTTATATAAATATTTTTTCGTAGATTTTCGATTCGGGAAATATATTTGAAACCATAAATTATTTTCACATTTTTGAAGTAGAAAAATTTTTATGAACTCATCAGTGCAGTTTCAAATATAATATCAAATATAATCGTAATAGATTTTTGTTTTTAATCAATATTTCATATTCCTATTACTGCATTGGTTTCCCATTACAAGTAAATACTTGTAATGTCAAAATAATTATTTTTGAAAATTTTCAAAACTTTATACTTACATTATGAGTTGATTCAATATTATTCAATCTACAATGGTCTATTTGAATAAATCTTCTGAAGAAAAAATTATTAATCGCTTCGAAGTAAGTGATTATCTTGGGCGCAATATAACATTATGATTCGATTTTGGAGAAATAAGTCTGTACAATTAGTTATGATGGCCTCACGTTGGGCGTCATATAATATTATGATACGATTTTGGAGAAATGGTTTCACAATTAATTATGATGTCCTCACATTGGGCATTATATAATATTATGATTCAATTTTGTAGACACAAGTCTTCACAATTAATTTTGATGGCTTCACGTTATGGGTCATATAATGTTTTGATTATATGTTGGAGAAGTGCCTTCATAATTAAGTGTGATGGCCTCACGTCGTGGTGATCATATACTTTAATAATGTGCTGTATGAGGGCGCATTGTAATCAAATGTTTATATAAAAATTAAAGTTTTATTCAATTGCCAAATACTAAGAAAACAAACAGAAATTAAATACAGAGAACTGAATTAAATAAATTAACAAATATTGGAGAAATGGAGTTTTGATTTTCACACTCTTGAAGTTTCAAATAGCTTGAATCCCATCTAAAAAACCCAGTTCACTGAGTAACTAATATTCATTATTGGAGTTCTTCGAAATAAAATGGGTGAATTAAATTAAATCAATATAATATACATTCAAATAGTGAATTCAAAACTAATAACCAGTCAACAAATGTTCCTTCAAAATGCCTTTCATGATATAAAATCATATAAGTAAGTCAATTATCCTCATAGCCGATCTAGATGTTGCATTTATTTGAAATACGGAATTCAAGTATTTTCATGAAATGTAGAAAAGTACTGACCTGAGGTCAGGACCGTTCGCCCCTTTTATCGGAGGTATCTTTCTGAACTCTGGAATAGTACTGAACTGAAGCAATCACCACAGTGACTGAAAGAATCGACAAAGCTATATCTCGAATTAAAAATACCCATTCCCTTATATAATGAGATTTGAAAACATTTTGGCAATAACCACCATCTCTTATTGCCTTTGACACCAACGTTTCGACAGACATCTTATGTCGCTTTCAAAGTAAAGAATTAGTTTTTAAAAAAGCTGACAAAATTTGAAAATTTTCAATATTCATCAAGTGATAAGATAGACAAAACTCTGAGAACTAGATCAAATTTGTACTTATCTATGGTTTAAAGACTTCAAGTTACTTCGAACAATTGACCTCAAAATTTCCGGCAACTCAATTGATAGTACATTCGTGGTATGAAAGCGATTTTCATAGATGTCGCCTTCTTGTTTTTTTTCCTGTGTGATGTACCCTTTAGATTTTATCAGATGATTTACATTTGCAGCTTATTGGACCAACTTGGATCTATCGGTGTTTTATACCTAAGAAAGCTTCGGATATTCTTTTATTCTTACTTTCAAGGGGAATTTTGTTTCTTCGATATAAGATATTTCGCATTCACATGGTACCTTATATATGTAGTCTTTTCTTCTTTGAATTTTATCAACAGGTTTAATTTTAGTTAGATTAGCCCGTATGGTATCTTGAAGGTGGTTATGTCGTACTTATTTCCCTTTCTTTTCTGATAATACTTCCACATGAAGAATGACGTTTTTTATGGTTGTTATAGATCTGCTTTTGTTGTACCGTCATGGGGTTCAAGCCGATTTGGCTTAATTTGTTTCGCTCCTTCCACTATATTTTATTGATAGCGATTACTTCTGAGTGTATTTCTGATGCTATTTATTTCCTCCTTTATTTCTCGTGTATACCATATATTTATTGCTCTGTTATGCACCAATTTAGTATTTACTTGAAGCCTTCCCTTTGACCGCAGATAAGTACGAATTTAATCTAGATCAGACAACTGTCTATCTTTCAAATATCGTCCTTTGAAACGTTACAAGAACAGTAAGATATGATGATTATTGCCCAACTTATTTTTTCTACAAGAGTCCCATCATCAAGAATTTCTTGACAACTATATTTCTCCGTTCAGAAATACGAACAAATTTTCATTCTACGTCTTACTGCATAAGATACATTTTTATTTGCCTCGTCCTTAAGAATTCCAATCGCACAGAAATACCCGAACACTCAGCAATAACGAGTTCAATGCTATCTCCTTAATTTAATATCCATAATTCTTATATTTTTCATTGCCGTCCACTTCGCGACATCCTGCTTGGCTTCCAATGAAATCGACCAGAGAGAAAATGAAGGAATCAGGAAATGCACCAAGCTAGCAAAAAATAAAATAACCGACACTCAATGATAAGTTAACCGTGATTGAGTCATCTTGTATCTGGCACAATATTTTTTTCGTGATTTGACCTTGATGCTGAGTGATATACCTCATTTAGGAAAACGTGATGATAAAATCTAGATAAAGTTAACAAAGAATATTATAGATTTAAAATTTTTCTAGTATAGAAATATAGGGTTTTCGGTAGTTCCAATTTGATATTGAAAAAATTGGAAGTGTTGATGGCAAACTGGTTATTTTTTTCTCTTGATTACTCATAAAAGGATGAAACTCTGGAAATGAAGTTTATTATGTCAGGTGTCTACACTTTGTGTGCGACAAATGAATTATAACTTCATGCAATAGTTTGTTTGGCAATCGACAAAATAACATAAGTTTTTTGAGTGGAAATTAAGAATTATTCGCCATTTTCATATTCCATCTTTTAAATGATTATACTCAAAACTTAATTTCAATTTGTTAGTTCAATCTCTGTTCACAAGACATTGGGATTAAACGTGTCAGTGTATTTTTACAAATGTAGATTGCGCTTCAAGAATCTGTAGTTGAAATCAACCCGTTGGTCAAACATTAACATTATAACAAAGATTCTGCATTTGAAAATGTTTAAATACCACAAGAAATTTCTTAACATAGCAAATTCTCAAAATAACCGACAAAACTGTCATAAATTTTATGAACAATGGCACGTGCTGGAGCGCAAACGTAATGTCTTCGATATCTCCGAAATCTGTAACCAAAATCTAATAAGTCTTCACATCATGATTCCAAAAATCTTAGTTCTGATGTAGATTTTGCGTCATCAATCGAAATATGACCTTCATCTTAAATCCGAAGAATAAATCATTCAACAGACCATAGATGCAAAATGAATAGAATTTAATTACGCCAATCTAGCAAAATGAAGTAATATTTGTCTTTCGAATACTAAATGGCACACTAGGTGACAGGCGGAAATCGTCTTCTTAAACCACAGAGTTCCGGAATATCAACACTATCCATTATTATGCTCCTTGAGATGTCATGGATGCAGCGCGCGCAAATGTGTGCGAATGAGACAAGGCCACCTTGGGTTTATTGGCTTTGGTTTGCCGACCTAAAGGTTTATTTTTAAGCGTCTGGTTTTTTCAAGTACTTCTCGACAAGACGCCCACAGACATATCATGACGAGGTAAAGGTACCACAATATCCACAATTCCGTGAGTACAACTCGATATTATCGTTTTACGCATACACTTGAACGGTTTCATTGAAATGCAGCGCTAGGTATGTTGTTGATTTGAATATTTTTCGATGTGGCTTGCATAATCAAACTATTCTTGTGCTAAGCCAAGATCTAACATTTTTTCCTTCAGTTATTAGCGCTGATTATGATCTCAAACGAACTAGTGGTTGCTGTTGGACATTGAGATTAATTTGTTTGTCCTACATTCTAAAAGTATTTGCATTCTTGATGCACACTGGAATATTTACAAGATTTAAACGCAATTCATACAAAAATTGAACGATTTCACAGACAGTCACACTTAGGCTAGTTACACACACATCAATTTTGGACGTTCGATAAAAGTTCGTACGTCCAAAATTTAAAGTAGCTTTCAGACCTGTCGATTTTGTATCGTGGACGTATATTTTTGATGATTCGCTTCAGTTGCTTATCAGCATGAACCCTTTCAAGACTCGTGTTCTTGCTATGTGGTTGTTGTACCGTCGGCGGTAAAACCAGGAGTCAGTGGGTTCATCCTATTAATCAGAGAAGACTAGATGCAGGGATTTTTCACACGCTTTATGAACAATTTCGTAGTGACGAAGAAAAGTTTTTTAATTATTTTAGAATGTCAACAGCAAGCTTTGATGAATTGTATGAGAAAAACTAAATAATTTCACCAAACACACTGCATTACCTCCTTCTCTGATGGCGGTTAAATCGCAACTACGAACTTCGGTCGTACGAACGAAATTCGATGTGTGTGAAGACGCCGTTTTGATCACATGCGCCACTGTTTTCACGACCACTAGACGGCGGTCATGTATAGTCGAGACAATGGACGATAACTTTTGAGAATCGATGTGTGTGTAAAGACACAATCATTTCTTTGCGCCACTATTGGAATTTGGTCGTACGAATTTTTATCGTACGTCCAAAATCGATGTGTGTGTAACTAGCCTTACGGGTTCATAAGTGTGACTGTCTGTGAAATCGTTCTCGATGTACGTCCATCATATTATTATCCCCGAGATGTTTATTTTTAATATTCAACATCCACGGTTGTTGTGGTGTGTTTCCAATGAAAAATCTATTCAACTAATATGTTATACTAATTATCTATTATTATACTAATACTCATAAGCCTGAAGAAGAAACAAGAATGTCTCGAAACGTGGCTGTTGATAAAATTATACAAAATTGGTTACTTGTGACTGATATACCCTTCAAAAGATACGATTATCAGAGATTTTGACATGAAATTTTCATGGAAGGCGTTCTTCTGGTAAAGTCCAAAGCAAAATATGACAGTTCTTACCGACACTTGTTTTTGCTTCTGGGCTTCTTCAGGCCTACTGCATCATCGTTTAAAAATTTCTATGTTCATTAAAAGTATATTTTGAAACAAATTGAAGTTGCTAATAGGGCTCTTGTTACAACACGATCGCGAAATTCGAAACTGAGCAAAGGAGTAGAGACCGAGTGTTGGAATATCCTTTTGCAACGAATTTCAGTCGATATTTTCTCTATTTCAATAAAAATATGAAGTAATAAAGGGTGCCCCAAAATTAATGCAAGATTAAATTAAATAGAAAAAAATTTAGAAAGCACTGACGTGAGGTCAGTTGGCTTAGGCGCTCTTGTAAACCACTTACGAGTAATTATTCAATTGTTTGAAAGTAACATATTCCTAAGTATTAATTTGTCAAAAACATGTCAACTGTTCAAATCAACAAGGTCGAAATAATCAACGAGAATATGTTTTGTAGGAATCACTAAGCATATCTATTGAAGGTCACCCAAAGTGGAGTAAAAAAAATGTTTTTCTTGTTATCCTGACAATTATTTAAATTTTGAAAAATCATATCTCCAGAACTATTAGCTTGTCGAAGTCGAGAGTGGTACTTTTGTATACGTCTGATAAAACTGCACCATAAAAAATTTTTATTTCAACAGTGTCATTTGAAAAAATTTTTTTTTGTTACTCGAACCTATTCGGCCGATTTGACCGAATAACGAACTTAGCCGAGATATTTATACCTCAAACCTATTCTGAAAGTTTCAACTCTCTAACTTCATCCGTTCGAGAGTTATCGTGTTCACGGAACGGACGGACGGACGGACGGACAGAATCGATTTTGACCACGGATTATTCATCAGTAGGTCCAAACAAAACGATTGATACCACTTTTGCCCAAAAATTCGAAAGTCACAGACATTTGGGCAAATTGATAAGCACTCTGTTCAGGTGAACAAGAGCGCCAAAAACGGTTTGTACTCTTTTGATTGTCATAAAGTACAAAGAATAGGGTTATTCATGGAATAACACAGCAGGCAAATGACCTCCCCGGCTTTGCATACACTTACGCATTCGTTTGTCGAAATTTTCCATGACCGTTCTTCTGAAATATGGCCGAATTTCGTTGATGCACCGTTGAATCTCCTCCTTAAATGCAAGCGTGGTTGTGGATTTATTCATGTTGAATTGTGATTTTGAATAACTCCGTAAAGAATCAAATGGAGTCAAATCACACGATCTAGGGGGCCAATTCTGATCACCGAAACGATAGAGTACACTACCTGGAAATGTCTCATACAGTAATTGAAGTGTTTCACGGGTTGTATGGCATGAATATGAATGAATATTGTCAACATCAATATCGTCCTATTTCGGCAAAAGGAACAGTCTTATTATGTCGCGATATCGAGCATCAGTAACAGTCACTGCCTGACCAACCTCTTTTCCAAAAAAACATGGTCCAATTATGCCTCCAGCCCAAAATGCACACTAAACAGTGACAAGTTGTGGGTGCATTTGTTTTTAGACAATCACATGAGGGCTTTCAGAACACCTAAAGCGGCAACTTTGATGATTAACAGAGCCATCAAGGTGAGAAGGTGCTTCGTTGCTTGGGATGATTTTGCTAGAAAAATCATTCATTTGTTGTTATTGCTCAATAATCCTTTCAATAAACTCTGTTCGCTGTTTATGGTCGTTGGGCTTCAGTTGTTGTGTTAACTGAATTTTTTAAGCATGGGGACACAGATCTTTAGTAAGTATACGCTGTAGATAGTTAGAGATTTGAAGTTCTTGTCCACGACGCCTAAACGAGGTTCCTGTATTGTCACCGACACTCTCACGCACTGCCACCATATTGACATTTGAACGGCTTGTTTTTGGAAGGCGAGTGTGTTTGCCGTCTCTCTTGGATCCTGTCTCTCGAAATTTTCCAATTAATCTCCTCACAGTTGACGAAATTGAAACACTACTCCGACCATATTTAGTAAGAAATTTTCGAACTGCGCCCGCCAAGCATTCATTATGTTTGAAATAATGTTCAACAATGAAGACACGTTGTTCTATTGTGTAACGCCCCATTTTTACTGAGCCTTAACCGTCAACTGTCGATTAATTTTGTTTTTAGAGTTATCAACACTGTACTGTATAAATGGCGACAAATTCAAATCTTGCGTTAATTTTGAGACATCCTTAATGTGTTTCGATTTTATAACAAACAAAAGTTATTTTTATGAAACTATGGGTGAATCCATCGAAGACTTCCTCCACCTGTGGCCTTACCGGTCCCATCAACCTCGTTTTACCACTACCAGTTTATCCAGATTCAAACGTTTTTCTGTATATTCTCCCATTGTATGGAATGAATAATATCGTTTTCGGAGGTTTTATAAATCGAGCATAAACATTTTGTTATATTCTCAGGTATATTCTTTCCGACAGATTTTCAGATATAATTAAATCATGTCGACAGACTGAATTCGTGCTTTAAGATCATCAAAACCTAGGTGACGCAGAGATTCAACAAATCTGTGACACTAAATTACTAATTTTCCAAACATAACAGAACCCAAATAACCTACCGCAAGAAAAAAACATTCCTAGAAACATTGCGACTCCTTTAAACAGAATAAAAACGACGTGAGACCATTCCACGTCACCTAAAAACAGCTTTCGTCCAATAAAACAAGTCCCAACAAACATTGTAATCAAAATAAGTGTCCATAATTACTTGCATCGTATTGACATACGTCGGCCGCTGAAGAGCGCGTTCGAAAAACGTCAAAAATGGAGACATAAAACTCGTAAATAAAGTAAAGACCGCAAGAAATTAGAACCGAACAAATTGAATGGCTTTAATTTCCCGCGTAGAATAGAAATGGTGGTATTAAAACTTGTCCATGATGTATATCGGGTGGACTCGTCTTTATTCTCTTCTCTGTCGAGACCGTTGATAGTGCTCGGCGAGGAAAAGAGAGGACGCTGATTGACGTCGAGCTCTGATGCCCGCCGGGTACTCCATGACCATCTTGGATTATAGCATAAATCCAGGACAAAGGTAGAAAAAAACCGAGACTATTTTAACGAGTATAAGGTGATTATTACGATTGTCCATCGGTTAATCCGTGCTGATGGTTTTGTTGCTTGTTGGCGGTGTCGATCATAGAAGAAATCTCAACCTTTGACTTTGACATTGGCAGACCATCGAGTTGTCATTATATTTGTTTTGAGGCCAATTTTTTACGGAGTACCACTGAGTTCTTGGCTATAGGAATAAGTGAGCTCATTTTCGTATGATGCTGACAGTAGTAGTGGAGATGTATGGATAATTGGGGTCACTTAAGCCAAAACAAACATAAAAACATAAACATAACTGCCATTAAAGGTGACACTTTCAATAACAGTCAATAGTGTTAAAGAAGACTACGTAGAACCGTGTTGAAAATATTATTAAGACAGTGTTAAAAGCACTTTTTGATAATGAAATCAGAACTTTGCAAATTTTTATTTTCAATATCAACTTATGAATATGAGAATGTAATGCGTCTTTTTATTAGTGAAGAAGCATTTGTTAGTCAGTAACCATATCGTTGGCAGCAACCTTGTGGTTATTTGAATATTGAAATCTTAAAGCAGAGACCAAGATTAAAATGCATTTCGAAGTTCAGTGTCTTTCCAGTTCTGCCTATTCATTTTGTTATCACAATAGGCAATTATACAAAAAAAAAGTTTGATATTCTCGTTAGAATTGATTTTATTTTGGTCCTGAAATTGTTCAATACAATATTTGAAAGAAGGTAGTAATTTCGATATAAATTGCATCACATAATCTCATATCTGGCCGACGAAATATTCAGTCTGAGATTTACCTAATTTTAAAGAAATTAAATGGTATTTTGGAGTTTAAAAAATTAGCATTGTGCAATTTCTTCACCCTTCTTCTTTATCATTATATTTATGACCTCGCAAAAATTACACCTAGAACAAAAATATATAACTCTTGATCCACGAATCAAATTTATCTCCCAAAATAGTTGAATCTTAATGAATTGTGTAATAATTGTATAGGATTACTTAGTTTGTTTTCCATATATAACCGATTATTACTCAATTACTAGCGATATCATTTTTTTTTCTCCAAAGGCGAATCCTACATTAGAAACTCCCAATCACGAGACTCCGAGATCATAGAAAAATGCTTATCAACAAACATTAGATCATGCACAGACTTCATGGCTTCTTTGCTGTTATTGGACTTCGACAACCGAATTTTCTGTGGACCTTCGCGATCTCCCTTGTGACGAAATTATTTACCCGGATGCTTACAAACGTCATCACTCTGCTATCATAAACACCTAAGATCTACCCGTCTGCGATCTCTTACACGTCATAAGTCATGACTGCAACGTGCTCACTTGAATTATAATAATTGCATTTGTGATTTTTGCCTAGAACACTTGTTATCTGACCTAATTACAACAAACCAGCAGACTATTCGATACGTTTCACCATTTCGAATAGATAGTCTCAAATGCATATCTACTAACTGGTGGATTGTAATGCAGCTAAGACCAATTCTCATATCGGAATCGAGGAGTTATTGAAAATAAGCTCTAAATTGGCGCAAATATCTCGAATAAAACAAAAGTTGATTTATATTCGTTTGGATTTGTAATAATAATTATAAATATAGAACATATTTAAATTATTTACGAGTAGTTTGTCAACTTTAGACCTCTTTTTCCTTAGATTCCTTTCTAATCTAGACAGCTAGTCGATTTTCGTTGATCAGTTCAATTTTGTGTTTCGATGCGAACATAGAAAACAGTTCGTGTGTGATAGTTCTTCTTTTATATTTGTGATTGTAATAGTGATTCCTTTTAAACTTAGTGAATGAAATTCAGCTCAACCTGTTGACCGAATGGAGTACCAAAATGTACCATAATGTCCAAAGTGCCAACATACCTCCTGAGCTGAACCTCCATGACTCTAGAGTGAACCAACCACAGAGTTCTACAGCACCTCAAAACTCGCTTCATCCAAATTTGATAACCTGGAGTGATTCAGTGCATAGCACACCGTCTATTCCAATGTATACTAGCAGTGCCATGACAATGACTTTTCCTAGCTTTGAACCGGGTCCCAGCACCTCCTCTGGCGTTTACCACCGCCAGAATATGTTTCAGTTTCAACCTTATCATGTTCCTTTCGATTACCAACAGGTAAAAAGAAATGTAATGATATATGGGTCCTTCACTTTTTGAAAATCCGTCAACTCGCAATTTACATGAGAATTAGAAATATTGAAATTAAAACCATGGAATCTTTACATCAAGAAAAGCTTATAAATTTTCATTCTGGCTAACGCAAATTTTATTCAAGTTCAATTCACGTTGAAAGGGAATTTGTATTCATTTAAATTAACGAAAGTTAAAAAAATTCTATGTTCTGAGTTCAAAACAGAGATGGATTCAGATATTGACATTGTTCGATTTTAGCGATATCATTGCTTTAAACCTCAAAACAACTCGGAAGTGGTTATTTTGAAAATATAAGTAAAGATACAATTTCCGTATCTAATTTCTTAATCCTCTATTTTCTTAAAAAATTCAAATTTCAGTTAATTATTAGGAGATATTTGTTCATTTAATATCTGAATATTCTATGGTTGAAATTAATATTTTACTCGATGACTCGCCTTGTATATGGTCTACAGCAGAACCATCGAAGCACGCTACGGTACAGCAAAATTGCATGTCATAGAATTTAATGTTTTCATCGGAGAAGAAAAACTTCTCAAGTATAGAATTTACTAAATACAGGTAGTTTAGATCACGATAATCCCGAAGCGGGTTGGCTATAAATTATTAATGAAATTTTACAGGGTGATTTATCATAAACATCGTCATAATTTACCCACTCTTTTTTCGTGCTTACGTTTTCTTTCGATAGCGCACAGAAAGAGAATTAAAAGTATGAGTTATGGGACAACCCTTCCTTACTTTTGTATACTGTGAGTTTCCTCTCCATCCCTCGAGATAAAAAAGACATTATACTTACTTCTGTTTTCAGTGGCGCAGGCCGAAGGGTTGAAAACTTGATGCTTGATGAAAACTCACACGCTTCTCTTACTTCTGTGATTAAGGATGTATAATTTTTGAATTTGTATTATTGAAAAATTTCAAAAGTACAGGAGTTTCAAGAGTTGAAAACGCCCTAGATGAATTTGGTTTTGTCCTATTGGCATACTTAATTTATTTCTCTTAATGCTTCATGAATAAATAAAGTAATTTTAATTGAAATAGGTGAAATATTTTTAATTATTAAATACTCTATATTCATCGTGATGATTGAATATATGTAGAAAAGGTATATCAGGTGAATTTACAAGTACCAGACTCCATCTTCATTCATTTCCTTCTGCTACTTGTGTAGCAGAATTCATCTTCGTTCATTTCCTTCTGCTACTTGTGGATTCACCTGATATACCTTTTCTACATATTCTTAATTATATCCCTTAAATTCTAAAGTTGGTGATATAGTAACCAATTCTATCAGCATTATAACATATATTTACTGTTACAAATTCAATTACAATTTCGACAGTCACATTTGATGTTACTATTTTTCAAGTGACTTTTTGACTGCATTTTTGATTTCAACAATTCATCTATTTATTCTCTTGATCTCGAGTTTTACAGTATATTAGTTTTAAATTAAAATTATCTGTGTCAATTGAAGGTTTGAGCAGAGGATTGATTCAATTTACTATTGAAATCCCTTCCTACTCCACATAATTTCGGCTTAATCACATTCGATCTTATCCGAATTTGGAAAGATTAAAAGAATAGGTATAAGGCTAGATATATTCTGTACCTTTGAAATTAAAAAATTCAATAATTGTGAAAATAACGTTTAAAGTTCAATCTTGATATTGAATCAAGATAATTGTGAAGTTTCAAAAGTATCTATTAATAAATTTCATATCCTCATTCTGATTTATAAATGTATTTTATAACTTCATTCGTTTTAAAACTGATAACCCCCCCGAAAAGTTTAATCTGGGCGAGGCTGATGTCCCTCCGCCTATGGACTTTCCTTGCAGCAAATGAAAAAAGCAATTTCGAAACTGCGCTCAACGATATATCATTTTGCGAAATTCGGAGATGTCCAACCGCAATTTTGAGCTACTTTAATTTTCGTTTTTTGTCATTAATGATAATGGCTATATTTCTCGGTCTGTGGTTCGCTTTCCCTCGTGTTTTATTTGCGGCATCGACTAAGGGTCCAAGGAAGTTTGGACAGTTTGGAGTATTGGATAAAAGACGTAACTCATAATTGTTGACTCGATCATCCTGAAAAATTGCGACTAGGCACGGTACAAATAGCCACGAACCTACTGGAAGTTTGCAAGAACATATTGGGAGGGTTACTTCATGGAATTAAAGAAATATGGATGGAGCCACAGGGTGAACCGAGAGGACAAATATCAGATCCTCAAACTTTAATATAAGTAACGGTACTAAATATTTTTTTTTAATGATAATATTTTATTCTTCTATTTTACAGCGTGTGATCCTGTGTGTCTCACACTAATTTTAATAACACATTCTTGACACACTATTTTCTTATGCCTCAAGTTAAATTGATGCTTCGTTCAGGGTATTGAATTTTCTGTGTGAACATTACATTTTGATTTTTTTTTTCCGTGATGTAGTATCTGAATGAATCCGGAGCATTAAACGTAAATATTTCTTCCGTTTTAAATTTTATAGCATAACACTTATTTGGTTTTTCGAATTTTTTGAAATTTAAATTGATTGTTTTTCATTACATTTTCATATTAAAACAGGAGAATCACTAACTACAATGCGAACTTATATCATATTTCGAAAACGAAGTTTAGGAATCAATTTTAAAATGAATCAATACGTACTATTTGCTATGTTATTTGATGAGATCTAATTATGTAACATCCAATACTAAATATTTCTTCTCAAATTCTTTTAAATATATTATCCATTTCCAATGACAAACCGATTAATAATGACAATTTATACTACATTCTATGATAGAAAATATAACATTCAACTGAATAATTTCATTCTTCGAAATCAAAAGAAACTAATTAAATTTTCGAAATGAAATATCTGATAATATTGAAGGTAATTCATGAAGACAATTTCATGATGCATAATGCTTTAAAGAGCTTTTTTTACTCCCAAAATAAATAATTCCACTGCCTCGTGAAATTCATCTTCAAAGAGTTATTATAGCAAAATATTATACCCTGATCTCATATACGGGTCCATATTTCTACAATTAAATGAAGAAGCAACATACATATTGGAATTTCTTCATGTATTTAAGGGTTTTCAAACAACTTTGACGAAAATTGATTATTTTCTGAAAAAAAAAGATGAAAGAAAAAATGTTCTGAATATTATTATATGGGTATCCTTACTAATGATGAAGGTAATTTTTTCAGTGTAGGTTTTATTGCCTTTCACTGAATTGGTTCCTTTTTTGGGAACTTACTCAGACTCCAAAACATGAGAAACGTCTTGAATATCATAACTTTGATATTTGTAATCTATGACGTATTAAAACACATTGAATTCCATAAGTTCAAAATTAGACATAGAAGATTAAGGAGACAGAAATCTTGATATTC
This sequence comes from Micraspis discolor, assembly GCA_030674115.1. Taxonomy (NCBI): domain Eukaryota; kingdom Metazoa; phylum Arthropoda; class Insecta; order Coleoptera; family Coccinellidae; genus Micraspis; species Micraspis discolor. The sequence continues at coordinate 183,559 of JARTUT010000027.1, forward strand.
AGATAATGGAAAATATGGCAATAGTGCTGTTGTGATGATTTGAAGAGGAGAAAAGAATCATAGCACACAGAATATTAGGAAAATTGATTCTGAATATTAGTAATTGTTCATCTAATGTTCAATTGAGTTGAAAATAAAATTCGAGAATTTCAATATTTTTACCAAAACTCTGCTGGAAAATCGCTAACTAATGAATTCAGTATGAATATCAGATAAAACTATGTTTTGGAAGATACAATAAACATGTATATGTCTCTAGAATTTTATGAGCTCTTAATCTTAAAAAAAAATTTAAGATAAAAAATTTAGAAAGCACTGACGTTAGGTCAGATTGCTTTGGCGCTCTTGTTGAGCTACTTGCGAGTAAATATTCAAACCATAACAACTCTATAAGCACGTGAACAATAGTCTTTTCCCGTACTATGGGATAATGTGACGCAAATATGAACGCCTAATGAATGAACAAACCCTGTCTCAAATTAAAAGTAACTACTCATAATTTTCCCCAGTTATGTTCGAAGCTATTCCTAAAAACTTATGTCAGTGCTTTTCTGAATTTTGACAACGTATATTATTTCAGCCACCGAGATTGAATTCTATCTCTATGATTTCCAGTTATGAAAAATTTTGATTAGTATTACGCCAACTGACACTGATTAATGAGCCCGGCATTTGTCAATCGAATATCGATCTGTGATAGCCATCGTTCAAAGAAAATCATCGGGACGTATGTCATTTCTCTTTTCTCTTGAGTAAATGAAAAAAATGATCATATCTTTAAATGGAAAAAAGCTACGACAATGAAATTTGAGGCTAAGTAAGATATCGATCACCTCAATATATTCACGAATTTTTATTGAAATCGGAAAAATATCTTATGAGATAGTGAGAATTAAAAATATTTTTTTTGGGAATTTTTTAAAAATTTTGACGATTTCTGCCCAATTTTGCGAGCCGTCTTGTTTCAGCCTCCCTCAACAATATTTCAAGTATCAAATTGATCGGATGGATATTCTAGTAGTTATTGAGGAAACAAAATTTCAGATACTGAACCATCCGACGGATTTGGCCCAATAACGAACTTGACCGAGATATTAGGACAATAAACCTATTCTGAAAATATGAAAACTCTAGATGATTCCTTTTGGATGCTAGAGAGGATACGGCCGGCCGGCCGGACGGACTCAACTTTCGCCACGAATTCTTCATCAGGGAGTCGAACCCAATCGATTGAGACCATTTTCGGCTCGATATTCCAAAATTACAGACATTCGGGCAAAATGATAGGCACTCTTTTCGGGTGAACAAGAGCGACAAAAAGACTACACGAAATTCTTCACAATTTTGAGATTTCGTTCCTCCTAGCATGTAATTCTACTTTTTTTATTTTTTTTTCTCTAATTAAATTTTCCGGAACAAAGTCGGCAATGAAGTAATCGCCAAGTTTATTCATCTTCATCAATTTATCAATGATATCGGAACTCGGTTTAAACCTCAGAAATATCGTCTGCATTGAAGTTATTCTCCTGAACAAAAACACAAAAAACTACTGAAAATTTTATATCCTATTTATTGCAATAAGATATCTTTGTTTCAATGAAATCGAACATCTAAACCCGGACCATTCCAAATTCTCGTGGAAAAAAATTTTCATTCAAATTGCAAATACGTTATTGCAATATAAACAACTACTTAATTATTTCAGAAGTACATGAACTTTATGCCATATCAACCGAAGATGTAATAATCAATATTAGATGATGGAAGTAGCAAAAAAAAAGCATTCAACGCGAGTTCTATAATCAAGAATATTTCGTGATCCCCTATATGGAATTGCAAATTGCACCAAACAGAAATATAATCATCATACGATGAAACATCTGTCTGGATTTTCATTCCAACAAGAAAAGTGCAAACCGTAAGATGAGTTCACTCTAACCAGAGTATTCGCAGATTTATCTTCGAGCATCCCCGAAATAAAATATCAGAGATTTAATCCGGCAGCCGTTGAAATACCCCTTAATTTCTTTCCTAACTTTTTAACCCGTCCACCTTCATCGTTTCGACCCTTCTTCAGGCTATTAACTCAGTTTTTAATCACGGAATTCTAGAATTCCGATTTTGGCAGGAGTTCACCTGCGCGTCCTTAATTCGTCATTATTAAAATAATACTCGAGTTTTAATATTTCATTCCCGGTTATTCCCGGTTTTTTGGAATGCTTAGCTGGAAATCTCGGGGATTTAATAAACGTTTGAAAATCGGGTGAATCATCGTTTTGCCCTTTTTTGAGCAATTAGATCGCAAGACCTGCTCGGAAGATCTGAACATCGAGAGTTGAATTTTTAGGAAGATCTCATCATTCCGTAATTCAAGATTCGTTATCTTCACTTTCCTTTTCAGCCATGTTAATAAAAAAAAGTTAAAATTGAATCGTTATGACTTTTTGCGTCAAACTGGAAGATACTATGATTCAAAAACACTGCAGGTGTTCCACAGGGATCAAATTTAGGACCACTTCTATTCATTCATGAAATCATTCTTTTACAAAAATCTCCTTCGGCTGATATTCTAATACACTCGATAAATATGCTGTAAAGCTACTGATGGAGTAGGTTGTAATGAAGGAAATTTTACAGCTGTACTTTGTCCTGTAAGCTTAGCAAAGCTACAGTATCTTTAATGTTCTGATTTTGGAGCACCGTATATTGCTAGTGGAAACAAATGCCAGTGAAGGTCATTTAAATAAGATATAGTAGATTTTACTAGAATCCTAAACCTCTATAAGACAAGTATTTCTTTCCCGAAACGTCCAAACATAAGATTAAAGTTGTTTCGCCTTGATATACAATACTGTGTGCGAGTGCATTCTAGCCTTTTTCTCAGCGCTTTGATCCGAAAACCGTTAATTTTACATAAAAAACTATATAAGACATTTTTTATGGATAATTTCATGAGGAACAATTTTTATAATGACCTCTATAGACCTCCGAGCAATAAGTTGCGAAATATTTGCAAAAAACTCAATTTTTCACATCTTCATAGCATCATCGAAATAAAGGTGTATGCAAAATTGTCATTCTGTGATTAAGTATTCGACTCAGTCAGGGATAACGAGAAAACATATCTCATTGTCTCGTAATTGCTGACAAAAATCACTAATTCTCTTAGAGATTTCTCAACTGAATGTTAATGGATTCCGTCGCATCTGCCATGTACATAAACCGACATCAATCATCGAAAACGAAACACCATAGAAGTTCCCTGCCACAAATTGCCTTCAGAGTTTTATGGTCAATACAACGCCAAATTATCGACATCGAAAAAAAGGGTAGTAAATTTAAGGTAAACATTTACGGACCCCTACAAAGTCAGCCACAATTTCAATTCAAATTGCCGTGCAAGAAATTGATGACGATTGTGTAAAAAGTTACGGTATTCTGGATAGCGATTATAAGGACGGTATTAGAATATTCAACTGGTTGAGGATATTTAAATCGGAGGGACTTATGAAATTCTGAAAATTCAATTGAAACAAGGATTTACGTTGCGATATTGATTTATTATTTTTATGTGATTCTCTATGAAAAATCAACTGTCTAAAGATATTATATGATATTTAGTTGAGAGAACACTGAAAGAATTCAAAACATGGTAAGGGACTGAAGATAACCGAATGGGTATATATTATTTTAAAGTGAAGATGATCAGTCCTAGAAAATATTGTGTTTAATTTGAAGGTACATACAATTTCCTTGAATAATTTCGGAAAATTTGTTATTTTGTATCAAAATCGTGCAAAAACCCCATTTTTTCTCAATCAGATGTTAACGACGTTGAGAAGTATTCATACAATGCATAGCATGTCAAACAAGAAAAATTTCAATTTATACCCATTACCTACAATATAACAACAACAAAATTAATTCAAATTCATACGGTAAATATCCACATTCTAATAAATTTTCTGCTTAAAAACTAAGTACACACGCATATATACATGTATAAACATATCTAACTAGAGAATATAATGAAAAATTCAACTAAGAAATAGAGCTAAAAAAAAGGTATATGAAATAATTTTTGTATCGAAAAACCTTCAATAGTCGGACTGTCTATAGAGATGTTTGTGATTATTTTGGTTCATAAAAATCATTTGTTGTGAAGAAACATGAAGGGTTTTGGTTATTAGGAAAAAACTGATCTATCTCATTTAAAATTGAGAGTTTTACACATTAACACGAGTACCTTCTTTTCAGTGTAGTGTTTGAGATGCTACGACATTGAATTTTCAGTATATACAAAAAAGCAATCATGAATGTTCGAGAATTTTTGATAATTTCAACGAATTCGTTCGTTTCATTCTTATTCAAATGTATTTCGAGTTCTCAATTGATCAGGTGGATATTTTTTCATTAATTCAAGTTAAGGTGAAATAAATAGAATTTTGTACAACATCCAAATGAAACAATATATGTGTAGAATCTATCGTGAATGTTTTGAAACTCGGAAATTCAGTTAATTATTATTTATCTAACGCATTTTGAATCTTTCTTTTATTCTAACCTGAATGCATTTTCTGTCAATCAATATCTGCTTGATGTCAAACTAAATCATTAAATATTTGAACCATTCGTTACAAGAAGTAATTGGAAACTTCCATTCTCTATTATGCGTTTGACTCTAAATTCCATATTGGAGCCGGCTCTGTTTTATCTCTGCAATACCATACAACATCTGCTGTAAAACTTTTTTATAGGAGGCTAGCCAGCGAACAATTAAAGAGAAAACGCATATTGATCAACGAGTACTCCTACACAAGCTTTACAGATACAACCAATTACTTTACTTCCTGTAAAAGTTGAGCGTACGTTCACTTTAAAGTTAATCGAAAAGCATAATCAATGACGCGGATGAAGAAAGAATACATACAAACGTTATCTTCGTCCAATTCGAAAATAATATTGATTTACATTGAATTTAAATACTGATATCAAATATATTCGAAATGAATTATTGTAAAATTGGATTCGCTCTTTTTTAATTATATTTAATTCTTAAAAAATCTTCGCAAATTTCACTAGCGATGCTGAACTTCTCAACCATTTTTATCAGAGTATACTAAAATGTTTTCACCTAGAAAGCACTTGTCGACTAGGCTATTTCTTCTTCGACCGTTCACATACAAATCTCTAAAATATCTGATAAGAAATCGATCGTGAGTTAAACTTTCTGTTACGCAACTTTATGCACCTATTTTACCCACAATATCGACCTGTTATTAGCTATTTTAACCAGTCTATTAGTAGATACTGGAATAGGTATATCTTACAAATCTCAGATATAATTATACATCGTACCCTTATCGAACAAACATATATTATTTAACGTAGACATCTCTTTCCTTGTTGCAATTATTCGAAGAAACGAGATCTGGCAATTCTAGAAATCGTGAATGCTATGCCAATCCTTCGATGATATCTATTCGAAAAGCTGTAACTGAGCTGTACTTTCATTCTGATTCATTTATAAAGAAATAGCGATTATTTTTGCTATTTTGAAACCATATCAAATGATTAGGAAAAACATACATTTACACATACACACACCTCTGATGATGTTCATAGCACAACCGTCTGACGAAAATTCATTTTTCAGCTTTTCATGACGAAATCGATGCACATGCATGCAAGAGAACTGACGGGTAGATCAGAAGTTAAACCACACCAGTGCCAGCAGTGTCTGAAGAGTTTCAGCAGTAACCACCAGCTAGTTCAACATATTAGAGTCCATACCGGAGAAAAACCATACAAATGTTCCTATTGTGACCGAAGGTTCAAGCAACTGAGTCACGTACAACAACACACAAGACTGCATACAGGTGAGTCGACATTTTTTTTTGTTCTCTTCTTGATTTCTGTTTGGTAAGGTGGGTGTTTAAATTTCTTGCAATGGAAACTGCAATCATAATGTATGAATCCAGAACTGTCCCACTAATTAGTCATTTATCTGGAGGTGGGGTTTTATAAACCATATACTATGCTGTTAGTTCCTGAGAAATTCGTGTCTCAACAAATATTTAGATTTAAAAAAATATGAGCAGAATCCTTCTCGTTAGGGACTATGAATATTCGATCAATAGTTGTGTTCGCACAACAGCTGGATATTTTTAGAGAATCATCTGATTTATAGCTGTCTTCGTTGAGCTACATATGAGAAGTCACTATCGCAGTCTCTAAAGATATTCTGATCCACTAAAAAAAACATTGATAATCTAGATTTCATCTTTGAAACTCCCTACTGCCCTAACATGTTGTTTTTTGTTTGGAAATTTTCGATATACAATAGATACTTAATAGAGTGTTCTTGCAGTACCGATATAGCTTAATCATTAGTTACAATGGAAAAAATTCAGTTGATTTGCTATTTTGACGTTATATATTTATAGAAACTCTCGTTGCCTGCTTTCAACTGATTTTAATCGTCAGTTATCTAACCTAACCAGTTTACGATGTCCTTCATACAGCTGCATTATATCAATGACTTGGGGTTATCATGGTTCCTTGAGCTTTTTAAATCTTGAATAGCATAGATCCTCTGTTCTGTCCAGAGTAGATTCAATTCAACGACAGGAATCAGAATAATTGACAAACATATGAATGGTTATTAGACCATTTAATTTTTCAACCCACGTACTAATTCATTATTGTACATAATACACACATCAACATTGGAATAGCTACTTCTCAAGCCAAAGAAGGTTCGACATCATTATCCAGAGCCTGAATTGGAAAAAGAGTATCCAAATATATTAGATAATAAAAAACCTACAGTAGACTATTCCATGTGTTGCAGAAGAAGCACCAAATCAGTCATAATAGAAATCAGATTTTCTTAGTCTACTACAAACTCTAACTACCGAGGGTATTTGTGTTTACTTGAGAGGTAGCTGCAAAATAGCACTGTACACATGATAAAGCTTAAGGAAAGAGGACCAACTGCTTGACAATCAGCAGGGATTCTGGTCCGATTTCTAACAAATCGGCTGGAAAAAACCTGGATTCATAAAGAAAAATATAGAGAAGAACTAACGTGGGGCCGGAAACTTTTGCGCTTTTGTACTGAAGTCTTTTAGCGCATTGTATAATGGTGTAATATTAAGACAACCACCGTAAAGAATATGAAAGTATCAACAGACCTATATTTCGATTGACAAATAAACAATCACAGTTTTCTTTCAGTTCCAATTGTAATTTATAAAATTTGGTCGTGGCAAGCAACAACTTGCAGCTAGATCCATTGTGTCTCTCAATTTGTGTCCATTTTGGGCTATATTCTGCTTTATAAGCACCATATTATGTTCGTATGATTAGATTTTGCTTATCAAGATAATGAACCAAATATAGTTCGAATACCAAAAACGTTGCAAGATAACTTTTACTTCAGATAGCTTTGGACGAAGTTCAGCGGCTGTTGTTCACTTAGCATTCTGCCGATTTAACTAAGGTGTGTAATGATGGATCCAGGTTTCATCCACTGTAACATGCCGTTATGAAGAGATCTCATTATGTCGTCCAATCAACTTCAATCAGACCTTTGTTAGGCATTCATAGGAATGCTTCCTCATAAATAAATGCTCAGACGATAACCCAACACGTTCCTTTGAAATGTTTAAGGTATCTGCTTTTGCAGTTTCACTTGATGATTGTTTATAACGACTTAAAGTTTCCTGGCGTATCCACTCCTTTTTCTAATTTGTTTTATTCTACTCTTTGGATATATATATATTCTTTCGAACTTTTGGCTGACAATATTTAGTTAGCAAACAATAAAGTATATAGATCAGGGGTTAGTGATGGGGTGTCATACAATTCGGCGTATGACATAAAAGCCTAGGGAAAAAACCCCAGTAAAAAAAAACCCTGGCTCCCTGTCTAAGTGTGAAAATACAAAAATAAGCTGAAATATATTTTAGGGACTTCTTCCTTTAAGAGTGGTCTTCTATTGATGGAGACAGAGACTTCTTCAAGTTTCTCACATTGAATCTGGAAATAAAAAGACAAAAGCAGAAAAAAGAACTGAATAACGAAAATATCTATCGTATTCGTTTGAAATTTATAACCCATTCCAAGAAGGAGTCGGAAACATCATGAATAGCCCTAAAACCATCTTGAAATTTATATATGGGACAACTATTGATGAGATGAGGTATTGTTTCTTCTGCTTCTCCACATTCACAAATTACTCTTTGGATAAGAAAGTTTTACGCAAAGACTTGCTGACCGGAACACATTAGAGTATCTGGATTATTGTACTCGGCATTAACATGAACAAGGTAAAAAACTAGAGGATCATATATTCATGGAAAAGGAATATTGAATAAATTAAATATGTTGAATACAGTCTAAGAAGTAAGCTTGCTTATCTTAGGACTTTGAATGTTTTCAACGAAACATTTTATTATTTTTGTAGAATGATGCTGCATTTCTAGCATTTTCATCAGTCGCCACCATGACCACAGATGCCAAACAGGGTGTTTTCCGACCCTTCCAACTCAAAGGGATGTTACCCGTATTGCAATATCGGTCAGACGATTTTTGACCTCTCCCGTTTGGCGATAGAGCGCAATGAGGGTATGTTCCGCATACGTGCACTTGATCGAAGCTGGATGCAACTGCACCCTTGGACCAAAGGGGTGCATTTTAGGTTGGCGCTCTGCACACACACATTCATGTATACGTTCGGTCTGACCGGTACACGTCGCAAATGAGAAATCACGGCGTGAGGGGTGTCGAACCCCTGGCTTGTCCACCGAAAGGGTAGTACGGAACAAGCCACCCTCTCGGATGGTTTGGTCATCGATTCGTGGGTTATTTGCGTTTACTTCCGATGCTGGAATGTCCCGATACGGGTAATATTTCAGAGGATTAAATCTGAAATGGATGCGGCCTCTGGAGCTCGTTACTTAGCGCCGTTTCACATTATGGGGATACGGGGCTCTCTGGAAGTTTCTTTTGGGAAAAATTTAGCAAATTTTGATTTTGACTCTTCGATCTTACATGGTTCGATATGAGACCGTTTTTATTTTATTATATAATTATATAAATATATTATTATTATTCAATTATGTATTGAAATATTGAAGATATTCTAACTGTGAGGACACAGTAATTTTTTGAAGTGGACAAGATTTGGTCAAATCACATATTATTCGATTATGAAAAAACATCCTTTTTCATTCGATCATTCGGAACATCCTTGAATTGAAGCATTGTACCACCTTATTTCAAGAAGCTAGATCTCTTCAATATATGAAAATTAGGAGACCTTTGATGATTAGTAATTATGAATTCATACAGAATCCTAGATTACGATTGTCATTTAGTTCATTGATTGGTACTTATAAGAGTTTGAAACATTCAGATTTCAGAATTTTTCTAGTGTTAATTGTTTTTTCGAACAGAACATCTCATGACATGAAAATGGTCTTATGAAACAGAACCTTCGTCTATTTGAAGAAAAACCAATTATCCTGTGTATTTTCAAATTAATTCCGATAAATATTGATAGAATTTCAACGATAATCCGTCGAAAAATGAAACCCATATCCCAGACACACAACACTACATTATTATGAGGCAATCGCGATTTGCTTGGTGGGAATTTGTTCGTTTAAAACTAATATAACGCACGGATAATTCATTTCGTATTTCCTGGGACGATACTATCCCGAAAATCAATTAAATGTGGTCATAAAATCGACGTATAAATTAGTATATATAGGATGTATTTGGCGTTGGGAATAATTGAATTCCAAATTATTTATCGGATATCGTACGGACGCTATTTGAGTCCGGAGCTCAATGCTGCCTGGGAATACTGGGCACATAACCAGTTTCTTTCCTTTCGTTTCAAACACGATCATCTGGGATATTGAAGCAACGATAGGGCTAGATGTTGACCCTCCCTGCTTACTATCACAAAAATAATGTTAATTTTTTTGATCAAGAACTAAAACAAATGTGAATATTTGTATGAGAATTGACGGAATAAGTTTCCACCTATAGGACGTGCACGTGCAGGATGTTCTACTAGTTTAGCGCGAAAAAAAGTACCTTGTTGAAATTTGGAACATCCCTATATCTCAATGGAATCCCCTTCGGTAATAATTGATGGAAAAAACCTCAATATCTTCATTCACTATTAGCCAAACCGCAATTTATGCTTCCGTAATACCTTTTTTTCGGGTACCAAGTCAAACGGCTCGGTGGTCCCTATCTTCGAGCTCATCGACCAGCCGGAACAGGTGTCTTGATGTGGACGTAACTGATACATCTATAGACTGTATGATTGAGTAGAATGGTAGGAGGTAGCACATGGCAGATTAGGAACCCCAGATTTAAATGGACAATTATATGTTGAGTCTCGATTTTTTTGCCGGTTCGACAACAGTTGGTCGTTTTAATACAGGCTTGAGGGAATTGTGTCAAGAGGTGGTTGAAGAGATGATTCAGCACCACATTTGTGACGAGAAGGACGTCCCGATTATATAAATCTTTCAGTTCGGTCTCGTAACGTGTGAATGATTTTAATCTTTCGTTTTTCGGGAGATATTTCATCGAATGAATTGACTATTTGCGCCTTTTTGACTATTTTCAATGCCGTATTTTCGATAAATATTTTCTGCTTTGAAGAAAAGAGGATTCTTCTTGAACAGCCAACTTTTTGAGAACTTCTACAATAAGATTTTTTTTTTGAAGTGAGGATCATTTCCAGTTAGGAAGAAAAATAGGGTGTTTATTGTTTGTTATCTTCAGATATCACCTTGTTGAAGCAATTTTGAACAAACTCTTAGAAGGTTTATGTATTCATTCATATTTTCGAAAGGCGTTCGTTTCTGCGATGTTAAATCTTTCGTACTCACGATTCTTAATTTATAGCTTCTCACTATGAAGTTTAGTGTTACTTGGCTTTGATGATATTCTGTTTTTTTAAAGCTGCAATTATATGAAGTTGAAGTCCAATTTGCTTGTTTCTGAGAATTTTTGTTTTTCATTCTGTTTGTTAGTTGTAAAATTTGCCAAAATGTCTACAATATTCAAGTAACAGAAAACCAGAGAACATCTTCAAGATTTTACTCTCCATATTTCAATCATTCACTACTTGCTATACTATCTATGTTTCACCAAAAAAACTCTTGAAATTTGAACAGATTCTTTTGGGTGTTGCAGTTTCTTCAGCAGTTAGTGTATTATACAGAAATTGGTTAAGTCCATTTTTAATGAACTGAATCATTCAGTACTGTGTTAGAAACTAATGCTACATTCATTCAATAACTCCTGGAATATATCCTTTTTTTATTTCTACTATCCCTAGTCATAAATGGTGTTCAATTAAATTCTTTGCATCAGTACAAGACTTCGCATTTTCCGAATTCATAATAATTACGACGGTCCAGAAAAGTCTTATTGAAAAACCAATATCTCTTCCTAGATTAAAAATAATCTTAATTCTGAACACAGTCATCTGAATTGACCTGCAACAGACCAGACATAGATTGATTTCTGATCTGGGAGTCGATTAGTGAATAATGCTCTGGTCTGCACTGGGATGGTCCGGCTAAATTGGCCTGGAGGGCTATCGGAGAAAGAAATATTCGATATTCCCCTCGCGTTTTTTCATTAGAACGATTAGGGTGTTTATTTAGAATCAATTTATTAGTGGGGTGATTTTTTAGACGCATTTTTGGCGAACCTTCTTCTGTGATGTTCTTTGTCTTTGAGGAGGAATATATTGATGTTTTTTCAACAAGCGTCCTTGGATAGATGCATTCTTTTTTCTAATTATAACTTGAATCTCTGATAGAAATTGTGAAAATATTCAGATCCCCAAGTTCAATAACAGATTAGAACTTCATGATCATAGGCACTTGCACTCAAAGTAGGATGTCTGAATTATACAGAAATTTCAGCATGGAGAATTATCTCAAAATTAATCACTGAGCACTATACAGAGTGAGTCTCAAGTATAAGTATATAAGTTAATCTCAACTATAAATTCTTGGTACCAAATTTATTAATTTTATTAATTTATTAATATTTCGAATACCATTTTTTGAAATTTGGCTCCGTTCAGAATGAAGTGTAGAAATTTCATTAACATATTGATTTTTGCTTATATCTTTATAGTGGACAATCTAAATGAATTCTAATTTTGTAGGAAATTTCAAACAAATGGCACACACGTTTCAGATTGAACACACTTTCTCTATCTAAAATCTTCAATACATTACTAACTCATAAAACCATCAAAACTTATCGAAAAAAAAATAGTTACTAAACATATTTGAGAATTTTTTACATGCTTGAACATTCTAGGAGAATTTGTCTTTCCACATTTATCTTCCTAAAATGCACCGTTTCCAAGATATATACTATTGAATTATTTGAACGTTGGAAAAAAATTGAGAAATTTGCCCCTTTTCCTGAATCAGACCCTAAAAAATGGAAAAATGGAAAAATCACCGAGCCGAAATATTTCCACGTTGCCTTCACAGTTTTCCTTTTTTAAATTCATTATCATTATTGAAAATTCTGCTATTTACATAAAGAATTTCAACTTTTCTGTGGATGGATGAAAATTAAGTGGACATACTGAAAAAGCTTCTTGTTAATTGTGAATTAAATGTAAATATTTCTTCTGTTCCGAATCCGATAGCAGAACACTCACTTTGTGAATTTGAATATCTTATTAAAAAGTTTCATTTTTGGGCGCTCTTGTTCACCCGAACAGAGTGCCTATCATTTTGCCCGAATATCTTTAATTTTGGAATATCGAGCCGAAAATGGTTTCAATCGATTGGGTTCGACTCCCTGATGAAGAATTCGTGGCGAAAGTTGAGTCTGTCCGGCCGGCCGGCCGTATCCTCTCTAGCATCCGAAAGGAATCAGCTAGAGTTTTCATATTTTCAGAATAGGTTAATTGTCCAAATATCTCGGTCAAGTTCGTTATTGGGCCAAATCCGTCAGATGGTTAGATAGTTATGAGCATCTGAAATTTTGTTTCCTCAATAACTACTAAAATATCCATCCGATCAAATTGATACTTGAAATATTGTTTAGGAGGCTGCAACAAATCAGCTCGCAAAATTTCGCAGAAATCGTCACGCTAGAAAATTTTTAAAAATTCCCAAAAAAAAATTTTTAATCCTAACTATCTCATAAGATAGTTTTCGGATTTCAATAAAAATTCGTGAATTTATTGAGGTGATCGATATCTTACTTATCCTCAAATTTCATTGTCGTAGCTCTTTTCCATTTAAGATATGATCATTTTTTAATTTACTCAAGAGAAAAGCAATTGACATACGTCCCGATGATTTTCTTTGAACGATGGCCATCACAGATCGATATTCTATTGACAAATGCCGGGCATCAGTGTCAGTTGGCGTAATATTAATCAAAATTTTTCATAACTGGAAATCATAGAGATAGAATTCAATCTCGGTGGCTGAAATGATATACGTTGTCAAAATTCAGAAAAGCACTGACGTAGGTTTTTAGGAAAAGGGAATTATAGCCTCGAACAAAACTTGGGGAAAATTATGAGTAGTTATTTTTAATTTGAGATATAGGTTTGTTCATCCATTAGGCATTCATATTTGCATCACATTGTCCCATAGTACGGGAAAAGACTATTGTTGACCTGATCAGAGTGCTTATAGATTTGTTATGGTTTGAATATTTACTCGCAAGTAGCTCAACAAGAGCGCCAAAGCAATCTGACCTCACGTCAGTGCTTCCTAAATTTTTTTAAATTAAAACAAATCGTAGCGTAGGTTAGATCACAGATCAGTAAACTGTTACTGGTCTGTGGGTTAGGGAAGGTTATTGTTTCATTATACAAGATGGTCCAGATCGTTAGCCACGTGTTTGTTCTACATAAAAAATAACACCTTGTTTATCATATAAACATATGTCTCGGAGATACAGGGTGTTAAAATTAGAGAAAAAAATGTTTTTTTAACGAATCACACTCTTGAAATATTTCTATGAAATTTGAGACATAGGTTTTGAGCGTCATGGAGCACATTTTGCATAATATAATTTCTTTTGCATTCTACCAGTGGCGTCCGTACTTCAGCGAGACTGAGTATTTTCAGATAAAAAATTGATACCCCACAAGTTTTGTCGACAGTTAAAATAACTTTTCAAATTCTTTTTTTATTTAGGAGCAAATACCGTCTTATGACTTTTTTCTACACGACACACCGTTTCCGGTTAAAAAATAAAACACATTCTCATGCATGAAGAAATCGGCAATATTTGATATGATGGTACTCGATTTTTGGGCTATTACCATCATCTATTGTGGATGTAATGATTTCCGACGTTTCGATAGACATCTTCTATCTTTATCAAGGAGAAAAGTAAGAAACCTTTTGAGAATCATCAATTTTCAAAAAGTCAATATGACTTCTGTCATAGATAGAAGATGTCTATCGAAACGTCGGAAATCATTACATCCACAATAGATGATGGTAATAGCCCAAACAATCATTCAACACGAGCTCCATCATCAACAATATCTCGTCATCAACATGATGGTACTCGTAGGTACATAATAATATTTTTGTGAACGGAACGTGTAACTAAAAAAATAAGCATTAACAACCACACTCAAAACGAACTTAAAGAAGATGTTCCAAGTATGAACCATTTTGCTTAACACATTAGTCACATCGACGTCTAACAAATCCGACAGCAGCAGCTAAATTTCGATTTCTTAATTTGTCGCAAGCAATTTCAACGTTGCCAAAAAAATTGACAATCCAGCTAGACTGGTCTTGTTCAACTAAAACACACATCTCGAACAGCTGACACATACACCATTTGTCTTCACGGAACCTTCCACAACGGCTTTCGTCGACCAAATCGTCCTCACACACCGTGTAATTCCAATCAGAAATCCGTGAAGTGTGGTATTTTCTCGTACCACAAAATTGGTAAAGGTGTTTACCATATCACACGTGCCCTTTTAATTGCAGCTATCGATGCACACACAATGAAAACCAATTTAAAAATTCGATATGCACATAGACTTCTTACGTCATCTATGTCCATCGCACGTCGATCTATTTTCTATTTGACCTCTATGTCGTTAAGGCAGATGTGCCTTGATTATTTAGGGTTAGCGATTGGTATTGAACCACTGGCCATATGCATATGAGGCAAAAAATGATACTGGGGCTATAAATCGTTCTGAGTTAAACCGTTGGGGGCCATATGTTGGTACATAGAAGGAGTGACCGTTCCTTCGGCCAGCTATTACTTTATAATATTGTCTATTGATTGAAACAAATTGTTATTAGAAACGTGAAGGGGTTGCGTTTAGGGTTAGATAAAAAAACTGAGCAAAAACTGTGATAGTTGGAATAAAGAATAATTATTATGTAGCACCTGGACCAGGGGTTCGAAATACACGAACATCTTTCCCAGATAATTGATAAGTTGTATACTGAACAAATGAATAAAATTTTAACTCGAATGAATATCCTGACTAGGTGAAACTGAATAGTTAGTGAAAGTAATGGAATTAATCCAATTCGCCATCAAATTTGAATTTTCACATTCACATATAATTACATGGCACGTCAAATCATACTTTACATATAGATACAATACAAAAATAGGTACACACAACTTGAGACGTTCAGATGAAATCATCTATATTATGAATGGTTTTATCTAACAGTAAACCTCTACTAGCACGTACAAAACTAGACATTTTAAAGTTTTTAAATCTTTAACGCATTCTAGGACCCAACTACTGCCCATCTGCAACTTTTAACGCTATTTCTCGAAAAATTGTTTGGGGTCATTATCAGCTGGATAAAATCAAGTGAACGCTGTCTAAGAATCAGAAGTTTTTCAATTTTATTCGTGTCAATTTACTGAGGAAAAATAGAGATCCATTTTTTGTGTATAAAAATGTCAGCAGCCTTGTAATACCAATTATTATGAAAAATCATCTATATGAACCGGACGTTATTAATTGCATTTTAGAAAGTGACGAAATGTACAATCGAAGTTTCCTGAACGACCCCAAACCTAATATCAAACTAACGACCTTATCCGTTGAAACTTTCACCACTTTTAATCTAGCATATGTCCAGCGCTGTAGACGACAAAAATGCACTTCAGGAACGTGCCCTCAACGTGTGCCCTCTTTTTCACAAACGACGTCTATGAAGTTCGTAAAACGCAGGATCCCCCCACACTCGCGCTGTTTTGCATATGACCTGACAATCAATGGTAAAGAAATTTATACGTTTCCTTCAGGAAGTCTAAAAGGGTTGTGGATATCTCCCGGGCCCATTCTTACAAGACATAAATTGTTTTTATTTGTTTTTGTGAAGCGGTCATTTGTTTTGAAGGGTTGAAAGGATATATCAGTTTGTAAATGAGGTGTTTTAATGGGAAGATAAAGAAAACGACCGCTTTTACATAGACTGGCTGTTCGTCCTTGTGTACTTGGATTATACAGGGTGATTGTTTCAGCGCTACACTTTCGAAGGATGAATCATTCTGAACTTAAGTTATAATTTGATTGTTTCGTTGCCATTTATTATTACGCAAGGCAAATCAGACTTCCAGACTTAATAATCGATTTTGATTAAGAAACAATTCCTTTTCGTAGCATTTTGCGAAATTTACCATCGTTTCAGAGATTTAGAAAATCATAAAAGCACTGACAGGAGCTTTTGTTCTAGTCTTTTCACGTTCTCCGGAATAATGTTAAAAAATTGCAACTGCCACGATAAATAATATAAAATGAGTACTCAAAGTATTCTTTAGGTTTTGTTCGAAACTCAAATTCCCTTCTCCTCAAAACTCTCGTCAGTGTTTCTGAATTCTGACAACGTACATCATTTCACCGTAAATGAACCGTTTACAATCATTTTTCCCTAACTGAAACTACACAAGTTTGATCGATGTGAATCGAATACGTATCTGTGAAGCATTGAGCATTGAAATTTCTGAATGACTTTTTGACCTTTCTCTTTTACCTTAATTAAATGAAAGAATAATTATATCAAGTAGTAGGAATCACAAATTTTTGTTTAAATGCGTTGAAAATCTCATGAAGTATTAAGTATAAAGAAAAATTTGCTCCAACCAAATGGACGGACGGACATACTACCATGTACTTTTTATCAAGAACTCAAACCCAACCGATTAAGACCATCTTCGTCTCAACATTTAAAACTTACAGATATTTGGACAAAATGATAGCAAACTTTTCTACTAGAACCACAATTGTACATTGAAAGAATGCTATTATTCAACTTCAAGAACAACAAAGAAAGATAAGATAAGCAATTGAGATCCGAAGAACAAGACAACAAGCATGACCGATTCATAGGGCAGGTGTGTAACGAAATTTTTGAAACAATGTGCGTACAAGGGTTTAAACATATCCGTATAGTGGGTGGGTTCCAGCACGATGTGAAATCGTTACAGTCCATTATAAAGGTGTACTTCAAGTAAAAAAAGTAATTGTTCCCGTTCTCGTATACACCATATGTCCATCCGGCAGTATGAATAAACGTCGTGCATTTGTTCTACGGCCCTTTCTTTTGTTTTTTTTTTAGTCTTCGAGTCGGTCGATGGCAGACTTGATTTAGGTAATGAATGTGTTTGTGGAAGATAAGGAAGGGTTGCCGTTGGTTTGGCGCACTGGCCGTGGAGTATTGCGATGTTCCCGGGTGCCCTAGTGCGTGTGAGATATACAGGGTCCTTCTTAATTTCATTCCGTAATCTCAGTGCTTCATTCGATTGAAATTGTTCAAGTTTTTGTTTACGAGAGATGCCTTTTCTATTTCGGGATTAGAAAATAAAAACAATGTTTATCTTCGAAAATCGTTAAATTGTTTCTCAAAATATTCCCCATTAAGATCTATCTATACACTTTTTCATGCGTTTGAACCAATTGTCGAAGAATTTTTGCCACTCTGATTGAGATATCTCCAAAACATGCATCCTGAACGCAACAACCGCTTCTTCAGGTGTCGAAAACGTTGACTTCTCATTTTATTCCTTGGATGGTCAAATGTTCAAGCAATATTGAATATATACTGGTTCCACTTATGCTTAAGGTTCTCTCAATATCTCTCGATATCTCACGATAAGTCACATGACGATCAATATCAGTGGAGCACAGTATAAATGGTTTTCTGAACAACAACTGATTTTGGACGACTTTCACGAATTTCGTCTTGGAGTGAACTACAACCTCGGTTGAATTGACTATACCATCGATAAACACAGGTCCTTGATGGAGCTTCATCGCCAAAAATTGAACTAAGGTCATCGATGCTCTGTTGTGGAGTTAATCCACATCGAAAGTTAATTAAAAATAACCGCATGAAAATGTTCACCGTCCAGATATAGACTGAATCCAGAGAGTAAAAGTTCATGCGGAAATATTATTTGAGCAATATCCATCATCGGTTATTGTTCTTGCTGTCAACAATTCGTATACATACTGTTTTCAAGGCTAAATCATAGCTTTTAAAACAGCTTACAATATTCGAAAATCTTTAATTTTCATTCATTGTCAATATTAGAGAACTCTGAAAGCAGATCAAGTTTGTTCTTATCTGTGGTTTGTAGACTTCAAGGTAGTCCGAATAATCCCCTAAAATTCCGGCAACTCAATAGATGGAACAGAAGGGATGCGATTTTTATAAATGCTTCCTTGATTTGTCTTCTTGTTGATTTTTCTTTTCCGTATATAATAGATGTATAACTCCATTTTATCTTATGATTCTCATTCACACCATGTTGCACCAACTTCGATCTATCGTTGATATCACTTAAGAAAGCTTCTGTTGTTCTTTTATTCCTACTTCAATATTTGTATCTCCGACATAGGATCTTCCGCATTCGCATAGTATTTCATATAATATGCAATTCTTCGTTCTTTGGTATTCATTATCAGACTTAGCTCTTTTTAGATTGGAACAGATAGTATTCTGTGTCTTGTGTGCTGTTGTTATTTCGTATTCATTATATATTTTTTATGAAATTTTCTCATAAGGATGTCTTTATGGTTTTTTCCATACCTGGACTTGTTAATTTTATCTTATTTGTCTTTTGGGATAGACGTTCATTCTTACTGTTTGTTGATGTTATTCATTTCCTCATTTAGCATATATATACTGCTGTATTATATAAATATTTCACTACTCCTAATTTACTATTCACTTGTAGGTTGACCTATGTTTGTTGGTGTTTTGTACACTCTAGTTCTTGAGAACGTGATTCACCTAAGAAACCATATAAGATGTCTATCAAAACGTTGATACCAAGAACAATAGATTTGGTCGATATTTCCTAAATAGATCTTAAATTCAAAAGTGTGTGACGACGTATGTCTCTCGAAATTACTATATTGTTTATTTTTCAATGCGGTCTGATAATTTATTTCCATACAAAATACATACTTGAGATTTGTGAACTATATTATTTATATAGAGGATATTGAGAGGATACAATTGTTTAGTCTAACTCTGAAGATGGAAAAATATTTCTGAAACGTCGGCGAGCTGACATAGTATCATTTTCCCGTTTTTTGATCCTGCTACCACCATCTCAACCTTTAAAAAAACTTCACTAATTCTATCTTTAAAATTTGTTGTTATTAACTAAAATAATAGTTAAATTTTAAAATTAATTACCCGAAATGAGGCATCACTTGACAATTTTCAATGGAACAACCAATGCAGGATGAGCTTTTAGCAACTATAAATTTTATCAATACTTCAAGAAGTGTTTTAGTTTGCTAGTATACCAAATTTTTTCCCACCGCATATCAATTTATTGTTATTTCATATAAGGAATGTAGAAAACTAATTAATATTTCAGGGACTTCAGCTCTCTTGTAATAAAGTCCCCTTTTGGACTCTGGAACGCAATACGTGTCATAGAGAATGTAAAACGATTGACAAACATATATCTTAAATGAACTTAAAGTTATATTTTAGAAAAGAAACATATTTACATTATATCATTTGGGGTACAACCAAATAATTTTAAACACAAGAATTATGACATTTGATGTCATAAAAAATTTGTTTGTTTCAATGGATCACAAACCAGGTTATCGATGGAAACTATAAATTATATTCAAATAGGTGCAATGAATTTTGTCAGAGTTTCTTAAGAAATTTAAAGAATGTTGAAATTTTTTCTCTTCAATGATTATTATATTTATTATATCTATTCTTTAATTAAATTGGAATTCAGAGATGTTAATTGTATGACGAGAATCTTCTTGACCTATGAAATCTATGTTTGAGGTTAATGTAGTAATCAAATATATATTACTCGCCCTGTATAAGACATTTTGAATTTGAAGTTACAAATGCTAGGTCATTGGATGATGATGGTTTGAGAATAGGATATTTGAATGAGTTTTTACTAATAGAACTCGATTAATTGTTACATTTTGTAAAATCTAAATTATTAATAATAACGAATTTTATCTCCATCATGGCAGCGCATTTTGATGGTATATTAGCACTGAGAGAACAGATGTTTGACGACTTATCGAAATGAAATATATAAATAACACACCAAAGGTATCTTAGTGAATACAAAATTTTTATATAAAAACCATGTTTTAACTAAATTAAGAGAATCATAAGGATAATAAAAATCATAAATACCCATGAATTACGCCTCGTTTCCTACAGAACTATCATAAAAGAATAATCAACAGTTCAGTTATCGCTTTCACATCGCAAAGCCCTTCGGGGTAATCAGTGATAAAAATTCTCGCCGATGTTAACAAGGGGCTTCCGTGTTAATTTTAAAATATAGACAAGCACATCCGGCGCATAGAACCTCAATTTTTACACCCTTTTTCATTCGTCTTCCTCTTGCACTAATGACCAAGTCACACTTTGGAATATTAATAAAGACACTTTATAAGAAATTACCTTCTTAATGTATTCAACACCTCGGTTGTCCTTCGAGAAAAATTTACAATTTGTTCTTGAGCGCCCCTTGTCGTATCAGATTTTTATATCGGGTAGGGTGGGTAATTTGGTCGGTGAAGGGGTTGAGAGCACCCTTTTTTCATCTCGTTGTGTTTGAGATTTTTTACGGGGTTATTAGAATAGGAGTTAAAGAATTTCGATTAACTGAAGATGTTATTTCGGCCCACTAGGTTAGTAGGCTATGAAAGAGGTTGAGTTACCTATATATGCTGGGTTTCATAAACGTTGATCGGTTGATCAACTCGTTGAGAGATTCTCTGCCAAAAATTCAGTGAACTTTGCACTCCATTGGTCGATTTGACATTTAAATTCTAGTTTTTGTATATTCTTTGACTAAACAATTTTTATGAATCCCACTACAAAATATCACATACCTTTGATTGAATGTCAGTGATACTGTTACTTTTATAGATAATTTGTGGAGAAATTATTGGAAAATTCCAAGAGACAGGATCCGAGAGAGACGGCAAACACACTGGCCGTCCAAAAACAAACCGTTCAAATGTCAATATGGAGGCAGTGCGTGCGAATGTTGGTGACAATCCAAGAAACTCGATTCGGCGTCGTTGACAAGAATTGCAAATTTCTATCTATCTACAGCGTATACTCTCTAAATATCTGTGTATCCATGCTTAAAAAATTCAATTAACACAACAACTGAAGCCCAACGACCATAAACAGCGAAGAGAGTTTGTTGAAAGGATTATTGTGCAACAACAACAAATTAATGATTTTTCTAGCAAAATCATCATAAGCTACGAAGCACGTTCTCACCTTGATGGCTCTGTTAATCGACAAAGTTGCCGCATTTGGGGTTCTGAAACCCCACATGTGATTGTCCAAAAACAAATGCATCCACTACTCGTCACTGTTGGGTGTGCATTTTTGGCTGGAGGCATAATTGGACCATGTTTTTCTGAAAATGGGGCTAGTCAAGCAGTGACTGTTACTGGTGCTCGATTCGCGACATGATAAGACAGTTCTTCTTCCCAAAATTGGATGATATTCATATGGCCAATATGTCGCTTCATCAAGACTGTGCCACATGCCATTAACCCCTAGAAACTCTTCTATTACTGCAGGTCGTGTACTCTCTCGCTTCGGTGATCACAATCGGCCCCCTAAATCGTGTGATTTAACACCATTAGATTTCTTTTTATGGGGTTATTTAAAATCACAAGTCTACGTCGATGAACTCACAACCACAAACTAGAGTTTTCTTATTTTAAGAATCAGTAGAATGTCTGAATGTATCAGCTATGAGCAATTGAAGCGTCTAGGACGTCCATCCTATAAATTTGTAACTTGGAAGATGTCAAAATGCGGTTAAAACGAATAGATTTGCAGGATTTCGTGGAAATCCGTAAGTTAGAAAATTATCAAAAGGTCCCAAAATTTTTTAGAATACCTTATATCTTATAAGACATCATCAGAGATCCACATAATATTAAATGTATATCCAGATTATTTATATGCAGAACATCCTCAGATTTCGAGCTCCTATAATCTTTTTTAAGGAATTTGTTAATTTTCTATGTATA
This sequence comes from Micraspis discolor, assembly GCA_030674115.1. Taxonomy (NCBI): domain Eukaryota; kingdom Metazoa; phylum Arthropoda; class Insecta; order Coleoptera; family Coccinellidae; genus Micraspis; species Micraspis discolor. Next base: position 206,162 of record JARTUT010000027.1, read on the forward strand.
AAGTCCGAACATAACGATTATCTGAGTTAAAATTATGTAATATTAATTGACGAATTGTAAAAGTTTTTTCTTATCAGTTTTCTTTCTGGAGAAGACCTCAGTAACTATTGCTTTCACGATTTAGTGACCAGAAGATGTTTTAGTTGGACTTGAGTAAATAAGAGCTTACTGGAAGAAAGATATCAATTTTTAAATGCATTTCAATAGTGAAGATGTTTCTTCTTTCGATACAGAAGTTTGAGCTATTTTTCATTTAGGATATGGGTTTGTTTGTTCTTCCACATTCATTGTGGTAGTTTTTAGTATAAACCTATTTCAGAGTCCTAGAAAATTCCTTAAAGTAAGCGTCCAATAGCTACTTTTCTACATTTTTTATAGAGTAGAACTGAAAAATGTTTCAAATAAATGTTTTTTCTTCGTACACGTTAATTCCATCAAAACCCGACATTTCATAGTTAGCCGTCCAACAGACTGTTACTCAAATCGATCGAAAAGCACTCTTTTCACGTCCCTCCAATGACATCTCGAATTGAATTTCCAATCGAGGTCCGAGCAGATGTCGTCTGTCAATAACGAAATAAATATTTTTTGGAAAAGGTTTCGCGGCTTTACCAACACACATATCATAATTATAAACGGGCACGTTATTGGCCTAGCATCCATCGATAAAATCTGTATCGGTTGAAGCTGGTCCAGATGAGTGCGTGAGAGTGTGTGGGTCCGCAAACGTTGAATAGGGGTGTGAGGGGAGTAAAACATAGGGATTGGCGGGGGAACGTTCGAATTTTCCACACGTGACGGAAAATTCAGTTGGGACAGGTTAGGTACGCCTTGGAAACTTGAGCGCTACTTGCGTTAGAAATCAAAGGTCTGGCTTATAAAGATTCGTAGAAAATATTATTAAAAGGTACCAATCGATCATTTTTTATTTTATATTGAATCTTTCCTAATGTACCTATTATGATCACTGTTGTTTGACCTCATCTTCTCTTTCAGGTTCAGCTCTGACTTAGTTCCTGATTATTTCGTTTCTCACTTCTCGGTATTACTTTTACTTCTCTGAGATATTCCATTTCTACATCTGCACAAACGTGTATCAACATTATTTGTTGACTCCATTTTCTTCGACATTCTCCAATTCAATCTATTTCTGCTATTCATCTTTTCAATTTGAGCATTCCTTATTTTCTTAGGTCATTCATATCACCTCTTTCATCGTACTTAAATATCCAACTAGCTCTATTTTCCTATTCTATGAATGTCTGAAGAGTTACTGTTATAGAATATCAGCGTATTATTGCCCAAATGTCTGTTATTTACGGATATCGAGCCGAAAATGGTCCCATCGATTGGGTAATGGATACAAGGTCAATATCGAGTATCTCTGTCTGTATACTCTCTATTTTAAGAGATGATCTAGAGTTTTTACATTTTCATAATGCTATAACTTTTCAAATATCTCGGTCGAGTTCGTTATTGCGCTTAACCCGCTCCATGGTTCAGGACTTATGAGGATCTGTTTTTTCTTTTAAAACTCCATAACTCATAAGAAATCGGACGTACTTAATTGAAAATTCGTGCTTGTTATATATATCTCACATATTCTCAAATTTTAATGTCGTAGATTGCTCCCATCGGAAAATATAATTATATTTCCATTTTCTCAAGAGAAAAAAAAATAAAAAGTTTAAAATTTAAATTCTCGATGCTATCACAGATTCAAAACTCAAGAGAAACTATGAGTACCCAGTTATATTTGAATCGAGATATAGGTTTGTTCATTCATCGCCACGGTTTGATTTGTTTCACACAATTTCGTGGAAATCGTCGAGATAAATAATTACAAAAAATTTCCCAAAACGTAATATTTTTCAAATATTTGGGTAAAAGTGATATCAATCAAATTTTGCGAGGACTCGCTGATGATGAATCCATGGTCAGAATCGATTTTGTTCGTCCGTCCGTTGGCATGATTACATCCGAACGGAATGATCTAGAGAGCTGAAATTTTCGGGTTAGGTTAGAATGAATATGAGGAGTTCATTATTGGGCCAAGTCCGTCCAATGATTCAGAAGTTATGAGCATCTGAAAACAGGTTGTCTCTATAACTCCCAGAATATCCATCAGATCAAGTTGTAACTTGAGAGATATTTGCATTATATTTAAGTTAATAAGTTTGCAAAATTTCGCAAAAATTGACACGCTAGAGAATGTTTAGGAAGTTCATTGCGAACTTTTCCTTTGGGACCACGTGAAAGGTCTATGCCATCAGTTCAGGGTCGATTCAAGAACTAAGATATGCAATTCTTGAAGCTATCGGAGGCAATATAGCTGCAATTTTGTGATTCGGTTTTGAAAAATTCAATGCCATGAATATTTGGCTGATTCCATTTGGCTGATTTCCTTGCCTTTATTGATGGAATGCCTTCTTCTTTCCAATGAACATTCGATCAATTATGTCCAAAAAGATATTTTTCTTCAAAAATAAAAATAGGACCCCTTATTTAGGAACCCATCATTACATTCGACAAAACTTCTCGCATATTTGTATTCATCAGTTGGAGATCCGGTAAAAACATTTTACTCCAACCAAGCGTCCAAACTACCCCCGAAAAAAGGCCCGTCCGTAAATTCCACAACAAATTCGTTTGAACTATCGCACACACGAATAGGCCGGATGCACATGCAACTATCAGCAAACTCCTCCCGCCCCCGTAACTCGAGGGATAAAATCGATAGCATTCCAATGCCTACTTTTAAATAAAATTTTACAAACATGGCGTACACGCGCCAGCAGCGGTGATTGCAATGTGCAAGAGGGTGCGTCGAGGGGGTGCATGCACGTTGCGACGCGAGGGGGGCGTTATATATTCGCAAGGGTGGAGCCTAGGCCTATGTACTGGACTCCAAACGATGCATTGTGCATTTCAGGGGTGGCAGAAGCGAAACAGACAGAGTGTTCATGCTGCGGCTGCATTCCTCTGCTAGTTTTGTCAACACAGAAACGATTATGTGTTGTCGATGAGGGAAACGGGAAGCGGACAGATTTATTGGAACTATAGTAAATAATTTCGTAAATAACGGTTCGATGATGAGTTCAATCAGAGCCGAGGCCTAAAAACTGAATGTATAATTATTGCTTCATCAAATTTAATCTGGAGGTTTCCATATCAATTTCCATATATTTTCAAAATCCTCTGCTCGTTTTTTTGCATTTTGAGTACTTCCGTCACAAGAGATTTCATAGTTTTTTCTCCGATAGTTATTGGTTCCAGGATACGTTTAAGGGTTTATATAAGATTCAGCCAAATGTAATAAATATAAATGTATGCATATTTTATTCTGAGGATCCAAAATACTCCTCAGCATGAATTATATTTCATCATTTCATCTCATAATCTACGTATTACCTGTTTTTAATTCTCAAAACTTAATTTTCCCCATCGATTCCTACTTAAAAACGTTGCCATTTAATCAGCGATCGTCGACTGAAAAACACAAAAGAGTAAGACTTTAAGAATGAAACAAACAACCCCGGAAACAATGAGGGTATCGAATAAAAACCAGATCAAACTTTCTGAAACCCCTAATCGCTAAAGAATGTGACCAATTTCAACCCTTTGTCGGAGTTACGAGTTCGATAAAGGGTCGTCAGAGCGAAATTAAAAAAGAAAACTTGGTTATTAGCTGAAATCGTCAAAGAACTCTTCACAGGTTTTTAATTTGGAGCGAAAGCATCGGCAGAAAGTTTTCTCCACTGGAATTGTATCTATTTGAGAAGGGTCATCGCTATTCTTCTTCTAAGGGATGTATAGTGGTGTAGTTTTTAGACGGAAGCCAGACTCTTAATGTATTGTGAGTAATTTGCCGCTTTGGAAAAGGAGCATAATGATTGTTTCATTCGGAAATACGCCTTATTATTTATTCTTTTGTGATCCTTTTCGAAAAGTTATCAATCTTTTTATTACTCCGTTTGAGACAGATTATATTTCTAGAACTTTTGGTATTACCATAATGATTTCGCTATTTGTTTCCATCCAATAATTTCTGTTTTGATCAATGAGCCGAGAAAGGAAGCAAAATTAGTTGTTTTTAGATGTTTCATTCCGGATCTGTAAAATTCGCTTTCATACATCTAGCCGCCAGTAAGTGCCCTCAATTTCTGGTTGATTAATTGGACCTTTTCTGAGGACCCTTTTTTTTATTTTATGCTAACAAGTCTGAAATAAAGATGAATTTTTTTTTTACTAGAGGGTAGATACGTGAAAATATATAAATATATCTATATATATTGTCAGTTTTTCGAATAATCTTTTGTATGTAAGTAAGCTATTTTGTAATATTGTGCTCAGATTCTTATATTCATTGTTTCCTCTATAGCACCCTGAAGAAGAACTACAAAAAAGTTCGAAATATAGATGTTTTACAACTTTGATTATTGGTCATTCCCAACATTGCCGAATACCCAAGTAAATTTCATCAATAAAATAAAGACAAATCAAATTATATATTGAATATTATATATTCCTTCGTCTGACTGGTCGAACTCCGATAGATCCATTTGGATAGTTTCCAATTTTTGTGCAGCGAATCTTCTTTAGTGGCTTCATTCGACACTATAAATCGTGTTCTCATTCATTAGGTATCGAAAATTGTCAATGCAACCATTTTTTAACCTTTCTAATTTTTGTTTGTTGGGCTGATACTTGGTCTGTTTTCTTATTTCCCAAAATTGGAACGAATATTTCCTATTGGGAGTTTTTCTCAACCCAATACTCGAATACCTTGACCTTTTCAATTTATAGTTTCAATATCACACGATAATATCTGCAGAGCTTGAAATGAAATGTTTTGTTCGAAAGTAGAATAGACACTAGAAAAATTGTAAAAAAAAAACTACTATTATTCTACTGATTAGTACTCAAAATTTTTTCAGCAAGGCAAGTTTTGTACATGTATCATCGATTCGCAGTCAGTTCAAGGACTTGTAGATAGAATCAATTATTTTCAGAATATATATATGACTTAATTAAATAATTGAATTATTATGGAAACTTTTCATGCAAAATATTCTATACAGGGTCTTTCACAAGGAACCTCACCCATATTTATACGGGAAACTACTGAACGTATTTTCATAAAATTCAGCACTTATAAGTATTTCACGTTGCTGATGAAATCTAAAATAATTTTAAGGTATGAGCACCTCCGGTTTTTCCGGAAATGACGTCAACTTCCGTTTATCAAATTACAACACCATTTTTTATTGCAGAAATAGATTCCTTAGAAAATTTTAAGTTATTTTGATGTAACATTTTTCAGTTCTGGTTGGAAAATTCTCTCTGAGCGGGAAAATTCGAAAAAAAAGTCGAAAATAGAGCTCCGCTGAAACAAGAATAACTTCGAGGTTTTTAGATGGAAAATTTTCATTTTTGGGATTTTTCAAGATGTAAGATTGATGTATCCACTTTAAAAATCGAAATCGCGATTCATGATACAGGGGGTGAAAAAATCGCTTTCAAAGTTAGGGATGACAAAATCGTGAAAAATCAATTTTTTCAAATTAGAACCCCATTTTTTTATGGCAGATATTGAATCTACGTTAAAAAATAATGTGAGTGTATGCATCACATTATTAAGTGGATATTTTCTGAGTTATCACGAAAAACTGTTTTTCGTCTTGAATTTTCAGCTATTTCTTTTCCCTTCACGCCAAAAAGATGAAATTTTCAGGAACTGTTACTTAAACCATGTTTTAGATTTTACTACCCTAATATGCAAGAGAAAAAAGTTACAGGTTGTTCCTAAATAGATGGCGAATTTGGATTCGAATTTGTATCGGAAAAACCGGAGGTGCTCATGCCTTGAAAATATTTTAGATTCCATCAGCATCGTGAAATACTTATAAGTGCTGAATTTCATGAAAATACGTTCAGTAGTTTCGCGTATAAATATGGGTGAGGTTCCTCGTGAAAGACCCTGTATATATAGGTTATCTAAGGTACATTTTTGAAATACTTCCAGATTTCTAGTGCTGCCAGATGTATTGAAATTTGGCAACAGCTTTCTTATTTGAAATGGGACACCCCGTATTTATATTTTTGTATGATTCTCCATAACAAATTGAATCAATTAATTTTTTTCCAATCTTTAACTGTCTGGACTATATTTCGCTGAATTTTCTAGATTTCAATTCGAGATATGGCATGATTTTAGATGAAAGTTGGATCTGCGCCACCGTTTCTAAATATTATTTTTCACTTATAGAGTGGTCAAAAAAAATTACCACTTGTCAAGTAAGAAAATTGTAAAAAACTCTCAGTATGTTTTTTAATTTTCAGAATTACAATAATATACTCTACAATTTTTGTATACATTTTCCTATACCAATCTTGTTTGGATTCTGAGTTATCTGCTTTTATTGAATCTCATTGTATTTATACAAAAACTACTGTAAAACACTTAGAATACTTGTTGATTGTCATGTTAACTTGAATAATGGATTTCTATGGATTGAGTAATTGACAGATATGTCGATTTATCCACGACTCAGATAGTACAGAGAATATATCGATACAAAGAAATTAGGGCATATTAAATGCAGAAGTCTTAAAATTTGTACAAGATAGGGAAATGTATAGAAAAATTGTGGAGTGGGTTGATTTCATTCTGAAAATGAAAAAATATTCTAGGTACTTAATTTCCAAAAAGAGAGTTTTATGAAATTGTCTTTACTTGACAAGCGGTCATTTTTTTTCTATCACTTTGTATAACTAACAACTAAGATTCAAAAATGATGGCTGAGATCAAGCTATTATGTGATATCATGCCAAATTTCGAACTGAAATCTCAAATTTGATTTAAAATTTTTAAAAATAAAAAAAACCGTTATAGATAGTGAAGTGAATTAATTGAAGTTTTTTATGGACAATCATGTAAAAAATAGAAATAAGAGGTATACCATTTGAAATAACAAATCTGTTGCCAAATTTGCCTACATCTGGCAACACTGAAAATTTGAAAGTGTTTCTGAAATGCACTTTTGAACCTCATATATATATAAAAGTTTGAAATATTTTGCATGAATAGTTTCTGTATCTAATAAGTCAATAGGCCCGTGGTGGCTTGGGACGACCGATATATTCTTATAATAATTTGTAAAAATCAAAATAAATAATAAGGGCACTTCCTTCGAAAACGAAAAGATGCATTGAACATTTCCTCGAAGATATTTCATAACCGTAGACACGGGTTTTGGACATTTGGCTCTCATCAGTGAAGTGTAAAAGTTTTTGTCAAGTAATCTTTGCCATTCCTTGAACATCGTTTTCCTTTATTACGTTTATAATGAATAGGAACACATGTATGAATTAATTTTATGAGATAAGAAGTTACTAAAAAAATGACCTTAAAATTGAACGAAAAGATAACATTTTTCTTCTCGCAGGTGAACGTCCATACAAATGCCATCTTCCTGATTGTGGAAGAGCCTTCATCCAGCTGAGCAATCTACAACAACACCTTAGAAATCACGACGCTCAAGTGGAAAGGGCGAAAAACAGACCCTTTCACTGTAACATTTGCGGGAAAGGCTTTGCAACAGAATCCAGTTTGAGAACACACACATCGAAAGTAAGCCATGTATGTACACTAGTTTTTTTATTATTTTCGATTAATCTCCTAATTTCGTTTAACTTTTCGTTCAACCCCAGATTTACCTTTTGATATAAAAAATATTATACGAAGGTTCGAATCAGGGAAAGTTCATTTATTATATTTTGATTTTATTGATTTACACATGTTTCAGTTGATGTAAGTTTTATGTGTTGGATATGATTTAAATGTTTGGTTTGGATATTTTTTCAGTTACTTTTTACACAACAAATTTTAAGTGGAAGATTTCAATTGCGAATTTGTCGAGTGGATAAGATAAAATTTTCTCGTGAATCTTAAAAGAATACTCTCAAAATATGGTTTTATTCTTCCGTAGAAGTTTATGAAAAACATATTTCTGATAACCAAGATCCCCTGCGCAGTATTTTTTAAGAAAATCCATTAGGTGAACAGTCCATGGAACATAATTGTAATAATCGTTTTTATGTATAGACAGTGAAATATTTTCTCAAAAGTTTCTCATTTCTATGTATCTTTTTGCCATATAAGCGTGTTCTTTCAAAATAATAATATTGTCAACAAAAAAAAATATTGAATATAACTGGCTAATCAACCTATTCAATCTGTGCTAAGGAATGATGCCCTGAATTTAGAAATCCATCTTTTAATTACCCGTCTTCTAGAAACCATAAGGTTCATTTCTAGACGAAGAATTTTTAATCTGCAACTTTTTATTGAAGGCGAATCTGTGAGCAAATGAAAAAGCCAGGTGTGCTTTCCCACACTAGAGGAGTCTTGAAAATTCGGAGTTTTCCCAGGACTTATAATCGGCAAACTTTTAGGGGCCGAAAGAACCGCAATTTCATTTTCGTTTATTCTAACAAGAAATGAAATATTTTATTTTTTGCTCGAAACAGACAATTGACTCGATGATATTGAGATTGTTTTCAGCTGAATAAATGAGGGCGACTTCGAATTTAGACTACCTACGGACTGTATATGTAAGAAAAATAGGTGAGATATATCTTCTATCAATATGTCATCCGGACTTTTGAAATTTGTTGATAAATAATTTGTTCAGTCTTCTTGTACCTGAATATATTCCTCTTGAAGGACTACATATTCTTCATCAGTTTCTGCTCCACAACATTTGTCTTCCCAAATATATCAGATTTTTCGTAATAGGCGTTCTAGAATATCATGTGTATCGTATGTGAATTGAGTCACATAGGTATACAATATATTTTATATAATCCTTCTTTACATTCATTTAAATTTAATGTTCAGTTTTTATATCATATTCATAAATAATTTGAAGTATTCAGCCCACTTCTTTTTATTTTGGCCTTTTGAAAGAATGTGATAGTTTTTAAAATTCAACATTCACTTTGAAGTAATGTTTGAATATAATGATTGTTTCAATACCATATTTTCTCTAAAACGTTTGAAATCATCAGAACGAGTTGCACAATTAATTTCAGTCATTGAAATTCATTTTATGAGAAGTGTCTGGCAGGCACTTTATGTGAATTTTGTGAAAAATCTTGAAATCTACATGGAATAAAGAGAAAATTACAAAAGCACAAATCAGCACAAGTAAGCATGGCCAAAAATATTTCGGAATTCAAAACCTGCTCGTCCACACATAAGAAGTACTAAAAATTTTCATATATAAAACTTCAGATCAAACAATTGCGAATTGTTTTTAAGTGCAAACACAATTCTAGATATGGATTGTTCACGACATATTTTAAGATGTTCGAAGACCAGATAACCAGTAAAAGCAGAGGTATTAGAAGTATATCGAATAAAAAAAGCCAAACCCATCCCTGAGTGGAACTCATTGGAATTGATGAATTTTCAATGACTTCACGATCTTTTTTGGATAGTCTGCATTTCCATACCCACTTTCGTGTCCGAAACAAATAACAACTTCTGAATCGATGTTCTCTTTCAACATCTACCTTTTCAAAAAGTTTTCTAACTAATCAATTTGCCGTAATGTACTGTCCCTTCCCATGCAATCTTTTTGCCGGCGAGAGCAATTTCGCTCGTAAATTTTCCTGGTTCACGGTTTGCCGTATTTATTATTCTTATATACGCAACTATACGATGTTCATGTTGCGATGGATATGGCTTCCGATATACACGGTGGTGCGAAGAAACATCGCGCGGTAAATGAGCCGATAGGTAACAAGAGCATACAAATATTTTTTTTTTCGTTTGTATTTTCATAATATTGAAAGTAAACAGTTGATAAGTGTGTAAATTCCAGCATATGAAAATTTTGTGGACTTTGAATTGCTTTGAAACTTTATAGCCCGGCTATTTATACAAGATTTCACAATTATATTCCTCCAAACATAATTCGAACATTCTCCAGTTCACAACGTGATTATTTGGAACCGTCGTTGTGAAGAATTGTGCAATTTATTAGTTGACTGTCAATACAAGAATCACTTGTAATGGCAGTTTTACAGAAATACGTTTTTCTCAATAACGTGCATCAATGAGAATAGGACTAGAAACTCAAAGTTCCATCCCCTCAAATCCCCCCCATTGACCAAATAGGACTTGCATCTCATCTTATTTCTGATCGCCACTTAGCGTGAAAATAGGTCTGCGTAAATCGCAGTTTATCAATGGCTGAGATCGGGAAATCCGAAGAAAAAGTTTCAATTTCCTCAAGGAAAATAAATAGCAATACAGAAGGCCAGATAACCCTCCCGCCGTATACAATTAAGGAAAAAGGTATATGCGTGTATAAAATACATTTAAAAACATTGCATGCCAACCAGGCATTCTCTATTTCTTTGTAGATTGCGGGGGCCGCAGCTACACCCCTCCACCTCCACTAGGAACGTATCCCTCTCGGAAAAATCAGTCTTTGATATATGAGAGGACTGTTTTGTTTTTAAAAAAATATCAACATTTTCAAGTTTGACAGAACTTGTCACTTGACGAAAATTAAAGACTTTTAAAAATATTGTCCACCATCACAAATTTCTCGTCAACAATGCGATAGTGTAGTAGAATAATTGAATAATTGAAAGTAGTATACATCCCAGAGACAAATCATAGGGGTCTCATGCCACAGTAGTCACCAAACAGAAAAAAGCGATTATCTTGATCAAATTTATTAGATGGCAAACATTCGACATGTATTTAGGTGAGAAGGCTATTGTCGAATTCATAAAAACCACCAGGTTACATAAGATGCCACCGAAAATGGTATAAAAGGTGAAACTCAATTAATGAATTGAAAATTTAAAATTCGTCGAAGATCATATGAATTGAAGAAAGCCTTCAACTTTGATTTTCAATAGAGAACGGCAGAAATCAATAATCTTTTCATCATTGATGATGTTAACACTCATTACTCATCTGCTTCCACAAGATAGACCTACGGAATATATTTCCAGAGATATCTGAGACTTGACATGCAAAATAGCCACATCAGGTGCGGCTAATCTAAAAATCTGAGAAAGTTTAATCCTCAATTATGCCCTAAAATATTCGACCGGGAGGGTTCAACCCTTTTCCGGTCATAAAAGGGATTATCGGGTATCTAATTCAACCCCCATTTATCGAAGAATGCAGCGATAAGATGCTAGGATTAGATTCTTCGGTTTTTGCAAGTGTTTACGACCAACGGCGAAGACGATTCCTAGATGAGTGATGCCAATATTTGGGATACAGGTGTTAAAGGCCATGTATAAAATATTCAAAGAACCCTCTGAGATTCCTTCCGATAATGAAGTATATGTATATATATATTGGAGAAGGATAATGGGTTAAACCGCAGGAATGCAGAAAATATGGGAAATGGATGGAAGGTACTTTCCGACACGTGTTTCTGCTTATTGGCTTCTTCAGGGCAAGGCAACCAAGAAACCTGGATATGGATGGAAATGAATAATAACATAAAACATAAATGACAACAGGTGACCACAACAGGAGCGAGCATCCAATTAATTCACTTTGAATTTAATTGTATATATATATATAATTTAAGAAAATTCGTGACTGAATATAAAGTATATCGATGATTCTCGTGGGTTAGCAGTCAAATAAAAAGTAGAAGACTCTTTTATCCTTTACTCGAGCTTTCAAAACAAATTGTTTCTTTTTCAAGAGTGCTGCAAATTATTAAAAATCAATTGGTGAACAGGTTACAGATCTTCAGTACTTACGATAGCGAGATTGATTATGAAATGATGTTCATTAAATCTTAATCTAATTAACATGAATTCAAGACCTTAAATTATGATAGCTCAAAAAATATAATAATGATTGACAATTTTGGATGTCATTTAAAGACGTGAACATCGAAGTGGAATCTTGAGAGCTAGGCATATGTGATATACAATACAAGCTTTAATTTAGAATCAGATTCCACTTCGATGTTCACGTCTTTAAATGACATCCAAAAATTGTCAATCATTATTATATTTTTTGAGCTATCATAATTTAAGGTCTTGAATTCATGTTAATTAGATTAAGATTTAATGAACATCATTTCATAATCAATCTCGCTATCGTAAGTACTGAAGATCTGTAACCTGTTCACCAATTGATTTTTAATAATTTGCAGCACTCTTGAAAAGAAACAATTTGTTTTGAAAGCTCGAGTAAAGGATAAAAGAGTCTTCTACTTTTTATTTGACTGCTAACCCACGGAATCATCGATATATATATATATATATATATAATTTAAGAAAATTCGTGACTGAATATAAAGTATATAGATGATTCTCGTGGGTTAGCAGTCAAATAAAAAGTAGAAGACTCTTTTATCCTATACTCGAGCTTTCAAAACAATTTGTTTCTTTTTCAAGAGTGCTGCAAATTATTAAAAATCAATTGGTTATAATAATAAAAACAAAATCTTTTAACATCGAACATATGTTCTTATTCTAAGTAATCTGATTCTAAATTAAAGCTTGTATTGTGTATCACATATGCCTAGCTCTCAAGATTCCACTTCGATGTTCACGTCTTTAAATGACATCCAAAAATTGTCAATCATTATTATATTTTTTGAGCTATCATAATTTAAGGTCTTGAATTCATGTTAATTAGATTAAGATTTAATGAACATCATTTCATAATCAATCTCGCTATCGTAAGTACTGAAGATCTGTAACCTGTTCACCAATTGATTTTTAATAATTTGCAGCACTCTTGAAAAAGAAACAATTTGTTTTGAAAGCTCGAGTAAAGGATAAAAGAGTCTTCTACTTTTTATTTGACTGCTAACCCACGAGAATCATCTATATATATATATATATATTTTAAAACTTTTGGCCTACAATTTTTGGTTAACAAACAATAAAGCATGTAGTGTTAGCAGCGGTTAGTGACAGGGAGCCATTTCGGCGTATGACATGAAAGCCTAGGAAAAAACCCAAGTAGAAAAAATCCAGGCTTCCCGCATAAGAGCTGTTGTGTATAAAAATAAGATGAAATATATTTAAGGGATTGCTTTCATCAAGAATAGTCTTCGTATCAATAAATACAGAGTTGCTACATCGAATCTGAATATAAAAAAATTTAGTAAGCACTGACTTGAGGTCAGATTGCTTTGGCGCTCTTGTTGACCTACTTGCGAGTAAATATTCAAACCTTAACAAATCTATAAGCTCTCTGATCGGGTGAACAATAGTCTTTTTCCGTACTATGGGACAATGTGATGTAAATATGGAAGCCTAATGAATAAACAAACCTTTATCTCAATTTGAAAATAACTACTCATAATTTTCACCAAATTTTGTTTTATGCTTCTCCTAAAAACATACGTCATTGCTTTTCTGAGTTTTGACAACGCCATCAAATTCTTTCTCTATGATAAAAATTTTTTGATTAATATTACGTCTGTGCATTTCTGAATTTTGACAACGTCATCGACATCGAATTCTACCTCTATGAATTCTATGAAAATTTTGATTGATATTACGCCAACTGACACTGATATCTAGGTCCGCAAGTTGTCAAACGAATATCGATCTGTGATGGCAAATCTTTCAATGACAAAGCTCGGACTTCATGACATTTCTATTTTTCTCTTGAGTAAATGAAAAAAATGATCATATCTTTAGAAGGGGAAAAGCTACGACAATGAAATTTGAGGATGAGTAAGATATCGGTAACCTCAATATATATATACGGCTTTTTATTTAAATCTAAATGAAGTCTTAGCAGATATTGAGTATTGAAAATTTTTTAAAAATTTTCTAGCGTGACGATTTCTGCGAAATTTTGCAAGCCGTTTCGTTTCATCCTCCCTCAATAACATTCCAAGTATCAACTTGATCGGATGGATATTCTAGTAGTTATTGAGGAAAAAAATTTCAGATGCTCATAACTACTGAACCATCCGACGGATTTGGCCCAATAACGAACTTGACCGAGATATTTGGACAATTAACCTATTCTGAAAATATGAAAACTCTACCTGATTCCTTTTGGATGCTAGAGAGGATACGGCCGGCCGGCCGGACGGCCGGACAGACTCAACTCTCGCCACGAATTCTTCATCAGGGAGTCGAACCCAATCGATTGAGACCATTTTCGGCTCGATATTCCAAAATTACAGACATTCGGGCAAAATGATAGGCACTCTGTTCGGGTGAACAAGAGCGCCAAAAAGACAAAAGTAGAAAGTACAACTGAATACAGAAAATATGTATTAAATTTGTTTGAAACTTATAATCCATTCTAAGAAAGAATCGGAAACATCATGTATAGACCTAAAACCATCTTGAAATGAATATATGGGACAATTATTGATGAGATGACGTATTTTTTCTTCTGCATATCCACTTTCACAACTTGCGCTTGGAACTGAGTTTGATCTGAATAGCATGCTATTGATACGACCATGACCTGATCTCAAACGATTAAGAACTGTCCAAATTTTTATTGAGAAATCAAAACCGGGAATTCTCTCAGAAGGATCAGAAATGAGATCTTTATTAAACATTGCATAAGAGTTCTGCTCAATCTCCCATAGTTGTATATCGCTTATGTTCATATTGAAGAACGTATTATACCATAATGGTTTACGTGACTTCAATCTGGGAATTACATTTTGTGGAATGCATGAAATAATTAGGAATAAATTAGGAAAAGAATAATCTTTGCTCCAAGAATTCAGGATTGCATTGTGACTGCGAATATGGGGAGGAACATTATTGGACAAAACTGGTAACCAATGAACCGGTGTGAATCTTTAGGTGACAGTAATTATTTTCATCGATGTATTCAAATGTGCAAATCGATTTAAACCAATCAGAGAAACAATACTCAGCTGCAGAAAAAACTAGGGCTAGAGATGCTGTGCGAAGAACGGATGCATCAGCTCTCCAAGATGATCCAGCTAATTTCTGAAGAATATTATTCCTCGTTTTTAGTTTCATACTCAGATCACCTAAATGAGCCTTGTAATTGAGAGATCAATCGAATTTAAATCCTTAGTACTTAGGATGTAAATTATTTTCGATATGGGAATCATTGAATTTTACAGTTAATTCCCTATATTTCTCATGATTATTCAGATATAAACAAGATTCCTCTGTTTTGTTGGGGTTGGGACATAAATATATAATGATATCAATGATTGGGGTCGTTTACACCAAATATTAAAGATAAGCCATAAACAGAAATCCAATGGATTGCGATCAGGTGATCTGGAAGGCCAAGTTTGAGGACCGCCTCGACCTATTCAGCGATTTTGATATGTAGCGATTATGTATACTCTCACGTTAATACCATGTTTGCTGGAGCTCCATCATGCTTGACATATGCTCATCGTATTAGCTGTAGAGGCACATCTTTGAAAGTAAAGGAAGTTTTTCTTTAAGGAAGTATCTATGACTTTGAGCCTTTAATGGGATCTTTAAAACAAAATTCATCTATCAAATGGTTTCCCAACGCACCTAGCTGTTACTGATATCTTCCACGAGGATTTTTCGTTGCACAAACATGATTATTATGATAATTCATAAAAGCATTTCTTGAAAAGTTGGCAACGTCAGTGAAAAAGACTAGCGTCTAAAGTATTGGATTTTGGAGTACCCAATGGCAAGAATTTATTTGCAAAGGAAAATCACCTGGTAGCAATGCTTGTACTCGCTGTATATGAAAGGAGATCCAGTAAATTTTCCGTCAATATTAACAAAACTACGTCTTTGGTTATGTTAAATGCTTCAGCAATTTTCCTGGTAGAGGTTTGCGGATGGCCTTCTAAGAATTTTAATACAGCTTCTTCTGGTGCGGCAGATCTCACTACCCTATTTCTACCAGCATCATACATTCGTTTTTTAAATGTTATCTGTATCGCTACGCGCTGGTGTATCCTTTGATACAAACTGTGATGAGACAACTGTTGATTAGGGTGTCGCTCTGCGTATAAGCACCAGGCATTCAGTGAATTTCCGTCGGCCAAACCGTAACAGAATTGCATATCTGCCATATTCTAATTTGAATGAATTACCATTCTTGACAATTATTAACTTGTAACAAAAATTTAAACACAATTAATTTCTTCAAATAATGGAATTGACTAAAAGGTATCACAGAAATCCTTCTATGTACGAAATCAGAGGCTACTCAACTCGATCCCCTATTTTTTGTGAACTTGAAATTAATTAGGATAAGCACTTATTCCAAATTTCAATTTATTTCAGAAAAAGTATCGATTATATCAAAATTTTCTGAGACAAATTTTTTCTTCAAAATTGAACAATGATTTAAGTGAAGAAAATATTTTCTCGTGATCACGAAAACAGATATGACAGAAGGCTTATAATTCAGTAAGGTGGTTGAACATGTCCCTGAAAAACTCAACGATGCAGTTAATCGAATGTGTGAAATAATTCAATACAGTAAATTCGTCGACTCCTTCTGAGGGGTGTAACTTGGAAAGGAAGGTGACTTCCAAACAATTTTAGATAAAGTATCCACATTAATTTTCAGTAAGGAATCATTTCCCAAAGCTTTTCGTATTTTTTCACAGATACCTACTGTGTATATTCGTGAATGGCAGACATCTAAGCAATATGTTATCTCGCTCTACTACTAGGAAGAGCCCAAGAATTCCATTGTCCAATTCTCTTTCATTCAAAATTTCATACATCACTATCGATCGGAAATCAACCTAAAAATCAAAGCTATCTATGCTCCCAAACTTTGGTGATATAACCTCAAACGCCACATTGACAGTTCCCAACGTCACAACCACCTTGAATGAAGAAGTGATCGCTTTTCCGCCTCTTTTCTGCTCTTTGCCGAAAGTGTAAGTCAATAAGGTAGACTCTCAGATATACGTGCGAATCTGGAAAAAAAAGAAGCGTAGATAATAGCGCTCGTTTCCGGCGGGGTGTTTCCATCCGTTCGTCTCTCCCCCTATAGCGATTTTTTTACGGCGGAAGTGGGCGGGCGCAGGGTCGCGTGCGTGAAAAAATCACAAATAAAAATTCACGCGTTCATTTAGGACCATTTGTCAAGAAAAACGCCTGGGTGGAGCCTTTCAAGAGCGTCGGACAAATGAAAACCGGAGAGCACTTCCGCAGATCGACGAGAGAGATTGTTCGAAAATGTTCTTCAATGCGGAATTTTTTTCACGGTCTGTCGAACAATCGAGAATTAAGTGATGGCAACAATGGTATAATTGTTGGTAATTGCAGGAAAGACGCCATTTTATTGATTGAGCCGGGATGGTGAAGGAGTTGGTGTGATTATGAATTGATATTTCGGAAAATAATCAATATTTACATTTATTAGATCACATAAATGATAATCCTTGAAACCATATTGAATTTAACTTTTCATATCGTATCGATGAAAATAATTTTTGTTCATTTTCCTTCACCAAGTTTTTCAATAATCGTAGTTTCAATCTGGAAGATCAGAAAGACATTCGTTTTTAAATGCAATTTGCTTGATTTTGGCCGGCATAGATGATTTAAAAAATAAATAACGATTTTTATCACGATCAAAAGCTCAACTGTGCCTCTGGACCATTTCTTCTTGAAAAATGCTTCCTCTCTTATCCAAAGAATTTCAAATATACTGAGTTAACTAACAGTCGTCTCAAACGACCAACTATTTATTATCCATAAAATATTTAATACCCGTAAATAGCATGCTTTTAAGAATTTCTCAATGTGTGTTTGAACCGAGTGACCCATTTGATGAAGGCATGGTAAGACACATAAAACTTCATGGCAATTAAACTGTCCATTCTTTCATCTGCATTTATCTTTCTCTCCTATGAGTGTATAGTTAATGGTTCATTATATTCATATGTAAGCCAAAAGTTCAAAAGAATATATATATTTATATGCACACTTTCGTATTGAATGGTAGTTTCCTGAGTATTGGCCAGAAATTTACCTCTACTATTTCGTAAATCCCTATCTTCAATGACAGAATTAGTTGAATATGCAATCATTTCATACTGTTGAGGAAATGATCTTTTGCATCTCATCAGTTTTTCGGTTTCCAAAAATGTCGAGGTTGAAAATTTGGATACTTTCTAGTTCGAACTTGGGGACCTTGTACGTATGGGGAAAATGTATTTTTGCCCTCTCTATGTTGCAAGTAACCTACTTTGACACTGCTTCGACAAATATCAGTGAAAGTTACTAAACATCGTATTGGTTGCCCTTAACTACATCTCTAGGAAAATAAGCTGAAAATATCAAAAGTTACTTTAATTTTTTATTATGCTGTACATACCTTTTTTTCGACTTTTTCGGCAGTAGGGATAAACAAGCAATATTCGCTGATTCTTCTATATCAGAAATATCGATTTTGTCCACTCATAATCAAACAATTCTTCTTCAGATATTTCCTTCCGGATTCTTAACTTCATGTTGTCGATAAAATAAAAAGTGCTTATGTTTATTTAGCAGAATATAAATAACAAAAATGAGAAATTCAAGAGATCCACTATGAAGAAATCTCCATTCGAAATAGCCATTGGACAGTTGGCTGCCTCAGATGAAGAAAAATGCAATATATTTGCCATTCACTGGTATCAGCGATGCAGAGGCCGAAACTTTTATGGATGTCCATATTGTGATTACCAATTAAACCTTTTACACCAAAAGAAGTACTCAATGAGGTTAGAAGACTTAAAAGTTAGAGAGGCTCCTGGATACGACCTCATAATGGCAGAAACGCTGAAAAAACCTACTTAGGAAAATTGTCGAACTGCTCACAACACTATTTAATAGAATGATGGGCATATACTACTCCACTATTATAAAGAAGTATGAGGTTATAATGATACCCAAACCTGGTTAACCGGAACAATGTGGAATCATATAAATCTATAATTCTTCGACCAATCTCTGATAAACTCTTTGAAATCTGCTTCTTAAAAGGCTTAAGGGTGACATGGATATGCACCAACTACTACTAGATCACAATCTAGGTTTTCGAGAGAACCACTCGACAATGCATCGAGTCCACTGCATTCTCGACAAGCCTCGATGAAGAAAAATTTTGCTCGGCAGTATTTTGGGACGCTTTCCAAGCATACGACAAGGTTTGTCACAAACGGTCAGCTATACAAACTCAAACAACTTCATCTAAACCATATTATATAATTCTGAAGTAAACCGAATCGTCGTTCAGCCATGAAATATGGGGCAGCAATAATCACTACATCCTAAGTCATATCCGAAGTTCTACAGCCAAGTATTTTGGGGCCACTCTTATATATCATCTATACTTCAGACATACCAGAGATGAAACATCAACAAAGCGACGATATAGCCATACATGCATATGTTGATTGTAAATCTCAATAAATACAAAACAAAAATAATATTTCTTTAGCAATGGATCATGCCGAGAATGCTATCCACTACAATGATTAAGTAAATCCTAAAATATAAACAAAATGAGAAATGAATGATTAGAAGAAATGAATAATGCTAATTATATGTGGAACTGAGCAACAATTTCACCAAAAACCGAGAGCATGAGAGCTTTATGGTTATTGACTCTTTTCGAAGTAATTCATAGATATTATATATATCGCCATGCTAAATTCTTCTAGTAGACTAATTTTCAAATACAATGTGAACCGTTTGAGTTACGATGAGAAATAAGGAACTTCGGTTCATCCCTTGAAATTACGGGGTCGATAGAACAATCATTTCTAATTTTCCCCCCCGTGCCGAATGATTATTTTTTCTTTTTCAAGCACCGCAGAACACGTGACGCGGATTCGAACCACGCCAGACAAGGATGGACTAGACACGTAACGACCTATTCCCTCAGTTCGTTAGTGGCATTTTTTCTCATTTTTGTTCCCCCTTTTTTCCATTCGATATTATGACTCATCAAATATAGGTCAATTTTAACCCTTTCATTTTTCTGTCATCATTCTTAATGCGGACTCATCGATCCGGGTTATTTTTTTTCTGGGGAAGGGATAGTTTGCATGGGGTTGAATTAATATGTGATGACGTAAAGTTTGAACGTAATCTCCCCTTCAAAAATCCTTTTGCGATTCTTCTTCTTTGTACCAATAAGTTGACTAGGATATTTTTGTCAAGTACAAGAACATTTCAAATTTCAAATGTTCATGGAGCTATTTGTTTGCAATTGCTTTAAAATTGATTGATATGGGGTGAATCGAAAATCCATAACTCTCGCTTATATACTTAGAATTTAATGATGCAAAAACAATATAGTAATTCAAATAAAATTTCTGATAGTGTTATATACAAAGCTTTTGTATAATTTTCTCTAACGAATAAGGGATGAAACCTATTAAAAACAGTCTTTGAGTAGATTATGAATGAAATGTTATATTATGAAAGCAGATTTTCCATAATAATAAAGCCCTATGGTTTTGGACCTATGCTAGTTCTTGATTTTAAAGCAAAAATTAATATTTTTGTTTTCACAGTAATTGAATACTTGAGCATTAGCAAAATTGCTCAAGGAAAAGAAACAGTTCTCAATCAATAGTTATTCATGGCATTAAACATGTAGAAACCCTACTGATTAAACTATTTTTGAATTATTTTTCGAGTTACGGAGGTTACAGAATTTCAGATATCCACAGTTTAAAATTGTTCGAGGATATTGAAAGCCTGTTCATTTCTTTGTAATGATATTGTGAAAACAGTGGGACCGTATCTGTCGTATCTAAGCTCAAATCATCCGCATTTGGAAGTTTGAATCTTCTTTCGGTTCAATATTAAAATATCACTATTATTTACTCGTTGAATAAATACTCAGTTTGTGTCAACATTTTTTCTGCACATTTCTTCACCCTAAATCTAGAAAACATCGGGTGTTTCACTCTTGCTTATCATTTTCACTCATTTCCACGATCTCGTCATGGAAATGCGAATTAAAACTTCCTCCCCATTAGCAAACTCGATTTTAACATACAGAAACGAGTTTATAAAAATTAAGGTCTTTTCAAGCGTTGTTTTCTCTGCGAAATGTGCGGAGGGAAAAATTCAGGACCTTTTTCTCGCCAGGAAATGTACAAACCTGGACTCCCTCCTCATTTAATTTACCAGGCTTCACAACTAATTATCACGTAATTTTTCATGATATTCAGAGATTGTTGGATGTATTTTTTGGCCTATGAAAGAAATATGAGAAGTTTCATTTGCTGTTCACGATTAATAAGACAATAAATTCAAATGAATTTATCGATGTTATTTCATTCGCTGACCGACAAAGATTACAAGGAAGTGGTAACGAGAAATAATTTATGACTTTTATCAATAAAGAGATCCTTGAAGCCATAAAATACTTGCAATTCGTTATTGCACTTTTCGAACAGGAAGCTATGATATTAAAATGAATCAACATACTTTTTATCATTATCAATTATATCGAAAAAGGTCAAATGAAATCTTCCATGAATAAATTACTGCACGTTTCCGTTCCTGAATTTCAGATTTTCAAATAACTCTGAAAAATTTTCGGGAAAACGTTCAGTAGGCAGTTACCGTCCTAGAAGAAAATAGTAAACATCGGAAGAAATGTTCGAATCAAACCAAACAATGTTGCTTTTTTGCGATTTAGAATTGTCCACAGTTTGGTTTGGTTGGGCAATATCATTAACCGACAAATTTGTCAACAGTGCATTGGTCGTTTGCAGCAACATGCAGCTCTCATCGGAGGACCTAACGCCACCACTTGCCCTTTGTGCCACAAGATGTTCATTGGAGGAGAAAGCCTTATGGAACATATGAAGCACACTCACAAAGATCCTAATGCTTCAGGTGTAGCCAGTAAGTACCTAAGCTGTCAATGAGCACGTTTCAGCTGGATTTAGTAAGATACAGTGCATGAATTGAATGCGAATACGATCGATACTACAGGGTTAGTCTTTGACCACTTAATTTTAACTACAGATTCTTTAAACGAGAAGGAACACTTTTTTTGTATCACTTTTTTCAATTCGAATTTTCGAAGCCTATGGGCAAACATTTTTTAATTACTCTCAACAGTAAGAGAGAATAGATTATGAAGTTCGAAATATTTTCTATCATCATTTTTCTATGAGCTGATTAATTTTCCTTGAAGCCCTCCTAAATACTAGAGGGAAGCGTAATGGTCTTGTTGAATTACCTTCAGAATTAAGATGAAGGCCATGTTTCCTATCATGGAACAGAGTAAGAGTTTTTACTGGAAATAGAGAATTCATTCTTAAGAATTTGAGATGGAATATTCAGTATTGCATATTAATAACTGATCAGATAACAAATCATATAGTACGTATTGATTGATTGTGAAACTTCGTTTTTAAATTTGGTAGATCTAAGGTCTCATCATAGTTAGTAGTTCATCTGTTCTATCTAGAAACGGCAACGATGAAGTTTAATGTTTTCTTAAGAATTTCAAAAAATGAAAGTTTTTAAAAAGTCGTTCAAATACATAAAATAAGAGTTATGCTATCGAATTGATAACAAAAGAAATATTTACATTTAAATCACCACTGAGGAAAAACTTTTAAGTGTGCCTCATTAATTGTCATTGATCCATAGAAAAGGTGGAATATTCCACACCATTCAAATTCGAAATTCCAAAAGATGATATTGATTTCGAAAAGAAAAGAACTGTGACGACGTGGTATTTATTCGGCTCTGTGATATTTCTTCCGATCACAAAAATAGCTAGGATGAGTTTCGTAACTACCTATTTCAAAGTTTTGAAGATTTTATGAGTTAGTCATGCAATAACTCGAATACCTTGGACGATAAAGCCAATGAGTTTAATCTGAATAGTGTGTCCTATTTGATTGCAACCTTCTGCAAAATTTGAATTCATTTGAATTATCCGTTACGATGGAAATAATTGTTTTTTACTGAAATTATAATACCCTTCTCTTTTTTCTTTTCTTTTTTAAAGGATGATATTAGAAAAAAGTGTTTCTTTTGATCTCAAATATATATGATTGAAATAAATGTGCTAGTCAAGGCTCACCTGTATAAATACTCATTCCTAGTAAGGGAGGTTTAAAAAGTTACGAATTGCTAACAACTTTTACTCGAAACAAAGCCAATGAGCATATGAATGCAGACAAAGAAACGAAAAGTGTAAGAGTTAATGAAAAAGCAATTTAAAAATGAAACCGAGTAGTCTTTCTAAATGGGCATTAATCGACGTTATGTGCGGTGCATTTGGGGAAACATAAAGGGTCCCTTTTGAATTTTTAATCGAGATTCGACACTGATTTATTACGTTGGTTGTCGATTTATTGTTGGGGAAGCACTTGATGATGTTTTCAAGAGAATTCGTGTAAATAAGACTCTACCAGACGTTATTTGTCATTCAGTATGGCTTATAATTTTGATTTGGTCGTTAAGTATTCAATGACAGTTTGTAACAACAAATATCTCACCTATTTTTTCAGTTTTCGCTTAATGGTGAATAAACACTTATGTTACACATTGGAAAACATCAAGAAGCCAATTCATCGTAATTTTCAATATTAAACGCCCTATATCATTGAATCCACAATAAATGTGCAGTACAATATACTCTCTGAACAATAATGATCCTGAATTAATTAATCCATTAGATTATATACAAATTTTGATCTAGTATATGGGAATATATATCTTCAATTTTTTTCATCTCATGGAGCTGTTTTGTAATAATTACAACAGCATCTGTATATATCCAGTTATCCTTCTGATATATTCATGTGAAGAAAATGATCATTATTGATATTACACTGAGTCAATCCTCTTGATGAAGTATCTTTCCGGTGATGATAACTTACTACGTGGTTGATTCAGCCACGCACTAAGCCAGTTTGAGAATATGAGTGTAATTGAAATCCCTTTTGCAAACTTTAATTCATTTAACTTTGAGAGACCCCCTTGAATAGTATACACATTCGTTTCTGGTTTCTTTACTCCATTCCCATGCAATTTTGAAAGCAAAAATTTTCAAGAGTAGCCGTGAAATCTATTTTTATATTACTAAGGCTTCTTATAGCTTCTAACAATTTATTTATTGCTTAGTTCAACAAAAATAGTAGATTTAGAATAAAATGATAGATAAATTTATTTTTGGTTGCTTTTGCGGTACCCTGTTCCACAATATGCATGACATGCTTACTAACACAATTTTGATGACAGAGTGAATTCATCTTTCTTAAAGAGATAAGTTCACTAGTGATTCTATAAAACTGGAGAAGTATTCCTTAAATTGATATGAACCATGGGATATATTCAGACTGTATTGCTCTCGAGAAGTAATATTTTCTCCTGTAGCTCATTTATATCGTGAATATATCCACTGGTTCAAATTCCGCTTCAATTATACAAAAATCCTGGGGTGCTTTGCTTGATCTTGTTTTTCTCTCTCTGTTGACGTCATCGATCCTTATTTAGCGAAGAGAAGGACAGCGAATCATCCTTGCCCCGTATGCGGCAAGCATTACGTAAACGAAGGGTCTCTGAGGAAGCATCTAGCTTGCCATCCAGAAACTTCGCAATTATCAACGTCATTGAGAATGTGGCCATGCTCAGTGTGTCAAGCAGTTTTCACTCACGAATCAGGTATTCAATTCACGTTCTTTAAATATCTGCGAGTACAGGATGAAACACTGTTTGAAAGCGGGCGGCCAAGAACAGATCCTTCCGGTTCACCATCCAGTTCTCCCATAATCATTCATTATCAACCTGCCTGAATTCAAGTTTTGGAATACCTGAGAACAAGGCCACACAAAATCGATGTTTGGAATTTAGAAAAAGAAATAAAATCAAGCAGGCTTATCCCAGTATTGTCGTGTTTGTTTGTTTCATCCTGTATCTCTTCTCCAAGACCTCGTCTCCAATCATTCGTTGGTATTTCACGATTTGAACGTTTTTTTTTGCACACACCACTTAGTTTGAAAGTAGAGGAGCGAAGCTTCATTTTCAGGATAATCTCTTTCAAACTCAAGGGGGTTTAAAATCGGCTATGCTGGGATTGAAAAATGTTTTCATTGGTTGAAATGGATTTTCTAGGTCTTCTGAGCCATATGGAACACATGAGGATGGACCCGAAACATCAGTTTGCAGCTCAGTACGTTCTTTCTAGGGCGGCTGCTGAGAGGAGAGAGAGAGAGACGTTGTTAGCTGCTGTTTCAGCTTCTGCATCTGGTAGTGGTCTCCTTCCAATGCCACCGATGCAAGTGAAAAGTGGGTATACCTTCTCGAATCTACTTATTTTAAGATGATGTTTGGCTGTGCAATATTTTAACTGTTGACTTTTTTCAGCAGGAGGTAGCCCAATGTGTGCTTCACCAAGTGCTCATAGTGATAGTTCGTCTGGTAATGGTAGACTCTCTTCGACTGGCTCTGATGCTGGTGGTTTGAATAATAACAATAACAACTGCAATACAAAATTGGGAGACATACTCAGAAGTAAGTTTACATACTAATAAATCACTGATTTTTGATACTCTGATAATGAAATGTTTCGTTTCAATTTGCAAAAGTGACTTTATCTTCTTTTATCACTTTTTAAATTTGAATATGTTCAGCTCTCACATTTTGTGCGACGATTTGTTGATTTTCTCATTAAACTGAGCTTCCATTATTATATGTGTGAAGTCCTACAAAGTTTGGAACCTGACATTAATACAACAAATTTTGTGTAGGAATTGATAGATACATATAATTGATCATGAACATTGATTTTGGAGGATGTTAATTGTTCACTCCACTTTAGTCTGTGGTCTGCAAAATGCATTCTTTCCATAAAGTACCTTTTGGAGGACATATTGAATGGTTGACTGATTGGTAACTTAATATTACAGGTAATAATGGACTCCATCAGCAGTACAACGTAGAAGAACAACTTCATAACGCCAACAGAATGGCAGCTTTGGCCAATATGGTCAGTCAAGGCGGGGTTCCTCCTGGTTTAGGGTCAGATCCTGCCTCAAATATTGCCAATATAGCCAACCTTATGCGGTTAGGGGTGACGCAAGTAAGTCAACTACCATAAAATGTTAGCTGCGTTAGCTTGTTTAATTTTTATTTGATATACTGAGCAAAGTTTACTATAACTATAATCCGTCCAAGATATATAGTCATCAAAGCAAGTCTTGAAATTGTAGTCTGTGCCTTATTTCTGGTTACAAGAAGTTACTGAATTATTCTGTGCCTAAACCATGAGAATAAATTCACATAATTATAAGAACACAAAGCTGTGGAAATATTGAGCAGAATGATTAAGTTCACGAACAAATCGCTTAATGTGAATAATATTAAAAATATGTAAACATCAAATCTATCAATTATCGCCAGGTCGAGAACCAAATTACAGTTTAGCAGCAATCTTACTACTATTATAAAGGCGAAAGTTTGTAAGTATGGATGTATGGATGTTTGTTACTCTTTCACGTAAAAACTACTGAATGGATTTGAATGAAACTTTACCACAATATAGCTTATACATCAGAATAACACATAGGCTACAATTTTTGAGGTTTCTAATGTGAGGTCGTAAAAAAACACATTTTTTGCGGTTACATTGCAAACGCTGACTGAATCCTACAAGATAAATCAAAACAATTTACTACAGTATTGTACAACTTTAAAAGGTCTACAAAAAAGTCCGTGATGGTATATGTTTATCTCTTAGGAATAACCCACAATAACCATTTTTTATCCTTTACTTTGTACGAGAAATAATGGCTTATTTACGAAGCGATTTTAAGCAATACAGTATTAATCCTTATCCAATTAAGTATCTTAAATACATTGTGCATTTAATAAAGATCAATATGGCTTTTTACAGCATGTAAATTAAATAAATATTTTCGAAGATATCACAGATTTAAAACGCAGAGTCATAGCAATTTCGGCGATAAATACCGTTTCGGTGATAAATACCGGCAGCGGTGCCTGGCGAACGGGGTGTGGGGGGAGCGGGGTAGGTGCGGTGGGGAAGAAGTGGCTCATCGCTAAGTGCGCGACCCGAACGCGGGCAGACGCGTGAGGGCAGACGTCGTTGACGGTTGTGTCCGTTTTGCGAATTTTCAAGGCACTAGCGATTTGATAAAAACGTATGGTCGCCTACTTTAAGTAATATAGGCCTAAGGTTAGTTATTGCCAGGTTTCTTTTTGGTTAGGAGTTACACATACAAAAAGATACTTCATTTTTACGAATTACTTCATTGATAATTCAATTACTATATAGATAGGTTACTTACATCCGCATGTTTATGCTGAAGGAAAAAGATCGTTAAATGTAGTTTATAGGAGCATACTGCAGTAGCTACCTATAGGCCTATGATTAGGGCTCTGCAGTGCTTAGTTACCGTATTTCTTACTTATTACTAGACTAGACGGGACGAACCTGAAGTCCACGCGAACGAAGTCGCGGGCAAAACCAAACGAAATGTTACATAAAACGAAGCCATCTGGTGGCGAAACCGAGTTCGCCGGGTTTGCTAGTGACAATATATAATTAACGTTAAGGCATTTCAGACAAAATTGGACCTTTGAAATTCCGGAAAAAACGCTTCCTTCAACAGGACTCGAACTCGCATGTCCAAATTACCGGTCTGTCGCTTAACCAATTCAGCTATGGAGGAGATATGTTAACCAATCGTATCGAGGACCCCTCCTCCCCAGAATTCAAATGGTAGTATTACTTTTGCGAGAAGTAATCGATACGGTTGGATAAAGCATCTCCTCGGTAGCTGAATTGGTTGAGTGCCAGACTGACTATTTGGATATGAGGGTTCGAGTCCCGTCCGAGGATGCCTTTTTCCGGAATTTTAAATGTGCAATTTCGTCTGGAATACCTCACTTTAATTTTATATTTACTTACACTATGTTACATCAATATCAAATGACAATATATCTCGAACGTACTTTAAATATTAATTCCATTATAAATTGTTATGATTATATCAGTTTAGACAACATGCTTGAATACTCTGCCTCTGAACAAGGTTTTGCTAAGTGTGTGAAAAAAAGTTTTCGTACTTCCGGGCCTAAAGTGACAACTTCACTCCCTTGTGACAGGTACTAAAGTGTCACATTGTCACAATATTGACGAAACTCCCGGAACGATTAAATCACAAACAAACGAATTTAAGGGATATTTTATTGAAAAATTCAATTAATTCGAATGGTAATAACCGTTAATATTCAAATTAATATTGTGACAGTTTGTCATATTGACCAGTCTTTCCTGGGTTAATGCAGCAGGTAACTGACGAGTAACAGATAGGTCCTTATCATATTGAACTGGTGTTTGTTTCGAAGATCCTGCGGAAACAGGAAGCGAGAATGAGGACTGTGGCATAACTATAGTGGACGAATCGGCGACTTGACCAAATATTTTATCTGAAATTTTCTGTTTATTTTAATATATCCTCGGCCACGTTGTAGGATTTCCATCCTCCATGTCTCTTCAGCACGTCTATTGTTGCTCCCGAATCAGCTAACAAAGAAGCAGATGTGCGTCTAGTACAATGTCCCGTATAAGACGTCGCATTTTTTAATTTCAAGAAAGCTGCTATTTGCCGTGGAAATGTACCAAACATGTTTTTTCCTACTACTAGCGTAGTACATTCTTTGTATTGAACAAAAAATTTTGAATGAGGTGTCCCTGTCTTTCGCAATGCCACATATTTTCGAAATATCGCCACAAAACTGATGGCACTGTTTTCTGAATTTTTATAACAAAATTTCGGTCAATTTTATTTTTGGTGTTTCTAATCGAAATTAGGAAGGAATCGCCCAAATCTCTCACATCGTCGATTTCTAAATCAACCAACTCTTTTCCACGACAAGCTCCGCAACGCCCAAAATAAGTGCAACCTACAATAAAATTGATTTCCTAAAATTTCTGAATATAAACACATTTTCAAATTTACCTTAAGCATTAAATATTTATCATCCGGAGCCTCCCGTAAGAACTGATCTACCTGCTCAGACGTGAGAATTCTTGACTTCTTTGGCTTAAATCCTCATTTCTTCTCTTTAAAAAAGCTAATAATTTTGGAAATTTACTTATATCAATATCTTCTCTAATGTTAATAACCGATTTCAGCATTGAGTAATGTGCCCAGAGAGTTGAGGCACAAACCGCTTTTGATTTATCATTGAAGTAGACTAACAGCGCATTTTCAGTAGGTTGCCTCACATTTTTAAGCGGCACCACTTTTTGAAAGCATCGTACTGCTGCTCGTATAGTTTTCTAGATTTCGGTGGTAACAATTCTTCACCTACTTCGGCTGCTCTTTTATCAATATCAGATACACCTTCTTCACTCATGATACCAATAATTATCAATAACAATGTTTCTTTACAATGACACTAGTAATGACAATGTTTCTAAATTATAATTGTCACAACGCAATGTTACTATGGTAACTTATTTTAAAGACAGTTTATTAAATGAGTTGAAGAGAGAAAAACTGATTGAAATTATTGAAATAATTAATAAAATTATACCGGAGGTACGAAAAGTATCGTATATACCTTGCGACTGAAGTACATTTAAATGTACTACTTCAGTCCCGCGGTATATAATATACTATTTTTCATTTCTTTCGGATTTCCTTTCATTTGAACATTGATAACATTTTTGTCCCTTTCAGGCAAATCAGGTGAACCATAGCAACCCATCCACGCCACCAATCAACAATGACGCATTGTCAGCAGTCAATGCTTCGGTGAATGCGATGAATGCTATGCGCGCGTCAATGGAAAGCATAAGAAATATGGACCCAATGAGGTCTTCAGTTATGGATTCGCAACAATCACAGCAACAAGAAGCGTTTAGGATGCAACAACATGCGGAGGCTCTGCTGAGGTCGCAGGCAGAGGCAGCGTTGAGGCTAGCAATGAGCCAGGCTTTGCCCCAGATGAACCAACAAGATAATAACAATCCTCTTCGACATAATGGTAACTATCAGAGTCACCAAGGACAACCTTCCCAACAGCTCAGTCCCGACCTTACGGAAGCTTTGAGGCTGCAGGAACAGAGGTTAGAACAAGCATTAAGGTTACACGGGAGTGATCCAAGATCTCTAGGATTCTCGCTTAGCGGCCAGCAACAAAATCAGAACCAGCCGTGAAATTTCAGTTACTACTGAACGTGTCTTACGTTGAACATATAATTACGTATAAGCAAGTATGTATCTATATTTGTATGTGTATGTATGTACATAGATATGAGTGGATATTGATTTCTACATTTTATTGTCGACTGTAACGTTTCTTCGATTTTGCTCCTTTTTTAATTGGTTTTTGTTTCTTTGGAAGTTTTTCGATTCATATCAGAGGGATTTACGGTGTACAAGCTAAGCAGTGAACAGGATTCGGCTGATACATTTGTTCCGGGTCGAATGGCTCTGATCTTCAAAGTATTATCTTGTGACAACATTTCATATTTGCACATTAGAAGGACTTATTTCCTATTGAAAGATTTTCGAAGAATTGTCCATATGAAAAAGATAACAATTCTGTTTCACACGGTTCAAAATCAGAAGTGAATTTTCATTATTTTCAAAATATTGTAACACTAATTCATTCTACTTAGGATTAGCTATAGTTCTTTGCGACTTTGAAGTTTCATTTTTGACCTTTAGTTTTATTTCTATCTCTTAACTTTCTTGATTCGATATGATGTCTTTGATTTCAATATACTTCATATTTTTGATAAGTCTGCAACCATTATCGGCTAAATTGAATCGTTTCATGGCATAGGCATTAATCCAACCTTAGTTCTGAATTAATTAATGATTATGTTGTTTCGACGTTACGAACATCATTTTCAGTGGGATTAGAATTACATCAATATATTTTACGAAGATCAATCGAATCTTGCTGGGCTTGGCTTGTAATCGTAATAATCGAAAATATCAAATCAATCTACATAGAATGTGCCAAAAAAGAACAAAGAGAATAAGTTGGGCAAGTTCAGTTTTATATAATCGATGACTGAGTCATCATTAAATATACAAATCGCACTTTGAAAGTGCAGAAATCATTTTGAAAGGAACGATATAATTTGTATAATATAAGTGTTGAACATTTATACCTCAAAAGTGGTATAATATGATAAAATTAAGAGGATAGGTTAGAAGACTGTAAATATATACAAAAATGAAGAATGTCTAGAGAGAATGGAATTTTATTATTTAGTTAGATGTAATACATTTTTTTTGTAACATCAAAATTTTCTGTGATTTATTTTCGAAAATATCGAGAATGTTGAGCAATAAAACGATATGATTTCGGTTGGGATCTGACGAATTCACGTCTTACCACGTGACCCAGTTCCAAATCTAAATTAAAAGTGCTAAGATGTGAATCCCGAAAGATCCCATACTTGCAATTTGAACTCTGTGATTAGAAAACATATTTTTACTTGACTTTTTTTTTCATTTTGATAATGTGGCAATTTATTGAAAAAATTGCTTCTTTGTTACAAACGAGTACAAAGAGGATATCTAGTTCCTTTCCTGGTTTTCAGATAATGTGAGAATGTAGGAGAGAATGTGTATATTTTATTTTTTCATATATATAGAACTTTGAACAGAGTACTTACGACAGATTTTATATATACAGAGAATGTGAATATGTAAAAAATATTTTTCCTTTGGAAATTTAACGAATTTATAGAAAAATTTTTATTTCGAAATGACAAATTTGAAAACTACGAAAATCGTTGTTCGTATCTTCTCGAAATTTTATTGAGTGTAAATATCATATGGAAATATTGTATATAAAGCACAACAACATTGAAAAATATTTTTGAAAGAAAAATACGTTTTGGTAATCTTGTCAAAATTTCAACAATTTCGGTCAACACTACTTGTTTCTGTATATATTCGAAAGAATACTCACATACATTTCAATAGTCACATATAGGCAATAGTTTGAAAAATACCATAGACAGGATAGCAGCTACTGCTATGATTTTCCCTCAAAAGTGACGAACAAGAGACATTCTACCAAGAATTTAACACAGTTTTCATTCGTGAACACTTGTTTTTTGACAGTACACATAAAATGGTGAACTTTAGCTCTCAGTCATAAAAACTTTCGGCATGATCTTATTAAATTCAGAGCGGCGTTCCGATTTTCGAGAGATATTCATGGATTCATCTGTGAACATTCTTTGCTTTCAAAACCGAAATCGACTCAGAGGTTTCTCCGAAACCTTAAATACTCTACCGATAATGACACCATAAAATACATAATAAAAATAGTAAGAAATAGCCCAGTTGCACAAAGTGCTTCAAACATTTTGCCCACTATGATAACAATAGTTATTATCTTTCAAAAATCATACAATAGCCCAATCAACGGACGTTTCTGATGGATGTCCATGCATGCGCACCATTCATCAGGTGGTTCGTTGAATTCAAATTTTTAGCAGCCCTTGGGGTACGTTTACTAAAGCGTGCTCCACAACAAGTGTATTTTACATAAATATTCGAGTCTAAATGCCCGAATGGACAATATTTATTGTAAAATTACAACAAAACAAAATTTTTTTTGCAATAGCCCACAATACATGTGCAAATTTGCACGCGTTCAATGTTCAAACCAGTTTCTTTTCTCTACAATTTTTCCTTGTTTCATGCAACTGATTCCTGTTGATTCGTTCGAGAAGCAAAGGGGGACTCAAAAAAATATGCTGTAGGCGATATTTCTCTGTAATGGCTTAAGCAGCTTTCTACATTGTTATTTTCAGTACATTATCGATGGCTTCAATGGAACACAATAATTTCCTAATTACCAACAATGTTTCTAAATGTCCGATCTGTTGTTTTCTGTGTTTCATGATTTCCATGTCTGTATGTATTGTGTCTCCTTCAGCTTCGCCAGAATCTGCTTCTTAGAGCATATAAAAAAATGAAAAGCCCTCTTTGTGAACATCGCATGGTCAGTTGTTGAATTTAAAACTTTTTATTTGCAATAGTCAAAACGCATGAGTATTCTTATGCTATACAAAAAATCCGGTATACCACACTTCAGTTCAAGTTTTTACCAACTCTGCATGGAAAATTTCCTAGATACCAATTTTCATTGCAAAGTTTTCCTCGGTTGATTACAATAATATAATCAGAATTCATATAAAAACTAACGAATACAGATTAAAAGAAAAAAATCACCAAAATTCATAGTTACACTTGAACACCTATTATTTTCATATATTTTGAATTTAAGTTGTTTTTTCATAGACAGTTGATGGAACTTTGGTAATTGTATCTTAATTCAACCAGATCAACACTTAAACTTAAAAACTAGGGAATCTAAAAGTCACTTTTGGGAAACACAAAACTTTTCGGCTTTACAAATATTCAAAAATTCCTCGAAATCCAACCGATTACATTTGGCCATCCACGTGTAATTTCATAGTCAACCTAAATAGTTAATAATATAAATGTTAGTTGTGTTATATTGCAATTTTTTAATGTTAAGTTGTGTTTTTTTCGTATACGTCATACAGTAAGTTATTACATCGTACAACATTGCTCGTGTATACTTGAAACTATGTTCACTTTTTCAGATTGTAGCAGTCTCAACTGCACAAAAAAATTCGGTTAACTGAATCGAATAACTATTTTGTGTAATTTTTGGAGACATCCATTTCACGAAAAATCTACGAATGTATTATTGTAATATTGAGGTTGATACTGCTCATTCCTTATCACATACATAGCGCAGATATAGTTAAATGTTTCTTGTTGAATCAATGTAGCTGCAATAGATGAAATCAAGTTTTTGTTGATTATACCAGGAGCAATATCAATCGGTTTTTAGTTTCAAGTATACGAAATTGGCTTTTTACAAGAACAAAATCTTTTCTACGATACAAATCTAAACATATCCACAGAAAAACAAAATTTTTCAATGTTGTGCGAATAACATATATTCAGTTTTCAATGATATATCCGATGTAACATTGGATTTTTATAGCATTACTGGAGAAACAATATTTCATAGTTTCTTTCGAAGCTCATTCAGAGTTACTGGAACTTTTGGTGAAATTTTGATGGGGATGAGTTTTAATACGACTGAAAAATTTCAACAAGCATCACAGATTCTAGTCCGTGCAAGTTACTGAAATTGAGAAAAGACGAAAAAACAAAAAAGACACTCTAGGAGAGAGAAAAAAAGAAACATGGATATACTGAGTTTATATCTAGAAATCTCTATTCGAAATTTGTCCAACTAGTTCAGAAATCATTGAGGCTCAAAACTATTCTAGTTTCTCTATGACTGTAAATGTTGAAACTACAGTTGAATTTTTTTTGCTTTAATGTATCTATTGAATTGTTAAATAGTTTAAGTTAATTAAGTGTTGAAAATATTCACTTTGAAGTTTGATATTATTTGAATTTTACTAACAAAATTGAATATTTTGAACAATTCTTCTCGAGTTGTTGTATATCAAGAGTGTACTGTTGATGTAGGTTTAAGTGAGTTACATGATATTTTTAATTTTTTACAATATTTGCCATTTTGTTTCTCATTTGACTGCCATTTCCATAGTAACTTATGCTTTTTTAATTAATGTTTAAGTTCCTATTTATATTTTTTTTTGAAGAAGCTGTAGGTACATTGCAGAATTTTGCATGAATGTTGAATAAATGGGAGATTGTTGAAATTTTAAACTTTGTTCTATAAATTCGGAAAACACTCAATTACATACACTCAAAATTGTACAAAATTTGTATAAATTTAGACGAATTGAAGTTGAAAAAATTGTATATTATAGGGACTAAGGCAATATACACCGTGTGTAATTGACACTTTCCACAAATGTTTTCGACAATTTAGTACTAGTTAAATTACCTTATCTGTGAAAATTGAGGCATTACAAATTCGATTAAATTAATTGATTTTTATGGCACTAGATCATCAAAATTGTGAATTAGAAGAAAGTTATGTTAATGTTTTTGAAGGAATCAAAAATTTGAAATTTTGATGTATGATGTATGTGTGAAAAATGTATCTTATATCTGAAAATAGCAAATTGCAAAAATTTCAAATGTGTTTCACTCAAAATCTCCCAACATTTATAACAAAAATAAAATGAAGTGACTGACTGTCATGGTTACGGTAGTACAATAGTAGTTGTTGATGAATATCGATATAGAATAACTCATATTAGAAGAATAAACAAAAAACATTAAAAGCGGCAAATTTTCATGTAATAACAAGCAGATTGATAACATGCTGAGCACTTGTTAGTATTGCATTAGCGAGCTATTGGTTTGCACAAATCTGTAATTTTCGAATGTCGAACCGATACAAGCCATTATAAGTTTCTGAAAATTGGGTTCAACAACAGCCCGAAAAATATTAGCATTAACGATTTATCACTTGAATAAAGGTTGGAAAACACTGACGTGAGGTCAAGAGCTTTTGCTTGCATGTTCTTAAGCTTTCTGCCTGGCTCTGGAACAATGCAATACAAAAACACTGAAATTTTTCCTTCACTTTTAAAACACTATATAGAGAATATAAATGACAGAAATAAGCTAGGAAGCTGAAAGCTAGAAAGAAAACTAAAAGATCCATGTTGAGAAAGTAAAATGACCAATGAAAAGTGGGCTACCTGAGATGAGGATATTTGCCAAAGATCTTACAGATGTCTTCACACCAAATGACCCCTATACTGGTATCAGCGATGCAGAAGTTGAAACTTCTCTGAATGTTTTATGTCAGATGTTCTCACTAATTGAAAATTGAAAATCTGTAGGTCATCTCCTATGGATATAAAGAGGATACGGCTAGCCGGCCGGACATAATCTAATCTGACTACGGATTCTCCTTCAGTAGGTCGAACTCAATCAATTGATACCCTTTTCGGCTTGATATTCGAACAACACACACATCCGAGTAAAACAATAACACTCTTTTCTACTTGTTTACTGGACTAAAACAAGAGTGCAAAAATGTATCTACATCAATAAGCTAATATAAATACTTAGATATAGCTATCTCATCTTCATTCTTAGGATTCGGCTAGTAGTACCTAATATTACCAGAAGTAACAATAATTGAGAGCTTAGATTTTAAGTTCATATTGATATAACAAAACACTGAGCAATCAACCAATTTTGTATCTTTTATGTTAACAATCATGGAGCTAGATCTCTTACTCGGTTGATATGAAAATTCAAAATTTGTGACTCCTAAGGATATATACTACTCCAGGAAAATAACCCACAGAATCTATAAACTCGAATTGTCTTTTCCTGCTCCTTTTTATATGATATGCATTTATCCCTTCATTATCTGAAGGATGCACTTGCATATATTTTTTCCTTATTACGTTATTTTCCTCCATTGCAAAATATACTTGTGATTTCCACTAGATAACAAAATCCGTAGTGTGTCATAATTGAAGTAACTTCACTGAGAAGACATATAAAATGGTCTCTTTCAAAATTTGTATTCTCCTTCTATTTTTGTTCGTCGCTGTATCATGTTCACCATACCAGATTGTTGTCCACCGAGAGATTAAACCGATAGTAAGTTTATTTTCTCACTATGTTCGTCAACCAAAAATTTTCAAGGGTAATACCACTAGAGGTGAAAATTTTTTGAGAACACTCTTGTTTTTTGGGAATTATGCGTTTAAATTTCACGAAACAAAGGTATCCTTAAAATGCCTGAATTAAACGATGATAAGATTCGTTATTCCCAGTTAGATAATAGTGATAAATATTTTCTAGCGTCATTTTATATTCAGAAGGATTGTGATCCAATTGAGTTTTGGAAAATGAGTGAGATTAATCAAAATTGCACTAGCTTAAAAAAATTAGAAATTTTTTCAAACCTATCGATACATGTGTAAAAATGTTTCGAAAAGGTGCAGTTATTATGCATATGACTGTTATTTTGAAAATGCTTTAGATTTAAATAATCACGAAGAACATTCTGGCATTATATACCACTTGTAGGTGAAAAAGCGGTTAATTTAGTTGAACCAATGCCAGAAAGAGAAGATATTATTCGTGTACCGAATAATTATTACTAATGGAAAATTTGTATTTTGTTTATATTTTTGCTAGAAGAATAAAAGAACTGAATGGTTATCTTGAAGCACGTGATCACGAAACGTGATTTTATTGTTATTGCCTCGATTCACCCTGACATCTAATGGGATTTTGGTGCTAGACCTTAAAACCCTACAAAATGTTTTTTAAAAGATCGATAACAAAAACTATGCGAGTGATGTATAAAAAAACCAATTACATTATGAAATGACATTTCAATTTATAATAAATAGAGGAAAACACTCTTTAATTGAACTAACTAAAAAGTGGAAAATAATTTTTAATTTAGAAATAAATTAATAAACAATGAATTATTATTGCAAAAAAGCGTAGAGAGCTCCATAAATTAGTTCTTAGGAAGCGCCCCACGTTTTTTTTAATAATAATAATTTAAAAATTAATTAACAAACAATAAATGGAATTTTTAAAAAGCGTTGGCGCTGATATGGAGCCCCCAACACTTTTTGATGCCCATATCACAGCAATACATAAGAAGCGTGTTGGGAAAAGGAGGGTTTCAAACAAGCAAACAAACATACAAGTGAAACTAATATAAAGATGTTTTCGTAAAAATAATATAACCAGTATCCTATAAAGGATAATGTTAGTAGTATAAAGTAGTGAGCACTTACCATTTTATGTTGTATCGTTGAAATTGCAGTGTATTCAGCACTTAATTTTTTATAAAAATATGGAGCTAATTATTTTATTTTGAACTAGGCTTTCGCTCGCGAGTCGTGGCTTCGTACTTACATATTTTTAGCGAATTTTCCTAATGGAAAATATGCTATTGTCCGCACTTTGTCCGTCCGTCCGTCTGTCAGTCAAACTAGTCCTACAGTTCTTAACCGATTTTAATCGGATCTTTTGCATTTGATAGGGTATGGTCTAGGGATGCTGAGAACGAAAGGATGTTAAATCAGAACCCCCCCTAGGAGGCGTAGCGGGGGTACTCTTTTTATTTCTCAACCGAATTTGAACGGACTTTTTTATTTAATAGAGTATAGTCTAAGGATCACAAACACTCCTGTGTCCCTACTTTTTGAAAATTCGCCCAAGTCAGAATCGTTCATCCGAAACGTGATTTTATTGTAATTTACTCCTTGTACATTTGCCTCGATTCACCCTGACATCTAATGGGATTTTGAACTGTGGCTTGAAGCAGATCGACGTGAATCGTTACCCTGACATCTAATGGGATTTTGGTGCTAGCGAGGAATCGTTACGTCACGATTCTGTGGTTTCGCTCTGAAATACATGAACAAAATTTTCAGTACTAATTTGACAGAGTTCTCCCTCTTTGGCTGAAATGAGCTGACGACAGTTAGTGAACAACATGTAACAAAGTCTCAAAATAAAGTTTTCCATGTAAGATACATTACACTAAGTTATTTAGGCACAGTACAAACAACAATGCTCTTCAATTTTTATTACGCTGAGGTCTCCATTCAGGTTGATTAGTGTCTCAAAAGAAGGGAGGAAAACTCGGTAAGATTAACTTCTGAAAGATTTGATTACCTGACATTTATTGAGTTACTTCAATCCGAGTGAAGAATTTCAATTTTTATTTTGATGTCGAATTTTATTCAATCGTCTCAAATAAATGAAATGAATAAGAAAGAACAAACATTCCTGAAGTACCAAAGTAGTATTCTGGCTATGATTTTTATAAAATGTTTGAGTTAATTTCCTTATCTTTAAGTAATGAATTTATATTTCAAAATCTTTTTTACAGAATCTTGTGCCGAAAGTTCATCGAAAACCTGCAAACATACAACAACCACAAACTACAACTGAATCTGAATTACTTGGCCTAAATCTTCTTGGTATGAAAGCTGGACTTGGATCCAATATTTTCGATTTTCTTGGCAAAAAATGAAAAAAACATTAAGCTTATTTCAGCATTGTCATCAAACGTCACCATATATTGTTAGAATAGATTAATGCACTTACTGATTTCAATTTTATCCTCCTTTGCTCCCCTGATCAAATGACCAGTTATGTAGAATTCGTATCGAGTAGTTGCGCTACCTATTGACAATTAATCGAAGTTGTGACGCTCAAACAACCTGCGACATCTATCGTTGATATACAAAGTTAAGCAAGTCGCGTCATAGTTTGCTGTTATAGTAGAGTATTCGTGAGGAGAAAACTTCAAGCTTATCAATTATTTTCGTGTATATTCTACAGAGTGCGCTAGTTATGCCAAACTAAATATTTTTGTCTTCAAAAAAATATATTCATAATTTTGCCATTGAAGACAATCTGGGAATTATCGCGCGCTTGTTCAAATTTATAGTAGAGCAGCGTCCTATCACTTTGCCCAAATGTCGGTAATTTTCGAATATCCAGACGAAATTGCCCTTAATCTATTGTGTTTGACCTCCTGATGAGATTCTTAAGGTCCAACTTGAGCATGTCCAGTCCGGTCCAGTCGGTATACCTACTATATTTTCGAAACGAGACGAAGTAGAGTTTTTATATTTTCAGAATATGTTAATTATATGAAACCAGCGTGAAAATGGCAGAAAAAGATAGCCGGTAGAATTCCCGACGACACCCGAACGCCCATAGACGTCCGTCAATGATGGACGTGATATTATTTTATACGGTTATTCACATGGGATGAAAACAATGAAGGGAAGGAAATGAATTGGAATACCGTAACTGGCAATTTAAGAGAATATTCTCTACAAACGGATAGGAGGAATGAATTCAGTATAGCTGCTGATTTTTTCCGAGATTTATATTTGAACAATCATTCGGGAAATTCGACCTGAAGAAGATCGTGTTTACGATTGAAACTTTACATTACGTAGCTCTTGGAATTTGCCACCCAATATTTTTTATCAGAATTTCTCACCATAGGGTGACATCACCCCCGAAATGAGATTTTTCGGAATTTCGACCTGATGGAGACGGTGTTTCCAAATGATACTTATACATAGCATAGCCCTTGGAATTTGCCACGGAATGTTCCCTGTCAAAATTTCTTACCTAGGGGATTTCGGGGTGAAACTACCCCGAAATGGGATTTTCGGGAATTTCGACCTGATGGAGATGGTGTTTCTAAATGAAACTCATACGTAACATAGCCCTTGGAATTTGCCACCGAATGTTTGCAGTCAAAATTTCTTACCAAGGGGATTTCGGGGTGAAACCACCCCCGAAATGAGATTTTTCGGAATTTCGACCTGATGGAGACGGTGTTTCCAAATGATACTCATACATCGTCTCCATCAGGCCGAAATTCCCAAAAATCTCATTTCAGGGGTGGTTTCACCCCGAAATCCCCTTGGTAAGAAATTTTGACAGGGAACATTCGGTGGAAAATTCCAAGGGCTATGTTATGTATAAGTATCATTTGGAAACACAGTCTCCATCAGGTCGAAATTCCCGAAAATCTCATTTCGGGGGTGGTTTCAGCCCGAAATCCCCTTGGTAAGAAATTTTGACTAAAAGCATTCGGTGGCAAATTCCAAGGGCTATGTTATGTATGAGTTTCATTTGGAAACACCGTCTCCATCAGGTCGAAATTACCGAAAATCTCATTTCGGGGGTGATGTCACCCTATGGTGAGAAATTCTGATAAAAAATATTGGTTGGCAAATTCCAAGAGCTACGTAATGTAAAGTTTCAATCGTAAACACGATCTTCTTCAGGTCGAATTTCCCGAATGATTGTTCAAATATAAATCTCGGAAAAAATCAGCAGCTATACTGAATTCATTCCCCCTATCCGTTTGTAGAGAATATTCTCTTAAATTGCCAGTTACGGTATTCCAATTCATTTCCTTCCCTTCATTGTTTTCATCCCATGTGAATAACCGTATAAAATAATATCACGTCCATCATTGACGGACGTCTATGGGCGTTCGGGTGTCGTCGGGAATTCTACCGGCTATCTTTTTCTGCCATTTTCACGCTGGTTTATATGAATCCCTCGGTTGAGTTTGTTATTGCGCCAAATCCGATATATTCAAATTACTGACATTTGTATAAAAGAATAGCACGTTGTTCTATTAGAACAAGTCCGCAGAAACAATGTTTTCCGTTCGGCGCGACCTCCACGAAAAATGTCCTTCTTTTCTGGAAATTCTGGTGCTTCGAATTTTAATGATGCCATTTTCACGCCTTAGGTAAAAACACAAACGAGAATTTATTGACTCAAAAATATTTGTACTAATGGCTCACACAATAATGAAAGAAAAAATCCTTCTCTTTCGAAATCTTTCTGATCATATTTATCATTAAAAAACGAAAATTTGCTGTTTTCAATTGTTACCAAAGATGGACTTTCAAACTGTAGTTTTCAATTTCGAAAAATATCTAAAATAAGATGTTCTACAAAATGCGTGTTTTTTTTTTTCAATCTTTGAGTTACAATCGAGAAATTTTGTCTCACAAATAGTTACTAACGATTTTCATGAGGACATGAGTTTTTTCTACATTGGATGTAGATGCACATCCACAACGTTGAGCTGATATAGTACAGAGTACTAAATCTGAGTGGGATACTTGCGCAATCATGGAAAAAACCTTGGTGTTATCCAGATTGACAGAATGATTAACTAAAAATGCGAAAACCAGGTCAATTTTGTATTCAATGAAAACTTCTTGTATCTAGTTAAAAATAAAGTTTAATGAACAAATCATTAGATTAATATTTTTAAAAATCTGCAAGGATACCACGCGCATGCGAAATGAGAAAAAATCAATGTTGTCAGAAATTGTCAAGGAATTATAAGAAAGATTTTATGATTAGGATTATTTTATATCTTATTTTATTGGAGAACGTAAACAGTTATACATTTCAGTTAATTAGATGAGTTCATTGTTTACTGGTCCTTCTTCTGATTTCTTCTTGTAAGATTCTTCGATTTCTGCGAAGGTTTTGTTCCTAGTCTCCGGTAAGAAGTAGAACAGATAAATCGTACCAAAAACACCCACTATCCCATACGACAGAAACGTCCCATCAGCTCCCAAATTCTTGAGCATATAGGGAAGAGTATTCACCACTACGAATGATGCAATAAAAGATACCGTCGTTGCAATACCAGCACCCAGACCTTTTTTATCGACCGAAAATAACTCTCCGAGCATACACCACGGTAAAGGCATCATACCAAAAGACATGAAACATATGTAAACAATAACCGAACTCAAGGGAACTACATAGTTCACGTTATAACCGTAATTGTTACAGACTATAGAATAAATACTCATCGAAAGTAGGGAAACAGTAACTACAGAACTGCTAACCAAGGCCTGCAACCTTCTCGGTAGAAATTGCATGAACAAAACAGTAACTAACGAACACACGAGACGTAATGCATCGACAATTATCATAGCCACGTCACCCCGAAATTTGTGTCCCAACAAATCTTGAAAAATAGTCATTGTATAATACGTGATGGCACTAATACCCATGAACTGGGACAGCAAGAAGAACGTACTGGATATCAAAAGAGGTTTGTAGAACTCAGGTGTTCGGAAACAGTTCATATAGTATCTGAAATCCCTTGGGATGGTCTTTATGTGTTCAGCCTTCTTTTGAAGACCTTCAAACTCCGGTATGTTGGCTTCTTCTACAGATAAACCTCTCAAAGTGGCGAAATTTTTGAAACCCTTATCGTACTTGCCGTTCAAAATGAGCCAGAAAGGGGTTTCTAAAGATAGGTACATGAGGATAACACCCAATACAGCGTACAGAAAGATGGCGAGGGCTGTGTATTTCCATCCAAGAGCCAATCCCAAAATGTGGCAAATAAGGATGCCTAAATTGATGGATAAATTGAGTAGAGCCAACAGAATCGATCTGTATTCCATCGAAGCGATTTCTGCAATGTAAACATTTGATAGACCTGAACACATTCCGGCGCTCCAACCTGTTAAAAATCTTCCGATATAGACCATGTGGATACTGTTAGAGAATGCTATCAGCAACCATCCTGGTGTTGGAATTTGGGAAAATAATAATGCAGATTTCCTTCCAAATCTTTCCACTAAATAGCTATTCATAATGGCACCAAACGCAAGAGGCAGCGCAGCCATGGAGGCTACAAAATACTCACGTTACTCATGGATCTTATTTCAATAAAACCATACT
Source organism: Micraspis discolor (assembly GCA_030674115.1). Taxonomy (NCBI): domain Eukaryota; kingdom Metazoa; phylum Arthropoda; class Insecta; order Coleoptera; family Coccinellidae; genus Micraspis; species Micraspis discolor. Next base: position 249,418 of record JARTUT010000027.1, read on the forward strand.
TACCTACTAATGAGACTTCGTATTGGGAATGGATTCTCACAGTGCTGGATCTAAGCTGCATCTGAGGAATCAGTACTGAAGAATAACCAAGAACAGAACTCATTCCCATTGAAATTATCAGGCAACCAGCTACACCACCTAGCTAGAAGAAGGCGAACTTATACTGAGAAAATCTTACGGAAACAGTCACCTGTATAAAGAAAGGATGTGCACTCATGTTACTTCGACTCTTGAATTTTCGTCCACTCTTAAGGGTCTTCTGTCGAAGCTGGGCAGCTCTAAAAAATGACCAATATTGAGAGACATTCTTGTCAAATCATGGTGACATTTAAAGCAGAAAGGGCGGTTCATTGAGTCAATATTACTCTGTGTGCTTAGAATGAGTGTCACATCACCATGAAGCATGTAGTTGAAATAATGACGTTTGCACTGATTAGATTTTGTTCTACAGATTTGAAGACAAGAGGACTTATTAATTTTATGTCCGCTAGATAACGAGACTTGGATTTCATGCCAATTTAAGATGAATAACATTTTAGATGATTTCAATTTGCCTTTATTAGGAAAATACAACATACATTTCATCATGAACTGACCGAACCCATAATAATATAGCGTGCAGAGGACGTCGGCAGAATCATTTTTGTTCATGACGTAAATCTCGTTTTTTGAAGCATAAGCGAGATACAGGGTATCACTCGTCTTGTTTGATTTTCCATTCAGTATTATTAGTTTTCTGTAATATTCCAACCGGATGTGTCCTTCAATTTTTCTCTCGGTTGCAAATTTGAACATTTTTATAAGAATTTTTGTACAAGAAATCTTTCTTAAAATTCTTTTTCTGTGGTATTTTTTGAAATTTACAATCTTCTTCGAATGCATTCAGCAAATTTGTTGTATGTACAAAATAAGAGAAGGTATTTCGTATTGATTGGACTCAGGTATGATTGGTCATTTAGTCATTTAGATCGTTAGGCCAGGTCCTTTTCAATATTCTGACAGTTGGTGTCTCAGTTAGTTGGCATGTCCTTGTAGTTTTTAACGATGTTTGTTCGAGCAGTTTCCTATTTCTGTGCTGACATATGGATCTCTCAAACTCTCATGGATTGTGTGGAACTTCCAGCCGTTAAGTCAATGCATTTTTCGGAATCTAAGATTAATTTCATTCTTCTTTGCATTGATGTGCTGTTGCCAGTTGAGGTGCTGTATTTCTTCTTGTAGTGAATGTTATTAGAACTGATTTAGCTTCATTGATGCTAAGTCGCCATTTTCGATTCCACTGTCTAAGGTCAACCAGGTATTCTTGTAATTGTTTGGAAGCTGTTTTGACGTTTTTATCAGAGGTAAATAATGCTATATCGTATGCAAAAGATGTTATAGTGGTGTTTATATTTTCCGATCTGTCTGAAGTATAGATTATATACAAAAGTGGCCCCAAAAAACTTCTCTGTGGGATCCAGGGTTTGACATTGGCAGAAGTGATTATTGCTTCCCCGTATTTCACCGCAAAATGCTAAATACGATTTCAGAATGAAGTAATATGGTTGTGGGATGAGTTGTTTGAGTTTGTAGAGCAGTCCGGAATGCCAAACCTTGTTGAATACCTGCTCCGAGTCCAGAAATATTGCTAAGCAAAATCATCCGTCTTCGAGACTCATTGAGATGGTGTTCACGATGCGATTAACCAGATGAGTTGTCTACTGGTTCTCTTGGTAATCTAGTTGGTGTTCTGGTACCAGTTGGGACATATCCATGTCATCTTTCAGCTTTTCGTGCAGCAACTTCTCAAAGAGTTTACCCAGGATTGGTAGAAAACTTATGAACCTATATGATTCCGCATAGTATTCTGGCTTAGCAGGTTTGGGTATCATTATGACTTCAGCATGCTTCCATGTGATGGAAAAAGAGAATATATCCATCATTCCATTAAATAATGTTGTGACCAGTCCGACAATTTTCTTGGGTTGTTTTTTCAAAGTTTCTGCCGTAATGAGATGGTATCCAGGAGTCTTCTTGTTTTTCATTCTTCTTATCTCATTCGGTTGTGACAGTTTTGATTGTTGAGAAACCTGACATGGAACATCCAGAAAAGTTTAACTTCTGCACTACTGATACCAGGATGAGGTCATTTGGTGTGAGGACATGTGCAAGATGTAGGGCAAATGTATTAAATTTTTTTTCATTTGAGACAGCCCACTCCCCATTGAACCTTTCAATCCTCAAAATATGACTTCTGAATTTCATGCTAAAGTGGATTGAAGCAAAGTAACTGCATGGAGAATTCTGAACCGAAACAATTACCCTCCGTATCATTACCAAAAATACTCAAACTCCAGAAAAGGGGGAATGTAATAGAGGGAAAGAATTTTATCGATTTATTCTCAGAAGAAAAGGTGCTGATAGAAATTTCTAAAGTAAAATTTTGTTCACAGATGAAGCTACGTTACATAGGGACGGATTCTTTATAGTAAAAATAATATTATATGTCAAAGGAAAAATATGCATGCTACGATAAGAAGGAATAGGATGAAGACGTTTGGGCTGGTATGAAGTAAATATTTATTATCCGACCTTACACTCCCTCAAATATAAACTGGAAATACGTATTATCAATTCTAGGGGGAGACTTGGCCGAATCTTATGGAAGATACTCCTCTGAACCATTTTCAAGAAATTTGTTACCAACATGAAGGTTTTACTGCTCATACAGTGAGATGTATATGTATAGGGGAGTTTTTGGACGTTAAATACCCCCTCCGGCGAATTGGTCTATTAGGAGCGGTTCACCAGATCTGACACCTCTCGATTACTTTCTCTAGGGTAACATTCAAAGCCTTGTCTATGACATTGAACAAATAAAGGTCTGCATGACTCACCCGAGAATATATTATACATCATAAACAGAATGCGGTTCTGTACTTTAAAAAAAAATCCTACCACTGTCTGTGGTAGCATCGAGCGTTGAAGTTTTTGTCATGCTTAAGACATTTCTCTTTTCCGATTTTATGGAAAATTCGTACTTGCAGACTTACAATTTGGGGCTTTTTCTATAATTTTTTTGGGTAAATGAGGACAACTAGGAGATGGAAAATTGCCAGTAGTTTAGGTTTCGACAGACGCACCAAAGTTTTATTCAGAGTTAACACGGAAAAAAATGTCAACTAAATTAATTAACATTACCTTTTACTGCCTATTACTTATTTGATTGCTTGATCTTTGTGGTTTGAAATACCTAATGTACTGTAATGAACTCATTACAGCATTGTTTTCAGTTATATTTTTCGTTGTGTGGTTGACAACACTGACATCCTATACTTTCAAATGTCAACACGCGTCCATTGTATGTCAATTGTCAATATTAAACCATGTAGAGATTTGAACGCACTTTTCAAATTCTATAATCTGCCAATTTTCGTATCATTCATGCCAACTGCGAAAATAAAATACAAAAGGCACTAGGAGGTATAATCTGAATTTTTCATTGAATTCCAATAAATTTCTCACAATTCTTGACTGAAATAGAGAAAATATCGTCTAATACTCGTTGCAGAAGACAATTCCAACACTCATGCTTTCAAAAATCGAATCGCATTCGAATTTCGCATTCGTGTTGGAATAGGTGCCCATTCTGCAACTTGTTTTAGAATATGCTATTTGTGATTGCTCTCCCTGAAGTAAATGAAGAAATTATTGAATCTTCTGGAGGCAGAAAGCTATTACAATAAAATTTGAGAATATGTAAGATTCAAATAACATGATACGTGTACAGGGTGATTGTTTATTAGGTCGTACGAAAACTTTAAAATGGGCGAATTTCTAGTATTTTTTAAGGGCATTCAGAATTCAGTACAAAGAAATCCATAAAAGCAACGTAAACCTAAAAATTTTATGTGAACTATTGTTTTGAAATGGGATCTTCATTGAGATTAGCACTGGCAGTTTCTGAAAATATAGATTCTTTCTTCAACATCTATAGCAGCTGTGGAACGCCACACGACAACGATGTGATTTCTTTATATTGAACAGACCATGGATAATAAGTCAACTGATATTTTTCTATTTATTTATTGAATAAAAATTAAATTAAGTGTTTGAAAATCTTTTTATTAAGTTTTGAGGTATTTCCTTATCATATCTAGTTTATTATTGAGGTTTAATAAATTTCATTATTTATTCTGTTTTTAATATTTTCAATATTTAACAGACCTCCATATACACTTCAGATTTCAATAATAATAATAATAATAATAAAAGTGCTTTATTGTAAACATGGTTTACAAATGGCCATCGACCGAGGTCCTTCAGTCTGTGATACAATTGTACTTTTTATTTTTTTCACAATTAATTTTCTGAAAGTATAACATTAAATATAATCGAGAAGTTCTTGATTCTAATTTGTGGTGTCTTCGTTTTTTATCTGTTGTTGAGTCTCCCACAGAGTCATAGCAGGATATCTGAACCTGTTGTGATTTTCTTCGTGCTGTATGCAAAACATTTTTAAAATCCTGAAGTTTTTCCTATTCCTGCAAAAATCTCCCAGCTAGTAGTCGTAGTCTTTGGTCTATCGGAACAATATTGGTAGTCTCGTTTAGGAGGGTTGTTGCTCGGATAATAGAGAGGGTTTGATGGGTGTCTTAGCTTTGTGAGTTTTTCAGTGCTGTTGTTTCCGTCACTTTTTGCTTTTTTGGTACTGGCTTTCTGCTGTTGAGGAATAATATGTGTCTATATTCAACAAGAGGTGTACAGATCATTTTGTATATTTTCCTAGCTGTACTATGTTTTATGACCTTTTGTTTATAAGTAAGTCCCCTGAATTGTGTTTCTCCGGAAACAGTGGCTTTTTCAATTAATCCTGTGTGGTGGTTAAAATTAAGTTTACTGTCTAGGTTGATTCCAAGATATTTGACACTATTTTTGGGCTTGATCATTTGATTGTAAAGTGTTATATTTGGAGAGGTATCTCTTAATCTATGATTACAGATTAGGAAATGGCTTTTTGATGGATTGAGCTGGAGTCTCTTTTTAATAAACCATAAGGATATCCTGTCTGTTAGAGCTTGTAGTTGTTCGATTGCGTCTTGCATATTATTGGCATGACACACCAACACTGTGTCATCGGAAAATTGTAATATATAGCATCTTCGGTTAATATATTTGGGATCGCTGTTGAAAATATCAGCACAGTATAAGTTGTAGAGGGTGGGAGATAATGTAGAACCTTGTAGTAACCCTCTTACTGGTGTAAACTCGTCTGATAGTTGGTCATCGATCTTCACTCACAGCGATCCATTCTCCAGCTTACTCATTGAAAATCATGCGTGAGAGGCTTAAATTTTATAGGGATATCGCTGAGGTGGATGGATGGCCACACATAAAAAAAAATCTATAAAGATTATTTAAAATTGTACCGCTCGGAAATTAAGAAAGCTAAAAAGCAATTCAATGATGATTACATTCGGAGAAATAACTATAATTCGAAATCTATTTGGAATGTAGTGAATAATAATACCAACTTATTGAAGGGGACTAACAAGGTAAGTGGAAAAAATTTGGGCCCTAATGACTTCAACAGTTATTTTGTCAAAGTACCAAAACAAATAATAGCGACCATTGGTCCTGCAAAGAAATCTGCTGCTGAGTTTGTGGATGAATACTGTTGCACATTGGAGTCGAAATTGAAAAATTTGAAATTGTTCGATTTCTGTCGTATATCGGAGGTTTCCGTAAGAGACATCATAATGAAATCCAAAAATAATAATTGTAGAGACGTCTATGGATTCAACTCCAAAATTATCAAGAATTTGGTGAATGAGATAGTTGGTCCTCTTACGAAACTTATTAACATATGTATAAGAGATAGTACTTTTCCGAAAATACTTAAAGTGGCAAGGGTTGTTCCGGTGCACAAAAAAGGTTCCCTACAGCAGGTCAGCAACTACAGACCGATATCGATAATACCTATCTTCGCAAAAATTTTCGAAAAAATTCTTCAAAAACAGATGATCGCCCATTTTGAGAACAACGGCCTATTTAGTGAATCGCAATATGGTTTTAGAAGCTCAAGCTCTACAACAGCAGCGATTAATAAACTAATGAAAGAAATAAATAAAGGTTACAGTGGGTCTCTTTATGTGGGAGCGTTTTTTTGTGATCTGAGTAGGGCGTTCGATTGCGTGTCTCCGGAAAACCTTCTACGAAAATTGAAACAATACAAGTTTGACCAGGGAGCAGTGGACCTAATACGCTCATATCTAGAGAATCGGGAACAGTGTGTTGATCTCGGGGGAGATCTATCTGCCATGTTGGATGTTGACTGTGGTGTTACGCAGGGATCCGTCCTCGGACCTTTGCTTTTCATCATTTACATGAACGATATCGACAGTTGTGATCCTGACGCGGAATTTGCCATCTTTGCAGATGATATTACTGTACTGAAAAGAGCCGAAACACGGGAACTTGTGATTAACAGAATGGAGGAGGTATTGGCGAATGTGTCAGAATGGTTCAACAGCAACCAGCTCAGTTTGAACAAAGCGAAAACTGAGCTCAGATACTTCTCTATGAGAGATTTGGAGGGAATGAATTCGCCTTAGCCAACTAAATTTTTGGGTGTTTTTATAGACAGCAAACTGAGTTGGGATGCCCATATAAATTATATAAGTAGTGCGGTGTCTTCGTGTGTGTATGTACTGAGGAATCTGCTTGATGTTGTAACTAATGGTATATTGATAACTGTATACCGTGCTTTAATTGAGTCAAAACTAACATATGGTATACTATGCTGGGGACATGATGCATCTGTCAAAAGGCTATTTGGGTTACAAAGGAAAGCTATAAGGGTGATAGGTCGATTAAACTATAGACTGTAAAGATGTTTTCAGAACCAAGCATATTCTAACAGTTCCTTGTTTATTCATTTTACAATGCCTCTTACATGTTAAGTCTCACTTAGAAGATTACAAAACACATCAAGATATTCACGCACACAACACACGCAATAAAGATCACATTTATACAGAATTCCATAGAATAAACAAAATCAAATGCGGTGTTACTTACTATGGACCGAAATTTTATAACAGGCTGACGCACGGTGTGAAAATGACATCTCTTAAGCATTTTAAGGTTACTATAAAGAACTATTTGCTGAATAAATGTTATTATACATTAGATGAATTCTTATATGATGATTTTTCACATTTTACTTGAATCAAAGTTTATTTGACGTGGGTGAGCATTCATGTATTAGCACGAATAAATATATTATTATTATTATATTATTATTATTCGTGTGAGGTAGTCGGGAGAGTCGAAGGTATAGAGTTTGTAAATCAAACCTGAATGCCATATGCTGTCGAATGCTTTGTTGATGTCCAAAAAAAGCGCTGCACTTTTCCCTCCTTTTTGTCTCGTTGCTTGTAGATTGTTACTTAGGACTATCAAAGGGTGTAGAGTTGATTGATGGTCTTTAAAGCCGAACTGGTAATCAGGGATTTTCTTGCCTATAGTTGTTTTCAATCTGTCTTAAATTATTTTTTAAGTTTTTGCCCAAGTTGGAAAGTAGTGTGATTGGTCTGTAGTTTGATAATTTGGTTTGATCAGATTGTTTCTTAGATATTGTGATGATAGTCCCTGTCTTCCATTCCATTGGGAAGTAGTGATTTGAAAGGCAGTACTCATATATTTTGATAATGAAATCGTGTACTTCTTGGTCTAGTTTTCTCAATATGTCTTTGGTGATATGGTCATGACCAGGAAAAGTGTTTTTGCCCTTCTTCAAGATTTCGTAATATGTTTCGGGATCTATAGTTTGCTCCTGTTTTACCACTTCCTGGTTTTTGAAAATTTTCATCCATTGTTCTATGTTGTTGTAGTGTTCTGGCAAAAAGTTTGGGTCATTTTCCTTGGTATATTGTAGTTTCTTTTGTAGTTTCGTATCTGATACCATTTTCTACAAGGTCTGTTCTCATTGTTTTTATATTTGCTCAACTTCCTAATCTCATTCCAAAAATTCTTGCCCTTATGTCTGTTGATTCGTTCACATGCTGCAACCCATGTGTGAGTTTTGTAGTCCTGAATCATTCGCTGTATGTTTCTGTTGTATAGCTGGAAATTTGTTTTTTTTCTGTCAGTTCATATTGAAATCACCTATAATGATTGTAAATTTTTGTAAGGATGCCATTGATAGTATAGTTTCTTCCACTTTTGCGGAAGGGTGGATATAAACTAGAAATATGTGTAATTGGTCATTTTGAAATGGCACTGTGATATGCAAACATTCATTAAGCAGGTTATTTATTCTTGGACGATTGGCATTTACTTTGCATAATGTGGGTTCCACCTGAATTAGAGCGCCCCTTCTGACATTGGTGTTCACTATGTTTTCCGGGCTGTGCACGATTTCCCAATCTCGGTATTTTAAATTGCTTATGAGTGAGGTTTTTGATTCAACAAAGAGGGAGCAATTGATATTGTTTTTTCGAAGTAGTAGTTTATCAACGATTTTTTTCTTAATGAACTATTGATGTTTGAATATAAAATATTAAGCGACTGCATTTATTATGAATTGGACATTGTTGTCTCCTTCAATTGGGTTGGTGAGTCAGTATTGGGGCTATCCAAATCAAACATGAGAATATACATACGGTTTCCTGTGAATAGAACATGGGTATCTATATTGAATTCCACTATAAATCTTTGTTTTAGTTTTCTAATTAATTCGTCTCTATTTATTTGTAATTTTTTTCCTTGTTTAAGGTTGAAGTATATTTACTAATTATATAGTCATGTTTTGATATTGCTGAGTGTATTCTTGATTTTTTTGCTTTTTCGGTAGATTCTGTGTTTTCTCATTTATTGGTTTCACTGGAATATAAGGGATTCCTTCCATTGGTTTTGTTGGTCGTTTGGGACATTTGAAGGACCAGGCTTCATGATCTTCCGCTTGACAGGCTATGCATTCGGGTTGCAGAGTTGATGTACACTTGAAGGTTCAATGGGGTGCGAAGCATTTACTGCATTTAATTGTTTTCATGGCATTCTTCTGTTGTATGCGTGAATTTTTGGCACTTGGTGCATGGTTTAGGAGCAGCAGTTGGCGCTAAACTAGAGTAGACAGGGTAGTGACAATTCTTATAGAACAAACCATTTCCCAATAAAAATTGTGTTGGTTTTTCATGTGCTGTAATGATTCCTATCATATGTGTCATTTTTTCAGTTGCACGGGATTTCATTCTCTGGAAATATCTGTGTACCAAATTGTTGTTTGTAAGATGTTCACTAATGTCTTTATCTTGAATATTTAATTCTATTTGGCCGATAACAACAGAGTAGGAGGGTTCCACTGATCGTTTTGTGTGCTGGGCATTAAATTTGGTTTCCTGTAGCAAGCAAAGACGTTTACTTTCTTCAAATTGTCCAGAACGGCGATAATTTTCTGTTTTTTCGTATCGCTTTTCACAAAAAAACCAGTTTCAGTTTGAATGATGCAGTCTAATGAGTTTGGAAATTTTGATTGCCATATGTCTGCTACTTCTATTCTTCTGATGTTTATGTTGATCTTGTTGACATTGAATAGATATTTATACTTCTTGAAAGTAAAGGTCGCCGACCTGAAGGCAGGTTCTGGAATTGATATCTTGAACCTGCTGACGTGTAGCATATGATTTGTTGTTATCAGTGTTTTTATTTAGATTCGAATGTTTTCTCAGAATTTTGTTTTTTTATTTCCATTTGCTGTTTCTGAATCTGTCGCAGTTGCTGTTCCTATAATTTGGTTTAATTCTTTTCGGGAATATTTTTTTCCATAACGTTTTCTTTTATTTGTAACAACTTGAAAGTCCATGGAATCGTCCTCGTCGGCATCGTCTGCCATTTTTGATATATTCGCGGCGATTTATTTTTACTGAAAACGCAATTATATTCACTGATAAGGGCACAGATGTGTTCACCATGAAAGCCGGCGCTGAACTGTTTAGATTTAATATATCCCCATAAACAAGTGTCTAATGAGGTTAAGTCAGGACTGTTAGGAGGTCACAGAATTGTCCCGTTCCTGCTACCTCGTATCGTATCTTTGATTAAAGTATTCTCGAACAAGTAGAACACTATGAGCTGATGAATCGTCTTGATGCCAAATTATATTTCGTGAAATTTTCAAAGGAAGCATATCAATTTCTTCCTGAGTTTGATTTCGAAGGATCTCCAGATATCTAATTACTGTTAGAGATCCATGATAAAACAAAATTATTTTAGGAAAATTCCTAAGACACGATTTTTTACTATGCCGCACCACTCACCAATTGACTGTCGTGTTGATCTCTGACATAGTCAAGTTTTCTTTGGATTTTCCACTGCCTAGTGTTGAATATTCTGGTTAAGGTAGGTTGGCCGTATTGAAACTGGATTCGTCGTTCCAAAGAATATCATTAAAAAAAAATTGGATTTTCTTCTAATTGACTTAATAAAAATCTACAACATTCTAATCGCCTTCGTTTATACAAATTGGCTAATTTTTGATCATTGGTATATTTAAAATCATCCATATGATATTTCTTTTTAATATTTTGTATCTTGCTGTGTGAATATTGCAAATCTCGACTGCAATCGCTTATCGTTGACATGGGTTTTCTGGAAAAATGTTATTATTCCACTCATGTTAGATAAGAACTTTTAAATATATCGAAAACCTTGTAAATAGAGAGAAATATTTTAATTCTTGATTTTGATTTCCCTGAACAGTCCTAGGTTTTCGTTTTATCAACCCACTATTCCGTAAACGTTTATATAAATTCATAAATGTTCCCTCACTAGGAAATCTTCCGAATGGGTCAAGTCGCTTATACTCCCGTAGCACCAAGCTTCGGTTTCGATTCTTTTTGCATAATTTTTAATTCTTAAATTGTGAATTCAAAGGAAAAGTCAAATAAATTAATCATAGCATTCTTGGGGTGCATTCTACAGCTTTTTCAGTTTTCATTTAGTTGAAAAAATTTTAATTTTCTAAGAATTGCCGAAAAAAACCTCAATAAAGTATATATTTTTGATACCAGAAGAAACAGCTTTACCGATTAGAAGAATAAAATACAGGGTGTAACGAATTCTGAATGCTTACAAAAAATACTAAAAATTCGCCCATTTGAGCGTTTTCGTACAACCAATATCAACTGAAATAGCTATTGGGTGAAATATAAACAATCACCCTATACAAAATTCTGTTTAGATACGACGACTATTCTATAGGAATATAAGGAATTAAAAAAAATTGGGAATTTTTTCAAATATTTCAATGAATCTTTGTTTCGAATTTATCAAAATATCATGCATGTTACGATATGATTCGTTGATATTCTGCGCGTTGTAGAGGAAACCAAATTCAGATGCTTGGAATTCCTGAACTATTGAACGGATTTGGCCCGATAACGAACTTGGCCGAGTCATTTCGACAGTTTACCTTTTATGAAAATATGAAAGCTTTAGCTTATCTCTTTCAGTAGAGAGAGTATACGGCTAGCCTGAAGGACATGCTCTTGTCTGACCATGTATTCTCCTCAAAGAGTGATACCTAATTGATTGAGACCAATTTCAGCTCGAAAAGAGCTCAAAAGCGCGCATAAATCAACAGAATTTTAAAAAATCTCTCAAAATGATTTCTAAATTATCAATTGAGTAGTTATTCAAATTCTTGTGTGAATATTCGTTTCCATTATATGAACTTCATTGTATTATTATATTTTTTATGGTCATTCAGTGAATGGGCGAATCTTTCTTCACCCTCTTATATGAACATAACCCTTGCGTCGCACCGTTGCACACCAATTCAAATAAAACATATGGCAGCGCCTAAACAAATACAATATTACGTTGAGTGACTTCAAGCCTCGAATGCATTGAACATGTATTGAAATGATGAAAGGGTAGATCACACCCTGATCAATTTCATCTTCTTTCAAGGAATACACGCCGCGATTATTTCAAATATAGTGTATTCCACCAATGTAGGGATATTTTACCCACCAGTATCTACAACCGAATATTGATTTTCACTTTCAAGCCACCCCTACAGCCTTACTTCTGTCTTGGCTCTATTTCCCGTGAACTTATATTAGAAATGTAGTGGATTCTTGATAATTCATCGCAATAAACCTGTTTGCAAGTCGAATCCTCCGGAAAATCCAAGAAAAAGGTGAAAATATCTAGTGAAATGTTGAAAGCAGATGAAGGGGAGCCACTGAAAACATCTCTTGTCGTGATTGTCATACCTCCGTGCAATAAAACTCCAGGACGATATTGTGGAACAGATTTCTGAGGGTTCCAGTGAGAAACGTATAATTTCTTGTGCCTAAGAATATACAAAAGTGATTATTGTTTTTTGTGTGAATGAAGGCTGGTATCCAGCATTCCAGTGAAAATGGGAAATTTGCCATTTCGATTTGGATATCATAATATTTCGGAGGTTTTTGAAGGAATTTTGTGACGGGAATCAAGATAACCTTTGGAAAATGCAGATTGAAACAAAACAAAACTCCACCCCTACACAGGAGGTTCACCAATATGTTGGCCCTTACAGGCTTGAAAAAACACTCGGGAAGGGCCAAACAGGTGAGTGGAATGAGAAAATTTCGTGAAAATCTTTTGGAGCATATTCTCAGGCCTTGGCCTAGTTTTAGAATATTTCAAGTGGGTATGTGTTATAAAACATTCATACCTAACTTTGACCTTTTTGTATATAAACACCAATGTGGTTATTACATGATTCTTCACTCGAATTCCGATGACAATTCTTTGGTTTCTTCTTCATTACATGTTGTGAGCTACTCTACACTGTTGACACTTTTTTATAACAACATAGTCTAATGAATCATTAAATTCGAAATGGATGTTTCAAAATGAGGTTCCGTAAATTCGGAATCTTAAACCTCAGATTATTTTATGATATAGAGTTTCTATGAACTATGGGTCTTTGAGGCACTGGTTTTATGAAATTATTTTCTCCTCCATACACAATCTCTTTTTGCATTTTTGCACGTTATGAGTAAGCATTAAGACATATTTTTTTCCGATACGAAAAGATATTCATCAGTGGCATCCGTACAGACTTCTGTCCGAACAAATTCGGTGAAAAAATTGGTACACCAATTAAAAGAATCTCCATTTAACCTACATACATCAACAGAAAATTGGTCCTGGTAATGTGTTTCACTGTTCTTGTGTGGATTTTCTTCTGCCCAAAAATGATTATTATGAAAATAGTTCATAGAATTTTTCGAAAAGGAAGCTTCATCAGGAAATAAAATTTTATTTCCAAATAAGGGATCTGCAGCTAATTTTCTGAGAAATAATTGGCAGAAATTACTACCCAAGGAAAAATCTCTCGGAAGCAGTACCTGGACTCGTTGGAAATGGTAAGGATATAATAGAAAATCATGAAGAATTTTCCAAACTACTACGTAGTGGATATTTAGATTATTGGTTAGGTATTTTTCTTATGTATATTTCGAGATCTTCTTCAACCATATTCAAGACAGCTTATACTCAACTTTGGAGTTCTTGTAGTTTTCATTGCGCCATTCAAATGATTATTCAATTCAAGTCTGCTTTTTTCTGATAGTCTCTAATGAACTTTGTGGAATGTTTTCGTTGCAGGTATAACTCTATTAGGAAAGCGCTCTTTATATAAACATCTGGCTTTTGCTGCATTTCAGTCAGCAAGACCACACATGTAATGTATGCCTGCAAATTCATTGTTTGTGAAATTAACCATCCTAGATATTCTGTAAAATCAGCACTGAACTTCAATGTTGTAATAAACAAATCGAATGAATAAGAAAACGCCAAATATGAAGGCGACTGAACTTCCTTAATTTTTCAGAACATTCAGGAGTTAATCAAGGAATTTCGTAACTTTCCTAGATAGAATTGCATTTTATTTATTTTTCTCAGAAAGTATTCGTCGCAGGTAAAAATTTCAGGGAATCATTCTAACTGTTAATTATGTGGTGACTACGAAAATGATTTAAAATTTGAGAAAATCATTGGCGTACCAATTTTTTCACAGAATTTGCTCGGACAGTCTGTAAGGACGCCTCTGCTGAAAATTAAACTTCGTTTTATATTGGAAAAAATGAGTCTTAATGCGTACTCATAACGTGCCAAAAAGTAAAGTGAGATTATGTACGGTGTAGAAATTAATTTCATAAAACCAATTTTTTTTCAATTCCACCAACCTCTCTCAAACAGTGCGCCAGAAACCCATAGTTCAAATCAACTTCATATTATGAAGTATTAAAATCCTAAATTTACGGAACCTTAGTCCAAAACACGTTAAACACCTAATATAAAAGGGAAGAGAAAAATAAAAATAATAAACGTGTGAAAAAGTAATAACTCGATATATTTCTCAAGTTTCGATTCGTTCCACACTTCAAAATACTGGGATGTAGGTTGTTCTTATTGTGTTTCACTTTACATACAGGGTGTTCTCATTTGTTTCCGACAAACTGAAATGGGTGTAGATCAGATCATTTTAAGCAAAAAAGTTTCTATGAATATGGGTCCGGAAATGCTTCCTTTCCGAGATGCAGGGTGTTGAAGTTGAAAAAATAATTCGCGTTTTCTTCGATATCTTTTAACTGCTTCGAAATCCTTTCTGAGTTATTCACAAAACACTGTTTTTCGTCTTGAATTTTCAGCTAGTTCTTTTCCCTTCACGCCAAAAAGATGAAATTTTCAGGAACTGTTATTTGAACCATGCTTAAGATTTTTCACCCCTTCTTGAAACCGACTTCAAGTTCCTATAAGGAGAACCATGGCAAACTCTCGCAGTTATAACTAGAGAATATACTCAAAGTTTTGACCGTTGATTTCTAGACATTTATTTATACGTCTCAGGAATGCTTCGTGCGTTGCTCTTCTTATTTCATCGGGAGGAAGAGATCTGCAAAAGTGTTTAAAAACCAAATTGAGTTTCAAAACTATGAATCTAAAAATCTAAACAAACCTGAACGCATTTCTGACTCGTTCTATGCAGTCCTTTTTATCAGTCAGGGGAGTTGAGTAGACAATATTTTTTATCCTACCCCAAAAATAATAGTCTAAAGGAGTTAAATCGGGAGAACGTGGTGGCCAAAGATGTGGACCATTGTTCGCAAAACCATCGATCTTCAAATAGCCTGTATAGGATATTTGACACATTGACTGAATCGTGTGGAGGCGCGCTATCTTGTTGATACCATAAGTCATTATGGTTCTGTACTAGCGGCTCAATTATTTCAGTCAATATGTCAGAATATCTATCTCCTGAATGAGAACATTCTTCAAATAATGCAAACATGTGTTGTGTTCTATCTTACCAGTTAAAGTCCCATCATAAATGTGAACATCGAGAATTACATTATTTTTGATGGCGCAAAAAACATTGAAACTCCAGGTCTCTTGAAAGTTCCATTGCCTGAAGTGGTGGTTGTTCTCTTCTTCCCAATAATGACTGTTATGCCTATTGAAAGAATCATTCTTTGTGAATTTAGATTCATCTGTCCAAATTATACAGTCCAAGTTTTCATTCTCTTGAAATCGAATCATCATAGCTTCGCAAAACTCTGTTCTCCTGACGAAATCAGTTTCCTTCAAATGCTGTACCCTATTGAATTTATATGGGTGCATTTTATGTTTTTTTATTATTCTCCAAACACTCGATTGAGATAATCCCAGAGCAATGTCGGCAGCTTTGAGAGAATTTTGAGGATTCACACGAAAATATGCAAGAACTGTAATTTCGTTGTTCTCATCTTCTACTACACTTTTTTCTCTGTGTATAGTTTTCTTAACGAAAGATCCGACATTTCTCAAGTTTGTCATGGTTCTGTTAATGCTATCTCTTGTTGGTCTGGGTCGGTCAAGAAACCTCTCAATGAACAGTCGAATCGTTCTATCTATAACTTTATTGCATTCTCCATGAAGTAGAATGAGATTTAAATAATCTTCATTGGTAAAATTAGGCATAGTAGTCGATTTTATAACTTAATACGAATTATCACCAAATTAATACGAGTAGTTACCACTAAATGCTACTAAATAAAAAGGAATTTGGCAGATGTAATTAATGATATCTATCATTGAAAAAAAAGAATGTAAAACATGGTAAGTTTTTGCATATGGTTCATAAGAAATTATTTATTTATCACTGGAGAGAAAACCGATGGCCGATTAGTTGAAATAAAGAGGTTTCGGATACAAATTCAAATCCAAATTCGCCATCTATTTAGGAGTAACCTGTAACTTTTTTCTCTAGCATATTAGGGTAATAAAATCTAAAACATGGTTTAAGTAACAGTTCCTGAAAATTTCATCTTTTTGGCGTGAAGGGAAAAGAAATAGCTGAAAATTCAAGACGAAAAACAGTTTTTCGTGAATAACTCAGAAAATATCCACTTAAGGGCAAGGGTGTGATGCATACACTCTCATTATTTTTTAACGTAGATTCAATATCTGCCATAAAAAAATGGGGTTCTAATTTGAAAAAATTGATTTTTCACGATTTTGTCATCCCTAACTTTGAAAGCGATTTTTTCACCCCCTGTATCATGAATCGCGATTTCGATTTTTAAAGTGGATACATCAATCTTACATCTTGAAAAATCCCAAAAATGAAAATTTTCCATCCAAAAACCTCGAAGTTATTCTTGTTTCAGCGGAGCTCTATTTTCGATTTTTTTTTAGAATTTTCCCGCTCAGAGAGAATTTTCCAACCAAAACTGAAAAATGTTGCATCAAAATAACTTGAAATTTTCTAAGGAATCTATTTCTGCAATAAAAAAATGGTGTTCTAATTTGAAAAACGGAAGTTGACGTCATTTCCGGAAAAACCGGAGGTGCTCATGCCTTGAAAATATTTTAGATTTCATCAGCATCGTGAAGTGCTGAATTTCATGAAAATACGTTCAGTAGTTTCCCGTATAAATATGGGTATATACCTTTTTTAACTGAAAAAGCCAAGGATATCGATTTTTCTAGCCCAAAATGACGTACAGGTAGCACAGAAAACTTGCAACGTTTTTTTCTTATGTTAGCTCTACTGCAACTATTTTTGCTTAGTGTAAAAAAACAAGCTTTATCACATAATGTAATAAAAATCTTAGCTTCCCCTTAAAAAAATAAGTTGATGACGTCATAACTTTGACAAATTTTACTTTTTATTTTTGTAACTTATGTCAAGAGATGCGGAATATAAAACACCGTTTGACGTGTTTTTGCATTTTTTCAAAATTTATCGTTGTACGTTTTATGAATTTTGTGCATTACTTAATCATAACCCTGTATATTGTATTTAATCTTGGAAAATCTAGAAAGCGCTCCAGAAATCTAAAAATCTCTAGTAAATCTCTCAGGCCTGATATGATTCCGCTTATATGTAAATATTATCTCATATGTGTGTCAATTACGATACCAAGGTAATTTATCAAAATTCGGTATGTTTGTAACGTAATGAGTAAAAGGCTTGGAAATTGATCCCAGCCCCCACTGACTCCGAGACATGATCTACAGGTTGTTTGGGATAGTCGAGAAGAAATGCGTCAACGCCATGACGGGTTGGGGAGTGTACAGATATTCGCGGTGAACAAACAAATTATCAACAAATTTATTGAATGCTTCGAATTTTTCTTTGAATTAGAATCATTCACTTCTTGCTATTCTATCTATGTTTTACAAAAAAACGCTTTTTATATTTTGTTGGATATCTTCTTGTGATGTATTGGGTTCAAGTTGATTTTCTGTTATTTGTTCCGCTCTTTTCGATATCTTTTTGGGATAACCAATACTTTTGATTGTTTTTGTGATGTTATTTATTTCAAACGTGAAATTTTTCCAAAAATTGTCTTTCCTACTATACATGCGTTATTTATTTCCTCATTTTTATCTTGTTGTGTAGAGCATATATTTGTTGCTCTATATTCTAAACATTGGTTGGAAATTAAATGTAAATATTGACATGTATTTGTTGGTTTTTTTGAATATACTGGATCTTGGGATATACTTGTGACTAAACAAAAATGAAATCTCAAGAACCAGTGCTTACAAAAAACCAACAAACAGATTTCTGTTGAAACTTTGGGAAGAAGAACCATAATAGATCATGGTTATTGCCCAAGAAATAGTCCTATACCAGTTCAATCATCAACAATTTCTCGTCACCACCATTATTATTATCATTATTAAATTTTCTATTTCTGAAAAAATTCATAAGAACTAATTTCTGTGATTCAAATCTCTGATATCTTTTATTAAGAGAAAAAATTGCAACGAGAATGAAAAACGAACAATGTTGATCACGAAAAAATCATTGATAATTGATTTATCATCAGTCAACGAACAGTTATTGATTAAATGCAACCAGCGAAGCTTATAAGAGCCTACCTTTTCTGTTACTTCACCACACAACTGATATGGCTTTATTGTTGAAAATCAATTATCGAAAAAGGAACTAATTTTACGACTCAATCAGCAATTATTTCACTTAGGACGTGAAAATTAATGGCATAACATATTTTTCAGGTCTCGTGAAGCTGGGCGTACATTGTGTCACAGGAAAAAAAGTAGCAATCAAAATTATTAATAGAGAAAAACTGAGTGAGAGCGTTTTAATGAAGGTAAGTTCTTCATCAATTTGTACTTTGTTAGTATTAAAGACCGATTTTCATATCTCAGGTTGAAAGGGAAATTGCAATCATGAAGCTTATAGACCACCCGCATGTCCTCGGGCTTACGGATGTTTATGAAAATAAGAAATATTTGTGAGTATACTATAAATAATTTCGAATTTTGACTTATTTATTCAACATTGTCAACTTTCACAGATATCTAGTATTGGAACATGTTTCTGGAGGTGAATTATTCGATTATTTAGTGAAGAAAGGTAGACTGACACCAAAAGAAGCACGAAGGTTCTTTAGGCAAATAATTTCAGCTCTAGATTTTTGTCATAGTCATTCGATATGGTGAGTCTCCCAATAAAAAATAAATTAACAGATGTAAATCAAATAAAATTTGAATGAGAAAAAACATGCAAAACGATTGAAATGAAAACATTCAAATGTCATAATTTTCGAATTATTTTGTTTTCCGATGACAGCAAGCCGATTCCAGACAATTCATTTGACTAACACTCACTTCGTTCTCTGTTCTAAAATGATATGCTTTCTTATTTAAAAAAGAAATCAAACAATTTTTGTAATTTTCACTACCTACTTTCAAGGTCTCACGACATGTTTCGTCATTTCATGTCATGCCTTAATCAGATAAGTTTCTTCAAAACAGTTTTGGAAAATGTTATGAAATGACAACATATATCGTGGGACTTGATAAATGTAGTGGAAATCACAATTATTCGATTCCTTTTTAAATAATTAAGTTGAATTTCCATCAAGGAAGGACAGAAAACATTCAATAAATGATATGCTTTCAATCAATTAACCGCTCCTCACCTGGTCTTGTCCCATTCATTTTTACCGCCCCTACTGACTTTTGAAATTCAATACGTTAGTTTAATCCCGTTATTAGTATGATTGTGATCTTAATGATATTTCTGTCAGTTACTAGATTATTTTTGCAACCCGCTATGTACTGAAGAGTTTAATGTTGACCTAACAAGTTTATTTGACAGGCAAAACGAAAAACCCCCGACTTTAAAGCTTATAACCTCAGTAACTTTTAAACGGCTCAATCGATTTTCATCAAACATGTCTAAGAACACTCACCCGTAAAACACCTGTAATACACTGTAAAAAATAGTTCCTCATCTCAAACCATATTAATTTGTCTCAAGTACTCCGTACGTTTGAATACAGCCAAATGCATAAAGTACTTGACCCTACCGCCCTCTACGGTTGAGAATGGCGTTTACCCTAAATAAAAGTTTCTTGAGCTAAGAAACTGATTAGTTTCAACCAAGCTCAGAGTTATTGACTCAGGTGGTAAAAAATTTGATCCAACGGTAATATTAATTAGTATGTAACTATTGATACTTTTCGTAGAATAAAAATTTTGGTTTCATGTAAATAAATATTACACTTCACTGAAACTCGATTTGTAGTTAATTTAAAGGATCTTAGTTGAATGGGTCGAGAATTCAGTCGATAAAAATGATAGTATCTCTTATGTCAAGTGAAAGTTTCTTGGGTTAAGAAACTGATTTGATAAAACAAAAAAAAAAACATTTGTATGTAATCATTATTTTTCTTCACAGAACAATAATTTCTCTTTTATTTTAATAAATACCGGAATACCGCGGCAGACCATGAATATTGTACGGAATGGGAAAGGCGTCTAGAGTTTCGTTGGAAGTTGCAGAGAGAGGAGCGAGTATACCTCAAGCGTCAACCGTCTGCTTTTCAAGACACGTCGTAAAGACAACCGTTCCCATCACGTCGGGGTCACCAATGTAGAATCGAAGGAATTTATCCCTACTTATGCGTTTCGTCCCTGGCGCACACATTTGGACTCATCGGTAAGGCTTGTGTGCGCCATGCCATAGACGCAGTGGTTAGAAGTTTTGAGGAGCCGCCGGGAGTTGAACCCGGCACCTAGTACCTAATGGGTGTGACACTTGAGCGCAAACCCTAGGCTACCGAAGCGCTGTGAACTAAGCTATGCGTGGCTATATAGAGTGCCGCCAAGAGATCCCTATACACTCCCCTGCCGCTACAATAGCTATAGTCCAGGCAGTGGGTCATCATCTCATCCCTGTCATCATCCAATACCAGATCACCCGGTTCTCCACCAACACAAAGATATTTGGTTTTCTCTAAGTTGACATTTAAGCCCCACTTCTCGTATTCTTTAATTAGCTTGCGCATCATGTATTCCATGTCATCTTTATCACCGAATACAACAATATTGTGAGTAAAATGCACAAATAATTGCATTGAAATGGGATATATTTAATATAAAAGAGATAGAGTTTTGATTTAATTGCAGCCAATATAAAAAAATTGCTACAATTAATTCGTTTTATTAAATCAATTACGCAATATTTTTTTTACAAATGTCACTTCATATTGCAACAATTATATGTTCAATTTCATTCAAATATTTATAGTTTTCTTCAAGTAAATGAGGCGAATAATATAATCTCACGAGATTCTTGCCTCAAGAAACTGTAGTCGTTGCATCAACTGACAGAATTTACGACAAGCGTACCTTCGTTCTATTGAACAAATAAAAATGAAACGAACGAATGGTTTCGTTAAAACCTATTTAGAATAATGTATTTGTATCAATCAATTATGGATATTGAGACAAGTGCATAAACAATTTCTTGTAATTGTATGTTTATGTTGAATCAGTTGTTTCTTTCATTTCGCTGAAATGTGAAAAGTTTCAAGCGAATGTTTTAACTGTTCTCTATAATCAACTAGGTTGTTTTAATCAAGAAAAATAGTTCATTTGGAGTAATCAATTTTAGATTAATTCAAATTAAAATGGTTTGATTGAAAAAAAAATTCTCAAACTCCTGAGGAGTTTGAGCGCAGAATTTTATTTTTACAGTGTACAAAAATAAATAAATTGAAATCGGTTCATTCGTTCGGGTGCTATGATGCCACAGACAGACAGACAGATACGTCAAACTTATAACACCCCTCTTTTTGCGTCGGGGGTTAAAAATAGCAGCATATACTAATCATAAGGTGGGGAAAGGCATGACTTCAAAATACCTACACTATATGAACACATACAAAATAATGGTGGTCAGAAAACATTATATTTGTAACAGTTTAAAAACAATACAATCAATTTCTATTTAAATATAACATGTTAACAATCAGTTAATGGTGACAGACAATGAGATCAAATAAGTTTTACATTATTTTCTTGCGAGATTTTAAATTTGCAAAATCATCAATTATATCGTCGTATGAAATATTTTTCATAAGTTCTGACTCTATGCACAAAAGAGATGAAGCATTAAGCTTTTCTTGACTTGAAGAAGATCGTAGATAGTTTTTAACTCGTTTCAAGCAAGAAAAGCTGCTCTCTCCTGAACAATTTGTCACCGCTGTGCACAGAGACATGCGAAGTGCTACATCCAAGTTTGGATAAATATGTTCCAAATTCTGTTTTCGCAAAAACAAATAAAGACTTTACTATTAATGCAAAGTTTGATCAAAATCGGTCTAGTGGTTTTGGTGTGATTGAGCAACAATCCAAACAACTAAACATCCAAACTCACTTCCACATTTATAAAATATCAATAAGATCATAATGATTTGAACCATCCAAGAATAGTGAAAAGTTCGCCTGCAAAATTCAATATTTGACACGACCATCAACAACGTCTGCCTTCACGCGTCTGCCGCGTTCCGGTTGCTCACTCGGGTATCTGCCCCCGCTCCGCACCTCACCAGCGTTATTCCCGCCCCACAACTACCGAATTCAAAAAACTAAATATCCATGAAATATTTCAGAGATTGGACCACGGAATCACGTAGTTCCATACAAATGACCCCTTTAAGGGTACAATTTTGATAAATATTTTATGCTAAATGTTAAACCGGACTTCAGACTACAAAATTCAAGAAAATTCATGTAAAAGTGCCCAGTAGTTTTTGCGTGAAGTTCATTCAAAGAAACGGACAGACAGACAGACAGACAAACAAGAAATTAAAAAAAATCTAATTCTACTCAGTTACTCATCTTAAGCCATCCTAGCGAATTTTTTTTCGAATATCTTCAATGTACAGACTATTTTAGGTTTACGATTTTATATAGTATAGATTGTGTACACGTATAATTATAAAAAAAAATCTGTAAAAAAAAAATTGCTAAATTTGCCGCCCCTCTAAATCTGCCGCCCTAGGCAACGGCCTACTTGGTCTATTGGTAAATCCGCCACTGTGTATGAGCCTTGACAGAGTGCATATACTGAAAACTTTTTTGAACCAACTAATGAAAAAAAAATTAGTGGGTTGATGGGGGTAGCACAGGGTGCAACAAGATTCTTCAAAAATGCAGAAAAAAAGTGAAACAGAAATGGACGTGTTTCATGATTTTGTTTCCAAATGAATTTGTTCTATTATTCTGACGCGCACAAAATATATTTGAGTTGTTCCAGAAAAATGTGAGGTATTTCAAAGAAAATATTTACAGCATAGCTCAGCCCAAATGTAGCAAAAATTTTCACTCTCATTTGGAATCGAAAATAATACAAAAGTGCTGTGTTAACTCATTTTAATATTTCATTTCGAGCAAATTAAAAGAATTATCTCAAAAATTGAAACAGCATATTTAAGTAAGCGTGTAGCACAATTGATTCCAGTCGTTGAAACTGCATTCAGCACAAAAAAAATTGTTCTAAAACCGCTGGACCAACTTACTTTCACCTGTTATAGCTTCTATCATCAAAGAATTGAAATATGGTAAATCTGGTTGGAACCATACGCATGTCCATTTTGTATATTGACAATGACATGGGATTTAGAGCCTCTTGTTCTATTAGGTATGAGTATATCACTACCGGCGGGCGAAATTTAACTCATATCATTTTGAAACCTAAATAAATCTAATTTCTGTAAGTTGCGTAGTTTCTTCTGGAAAAATGTTAAAAACTTTACTGTCTATTTCGACACACCCTGCATTCAATTGAAGAACGTTATTGTGTCATTCAAATAGCTTTGTTCAAAATATCGGAGATCCCTGATATAAAAAATGTATTGCAATTTAGTTGGTTGTTTCTGAGCATTGCTCTGTGCGAACTTACTGAATCACGAATATTCCAGTCATAGGGACCTCAAACCCGAGAATTTATTACTGGACGAAAAAAATAACATCAAAATTGCTGATTTTGGTATGGCTTCCCTCCAACCCATGGGATCAATGCTTGAAACAAGTTGTGGATCACCTCATTACGCTTGCCCAGAAGTTATAAGGGTATGTATTATATTATATGAATTATTTTCGACTATCAAGGTGTTCTTTTCATACAGGGTGAGAAATACGATGGCCGAAGAGCAGATGTATGGTCTTGTGGTGTAATCCTGTATGCACTTTTGGTTGGTGCACTACCTTTCGACGACGATAACTTAAGGCAACTATTAGAAAAAGTTAAAAGAGGTGTATTTCACATACCCCACTTCGTACCGCCAGATTGTCAGAGCCTACTCAGAGGAATGATAGAGGTTAACCCAGAGAAAAGATTAACGGTTAGTTCTTTAAAAATTGATAGAGCAAGCCATAACAAAAAATTCATTCCAGCTTTCTGAGATCAACAAACACGCTTGGGTAACAGCTGGAGGAAAGGGAGAACTGGAATTAGAGCAACCCATGATGGATGTAGTTCAAACACACGTACTGCCATCTATCGATTCAATAGACCCTGACGTTCTTCAAGCCATTTGTAGTTTAGGATGTTTCAAGGAGAAAGATAAGCTCATTCAGCATCTGTTAAGTCCGAGGTGAGGTCTTCCTTCTAAATTATAAGTAACTAGCTAGTTGATGCACTCATTCATAAGTTTTCTACAATTTGAAAACTGGAATTGACATTCGAATTGATTTCCATTTTATTTTGGCAATTTGATGTACTATGTCGGTCACTTTTACTTAGTCATATGTTCTCCTCACTATCCCAGATTGCTCTCATAGAGTAAGATCTTCGAGCGATAAGACATTTTTGAATAACTGAAATGTTAGATTTTCAGAAGCATCTCGTGTGCTTCAAATACCTGTGTCTTCGAGGAGGTGGGCTAAGTGTACATGGGCAGGTATCAGGTGTAAAATGTAGCTGAAAATAAGAGTTACTCAGTTTAAATTTATATGGTTAATTTTTATATGCTTTGTTGAATATTATTCTAAGGTAGTGTCATAAATGTTAGCCACTTTCCTCGAACAAAAACTTCTGTCAGATGCTTTAGAGTTCCACAAAAACTAAATATAGTTCATTTATTTTTACGTGCCAGACTTTCAAATATGTTACCGAGACAATTATTACAAAGTTATAAATCGTTAGTCAGACCAATTGTAAACATAAAAATTATAAATCGAGAGTGCTGATACGCTTGATTTACTAGATTATTAAAAAAACTAGTATCGGTTCTTGACACCTTACTTGACAGTGTCTATTAAAAGCTGATGGTCGATCTTCAGGCCGAAGTGAGGTGTAGAGCTCCTAAGGTAGCTACCCTCGATAGGAAGATACAGTGCAGGGAGGCACAACTTTGCACTTGAAACCACTAGAACTTATGAAGTTTCTCGTAACTTAAATAGTGTCGAACACACTTTAAAATCGTTTATAATAATAATTATATTCTTGAGAAAATTGTCAGTTGCTAATATCAGTTCCTCTCGTCCGAAGCTAACTACTTTAGTGTATGAATGATTGTTTGGGCTATTACCATCATCTATTGTGGATGTAATGTTTTCCGACGTTTCGATAGACATCTTCTATCTTTATCAAGGAGAAAAGTAAGAAACCTTTTGAAAATTATCAATTTTCAAAAAGTCAATATTGACAGAAGTCATGAAAGAAAATGAACGATGTTTTATACTCATCTGTGATATGATGATCTTTTTAAGTTGGATCGAACAATCGGCGTCCAAACTTCTGGCAGATCTATAGATGAAGCACTTATGGAATCAGGTGTTATTTTCATAAATGCTGCTTCTTTGATTTTTCTCATTGCAAGTTTTTCTTCTTTGGATATTATTGATGCTTCATCCCACTTTATACGATGATTCTCATCTACAGCATGTTGGACCAACCTGGATTTGTCGCTGTCTAGTACTCGTAGAAGCTTCTGATGTTCTTTTATTCGTACATTCAGAGGGCGTTTAGTTTCTCCGATGTAAGATCTTCCGCACTCGCAAGGTAATTCATATAATATATGCAGTTCTTTGTCCTTTGTGTCTCATTATTAGGCTTAACTTTTGTAAGTTTAGCTCTGATAGTGTCTTGAGTTTTGAATGCAGTCGTTATGTTGTATCTATTTCCAATTCTTCTCATTTTCTCCGACAAACCTTTTACATAAGGAATTACGGTTTTAATGGTCTGATTTATATATGTTGGTTCAGGTTGACTTTCTCTTATTCGTCTAGCTTTTTCTAATATCTTTTTGGGGTAGCCATTGCTTCTAAGAGTTTTCGAGATGTTATTTATTTCTTCATTTTGGTCTTATTCAATGCAACAAATATTTATTGCTCTATCAAATGAACATTTTGCTACTCCCAATTTAGTGTTTAGTTGGTGGTTTGAATCAAAATGTAGATATTGTCCTGTGTTCGTTGGCTTTTTATACACAGTGGTTCTTGGGATTCCATTTTGTTTATGTTCGAGTACATCTAAGAATGGAAGTTGTCTGTCTTTCTCGATTTCAATTGTGAATTTAATTGATTCATCTTGATTGTTTAGATATTGAAGAAATCCATCTATAGTTTCTCTTCCATGTTGCCAAATAATGGAAGTATCATCTACATATCTTTTCCACAGTTTGGGTTTAAGTACATATTTTTCTAATACCTTCTGTTCTCGTCATCAACTACTTTAGTGTAGAGCTCATAGATCTGAACTGGATCCGAGAATGAGAATCTGAAAGAATTCATTGAAAATAATGTCTTTGTGATGGGTGAATGGGAATCTGCTTATACATTTCTTTGATGTCAGCATTAAAAACAACTTTATGAGCTTGGAATTTTAACAGCAGAGCCATCAAATCCTTTTGCAGCTTTGGCCTTGTAATAAGAATCTCATTCAGCGAAGCATAGCCTGAAACTTTAGCTGATAAGTCGAACACAACTCTGAGTTTAGTAGAACAACTGTTTAGGTTGGAAACAGCATGATGTGGTATATAAAAGTCACCAATAAATGGACGGGTGATATTGAGTAGTCATGTAACCAGAGTCTAGATAATCTCTCTCATAGACCTCTTTTACTCGTCAAAGAATTCAGGAGAAGTTTTGAAGCATAGTTCCATTGAAAAAAAGACGTCGCAAAGCCATCGAGTATGCATCGCCAAACGATATAGGAACCGCTTCATTGAAAGGTAACATAACCGTGTAGTGACCGGTTGTATCACTGTAGTAATTATTGATAAATATCTGCTCACATAGAATTCTGATGAACAAATTCAAGGTTCAGGAATTTCCTCGATTTCCCAAAATTTGCCAAGTGTGGAATCATTTGCAGCAGTAGTAGTTATTGAAAAGAAGTAATCCTACCTGATGGACCAGACATATTTCTCATCGAAATCCAACCGAATACAATTTCTCAAGTAGAAGATTGGATGTTATTTCCTGGTGACCCATCTGTTTTTAGAGTGTGAGGAAATATAGCTGCTCCATGAAACATATTGATAGGGGCAGAAGAATAAAAGGTTGGGTCAGCAAGAGAGATTCAAAAGAGAAGTCCTATTATGAAAACGAAGAAAATTACGATAGTATATGATAGAGTTTCAATGCTAATAGTCTTTAAATTTTTATATTCAAATATTTTGGTTAAAGGTATAACGACTAATTATGTTCTAGGTAGGAGTGTTAGAGTAAACTCTTAATTCTATGCCAAGCATGAAATATTTCCTTAGTTCAAGGACAAATTTGACGAAAATAAATATATTAAAAACAATAAAACAAGAAATGTACATGAAACCTAAACACATACTATAGGTTTCTAAGCAAGATTCCCAAAGATGGAATATTATGAATTCTAATCTGATTGAGTTTTATTTTTCCAGTCATAACACAGAAAAAGTGATATATTTTCTTCTCTTGGAGAGAAAGAGGAAAAGGCCCGCGTGCGAAGATGAATCCGACTCAATACTTAGGTTAAGAAACACTGAAAGTCAAGATCCTCCAAAAAAAAGGATTGATACTTGTCGAGTGAATGGACAAAGCCCTCTGCAATTTGGACAAATAAGTGAAGGATCACCTTTAACGCCGAGGAGATCGACATATAAGTTGGTTGCCTCAATTAGATTAAATGTTTTCATTAATTACATATTTTTTCAGACGTCACCATGCTAGAAGAAGTCCCTCAACAGGTAGTACCCACAGTAGTTTGAGTATACACTCTCCCACGCGGTCATCCTCTGGTGCCTCTAGTCCCATTCACTTCAATAGCACAACAAATAACTCGCATTGTAAGTAATTTTCTTTTGATCTATATGTTGTTTCTCAATCAGTATGATTTTGCCTGAAAACCAAAAACTCCAGTACTACCAATGAACAACTTTTCATCATTAGTACAAGGAGATAATGTGATAATCCTCCTCAACCTCCACATCAACATCAGATGGAATCCCTTGCAATGTATACAGGGTGGCCCATTAGAGTTTTTCTTTAGATTTCTCGCACCCGAGTTTTCGGGTTACAAATTTTCTTGTTGATTTTTAATTATTTCTGCCTGCGAGGTTTCATAAACTCATATCTTTTTCGTACTAGGTATTTTTCAGCGTTTTTCGTGATACAATTGTCTTGAATAGTGTTTCAATAGAACATATAATTCGGCTTCCTAAAATCAATGCATGCTTCTAATCTACCCAAGTCATTAGTCATTAATCAGCCTATATCTGTTGTAATTGGCCTTCGAAGGCAGATAGGCTAAAAATTATCGAAATACGATTAAAACGTGTTTCTCTACTTTTATCTATTGATTATCAATGTTATGGTAAATTAATATTTAGAATGGAATTTCAAATTGGAATTCCTGTGAAATAACTGTAGTATCTGCAATTTCATAAAACTTTCAAACACGCTTCAGATTGAACCATTGGTTTGGAATCCTATAAGGAGAATTAATTGGTCCCTTTGAATTGCCAGTTAGGTTGGATAGAATTAATTTCTCACAAAATAGTCTAATTGAATTGTGAAAAGATATCGACATCCAGTCTCGACAAAGGATTGATTTCCAAAAAAAAAAAATAGAGAGCCCTTTCGCTAGGCGTCATGAGTAAGAGAGCATTTGATACCACATTTCCCGAAAGAAGGATCGGGCGTGCAGGGTCGATCAAATAGAGTGCTCGTTCGCCAAATTTCTAACCCATCGATTTCTATTTGGGAAATTTACAAAGAACTAGTGTACATGAATTGAGGGATTTTTTTTTATAGTATTTATTGAGATTTAAAATCTACTTTTCAAAGTATTTAATGAATTTGTTGTATACAAAAATTGATTAATAGTCAGTTTGGTCGATGGCCAGGTCCTTTTCAAGCTTCGTAAGATGAATGGATCCTCTGTCAGTTGGTCATTAGTTGGTTGGCATGTCCTTGTAGCTTCAGATGATATATCTTCGAGCAGTTTTCTGTGCTGACAAATGGGACTCTTAAATCCTACTGGATTGTTTGGTTGAAATCATATCAAGGGGCATTAACCAATGAACACTATATTCATGTTATCATACCTTGCCCTGACAAAGCCAATCAGCAGAAACACGTGTAGGGAGTATTTTTAATTGAAGTACTTGGATAATTTGAATATTTGATGGCTCAGCGCACCACCAGAATTGGTTCCATGTCAGTTTGATGATTGCTTTGAAAATTAGTAATTCATTTTTGGATGGTTCGATTTGCTCTTCCTGCCTATGAGCCAATACATTTTTCAGAATTTTAGATTTATTTCATTCTTCTTAGCTTTAATGTACTGTCTCCTGTGGGGCACTGGTGTCGAATGGTATTTCCGCTTCAAATATATTGACAGGGAGACATGTATGTATGTGTCTCCTTGTAGTGAATATTACCTGAACTGATTTAGCTTCAGTGATCCTGAGTCGCCATTTTGGATGCCACTGTCCGAGGTCATCCAGGTGTTCTTGTAATTATTTAGAAGCTGTTTCAGAGTTTTCACCAGATGCAAGTAAAGCTATAGAGTCTGCAAAAGATGGTGATGTCTTCATTTTCTGGTATGTCTGAAGTATAGATGATATATAAAAGTAGTCCCAAAATACTTTCTTGTGGGACTCCGCATTCAACTTTGGCAGGAGTGTTCATTGCTTTCCCATACTTCATGGCAAAATAACGGTCTGCTAGATACGACTTCAGAATCATGTAATATGGTTGTGGGAGAAATTGTTTGAGATTGTGTACCATGCCGTTTCTCCAAACCTCATCGAATGCTTGAGATGAGTCCAGAAATGCTGTCGAGCAAAATTTTTCTTCTTCGAGGCTTGGTGAGACTGTGCTCACTATACGATGCACCTGATGTGATGTCAGGAGGTTCTTTCGGAAACCTAACTGGTGGTCTGGTACCAGGTGATGCGTACCATCTTATCTTTCAGCCTTTTGGGAAGCAATTTCTCACAGAGCAAACCAAGGTCGGGTAAAAGGTTAATGCACCTATATGATTCCACATTGTAAGCAGTACAACAATTTTCTTGGCAGTTTTTTCAGAGTCTCTCTCGTTATGAGGTAGTATCCAGGAACCTTATTGTTTTTCAGTCTTCTTATCTCATTGGCTACTTCTGGTTGGTGTGAAAGTTCTAATTGGCAAGGACAACTGACATGGAACATCCAGTAAAGTTTCAACTTCTGCATCGCTGATACCATGATAGGGGTCATTTGGTGTGAAGACATGTGCAAGATGTTTGGTAAATGTATTGCATTTTTCTTCATTTGAGGCCATTGATAATTTTAAGCGGAGATTTCTTATATGTGGGTCTTATGAGTTTCTCCGTAGCATCCAAATACTGTGTACATTTTTATAATTTATATTCTCTATATATTGTTGAAATTGAGATTTTTTATGTACTATTTCATTAAGTATTTCATGAAGTCTTCTGATGAGTTGATTCAGTATTGTCTTATCACGCGGATTCTGTGATCTTTGCCATTTCTCTCTTGCTCTTAGTTTTTCTACCTTCAGATTGAAGGGGTAATATCGCGTGTTTTTTTTTTTTCTAGGAGGTTCTATTGGCGGTTTTATATTTGAGAGGAATTATATCTTGTCAATATGTTTGTTTTTGGCGCTCTTGTTCACCCGAACAGAGTGCCTATCATTTTGCCCGAATGTCTGTAATTTTGGAATATCGAGCCGAAAATGGTCTCAATCGATTGGGTTCGACTCCCTGATGAAGAATTCGTGGCAAAAGTTGAGTCTGTCCGGCCGGCCGGCCGTATCCTCTCTAGCATCCAAAAGGAATCAGCTAGAGTTTTCATATTTTCAGAATAGGTTAATTGTCCAAATATTTCGGTCAAGTTCGTTATTGGGCCAAATCCGTCGGATGGTTCAGTAGTTATGAGCATCTGAAATTTTGTTTCCTCAATAACTACTAGAATATCCATCCGATCGAGTTGATACTGGGAATGTTATTGAGGGAGGCTGAAACGAAACGGCTTGCAAAATTTCGCAGAAATCGTCGAGCTAGAAAATTTTTAAAAAATTCCCAAAAAAAAAATTTTCAATACTCAATATCTCCTAAGACTTCATTTAGATTTAAATAAAAATCCGTATATAGATTGAGGTTACCGATATCTTACTCATCCTCAAATTTCATTGTCGTAGCTCTCCCCCTTCTGAAGATATGATCTTTTTTTTTCATTTACTCAAGAGAAAAATAGAAATGTCATGAAGTCCGAGCTTTGTCATTTGCCATCACAGATCGATATTCGTTTGACAACTTGCGGACCTAGATATCAGTGTCAGTTGGCTTAATATCAATCAAAATTTTCTTAGAATTCATAGAGGTAGAATTCGATGTCGATGACGTTGTCAAAATTCAGAAAAGTACAGACGTAATATTAATCAAAAAATTTTTTATCATAGAGAAAGCATTTGATGGCGTTGTCAAAACTCAGAAAAGCAATGACGTAAGTTTTTAGGAGAAGCATAGCACAAAATTTGGTGAAAATTATGAGTAGTTATTTTCAAATTGAGATAAAGGTTTGTTTATTCATTAGGCTTTCATATTTGCATCACATTGTCCCATAGTACGGAAAAAGACTATTGTTCACCCGATCAGAGAGCTTATAGATTTGTTAAGGTTTGAATATTTACTCGCAAGTAGCTCAACAAGAGCGCCAAAGCAATCTAACCTCACGTCAGTGCTTTCTAAATTTTTTTGTCTGGGTTTCAGGTCCAGGTCTACATAAAATAGAGAAATTGGATTTTTTTGCTGTGCGATTTCTGATATTGATTATGTTTCTGAAATTATTGCCTGATATTTCAATTTCCCTTCTTTATATAATATTATCAATAAGAACGCTGTAGTGAAGATGTCTGAATACCATCCAATAGGCTCTCTCTTGTTTTAATTGGTAGGTGTGGAAAACTATTTTTCGAAGGTATCTCACCAAACTTCTGTATATGTCAGGATTTGTCGAGTTCACCTTGACGTTTTTATCTGATAAAG
Source organism: Micraspis discolor (assembly GCA_030674115.1). Lineage (NCBI taxonomy): Eukaryota > Metazoa > Arthropoda > Insecta > Coleoptera > Coccinellidae > Micraspis > Micraspis discolor. Next base: position 281,736 of record JARTUT010000027.1, read on the forward strand.
TTTTCGAATAAAATTTGCCATTTCAATCGGTGATGTCCTCAAAGTAGGTCTTTCAATTTCTTCGAAGTTTTCCAGATATTCTCCTCATTTTAGTCATAGTCATTCATATTCTCTATATCGTGTTGGAATTGAGAATTTTCATTTTGTTGTAGGGTTCCGCGTCGTTTTCTCGTAAGTTTATTTAGTATTGTCTTGACAAGCGGATTCCGTGATCTTAGCCATTTCCCTTTCGTCCTTCGTTTTTCTACCAGAAGTGTCCGAATACGAAGGGGTAATTTCGTTTGAATTTCTTCCGACCTTGAGTGTGTAGAGGTACTTTTCCATGCTGCTTTTTGGATCATTTTGTTAGTAACTGTTTCTATGTCATCAGACGTTTCTAAAATTATATTCATAGCTGCTTCTTCCTCAAGTACTTGCTGGAACTTAGCCCAACTGATTTTCCCTGTCGTTAATGAAGATTTAATTTCATACGATTTGGGTATTATGTGGAGGGTTATCAGCACTAGTGAATGGTCAGATGAAAGTTCTGGAGGATAGGATTCCATTTGTTTGTGGGTGTGGTTAATTCCATTCGTGACGAAAAAGTCCAAGAATTTTGTTTCTGTCGGTTGGCCAATAGATCGGTGAGCCTGGCGAAACTGCGTCGAAATTATTGTTTGTTATCTTCCAATAGATAACGACCTTTGGGAGCTATTAGTCTTGATGGCCAATAGGTGTGCTTGGCATTGCAGTCACTTCTTATTATAAACCGTTGTTGAAAATTCTCATAAAATGACTCATATTGCTTTGGTAGTGAGTATATTGCTGATACATCGAAACTCCATAATTCTGTATACCGACATTCTGATATCCGTTGCTTGTATTTCGTGTGTAACGTACTTCAGTAGTGGATCATGTTTCAAGCTTCTTCGGATCAGAATAGCTGTGCCAACTTGAGCAGTACCATCTGGGTGTTCAGTGGAGTAAGTTTTGTTGGATCTGCAACACTGTTTTAACGGTTAAATGGGTTTTTGATATCAGCATCATATCTATTTAATTGATTCTCATGATTATTTCCAATTGTTTTTTGTCGGAAGCCCATTTGCATTCCAAGAAGCTATATGTATAAACTTGGCCATTTTTAACAATTGATGATAGAGGATTCAGTATGATCTGGTTCAAATAAATTGTATTATCACAGATTTGTGATCTGATAAGGAAGTTGATATCATCGTTTCTGAATAGTTTGTATTTGACTGTGAGTAGGTAACTCTTATTGTGGATTTTAGTTTCTCGTTGCTTTTTCGTAGGACATATTTGGTGTTCTGGATGTAGCTTGGGTTTGGGGTTTTTAGATACTGTCGGTGAGTTCAGATGTGTTTTTCTATGTCTCTTTCAAATTCTTTGATTTCTGGTTTAAACGAGTTGATTGTAGACTTGAGAACCTCTATAGTTTGCTGGGTGAATACCTTCACATAAGGCACAAGTGGCAGGTCTTGCTTTCGGTTCGGAGCATGTTTTGAATCGTGCTGTTGGCCGCATTCAATGCACATAAATATTGCAAAAGGTTTTTGTATGGCCGTATTCGTGAAATCTAGTGCATTGTATGATTTCTCGTTTTTTCTCGATGGTTCAATCGATATTTTTAAATTTGAGAGGAATTCTATCTTGTAAATACTTTGCTGTTTTCTTTGGGCTCCAAGACTTCATAAAATAGAGGGAGAGAGGATTTTTTGTTGTACAATCTCTGCTGATAATTATTTGTCTCTTTTTATCACCTTCTCAATTTCCTTTCAATCTAATCAATAGGAATGCTGACTTGAAGATGTCTATTAACCAGCCGATAGGCTTTCTCCTGTTTTGATTGGTAGGTGTGGAATTTTTTTTTTTATAATCCAAAACTAAATGAAATAATTGTTTCGAAAGCCCTGTATCTCAGGAACCAAGTCGTTGGGGATCCATATTCTTATGAACTTTTCATTTAAAAATTATTCAAAGATTTATCCCTCAAAGTTTGTACAAGTACTTTATTAACACCTTGAATACGGAAATTGATTTCTGAATACATTTCGTCGCATTTTTCAGTCCTGATCCATCTGAAACAATTGTATTACTGCAAAAGTAGATACTTTTCTCCTACCCTTCTGAATACATCGTTCGAAAAATTATGGGAAAATCATCAAAGTTACTATAGTTTTATGTTTAGTTGAAATTCTCATGACACTCATAATAATGGAAAAACTATTTGAAATACAATAAGAGATTGATCTTAACGTCTGTGGAATAAATCAATAATTAAGGTTAATAGCATGCAGATAAAATTCGACATTTTGAAAAAATTCCTTCCGGACGGGACCCGATCCCTCATATCCAGATTGCCGGTTTATAGCTCTACCCCTGAACGCCCAGGAAATGCATCATGTCAACGTAGACGTCTTTCTCGCATGATTCAAATGTCGAATTTTTTCTGCATACAATTATCCCCAATTCTACATTGAAATAAAATAGTTCAAGAATTAATTTTGAAACCAAAAAAGATGTAACATATTTATGTTATTTTTATTGAAATACTATTTGAGGTAGCCCCAGAGTAACTTGATTCCGCAAATTAACTGAATCATTTTTTTCAAGCCGCTTTAGCATCCCCAGTATGCCAGAGGGCAGCTTCCCATCATGGCCACCGTTCAACATCAAATACAACATCGAGTCACATATCGCCAAACACTCACGTTACTGTTACTCCAGCTCCCCCAACACCAACCCATCATAGGGCCAATAGCAGTGGAGGAACCTCAACTTCGTCCATATTATCCACATTGACATCTCCTGAGAATGACAATGTTAACCTGTTAGCCGGTATGCCTGCTGCAGTGCTCAGGAAACGCCGTATTTATCCGAATTATTGGTTTTCAGGCTCAACAATATTATCTCAGATGACCCCTCCAGGATCTCCCCATTCTAGCTCAAGTCACCATTGGAAGAGTAGGCTCACCACTATCAAAAACAGCTTTTTAGGATCACCGAGGTTTCATCGCAGAAAATTACAAAGTGAGTTATTCATTTAAGAACCTTCCTGATGTTTTATAATAATGTTGATACTAATAGAGTTCATTAATATGAATATTCACTAATAAACTCTTAATTAATAACTTGGAGTTATATACCTACCTTGAGGTGATATAATGCATACAGTTTTTAACAAATACTTAATTCCAAGCCCAATCCTCGGCAATGAACAGCGTGGGCATATTTTGATGTTTTAGAACTACAATTTTGAAATAGAAGGAGAAATATAAACCAAAAACATTGAGTAAAGAAACTAGTCAAATCTCAATGTAGCCGCTTGTTCATCTCTAAAAAGTAATCAAATCTAGACAAAGTCATGCCATGTCTTAGGGTCCTTACTGTGATTTCTTTAGTTTTATAGTTGATGTTGTGGGACTTGACCATTAAACCGCTACCCATTGAAGATGAAAAATTGTTTCTAGGAAAAGTTGATTGAATAAACAGGGGTTCTGGTGACAGATTGGTGCAGTGTGTCTTGCACCCGGTTTTCCATCCTTGTATACCCTCAACGGCCAGGTCACACATCATTAACGATAATCACCCAGTACACCCAGTAAAAAACTTAAACTAGGCACGACTTTGTCTAGATTTCATTACTTTTTAGGGATAAACAAGCGGCTCCATCAAGATTTGACTACATTTTACAGAATATTTTTGGTTTGATTTCAATTCATTTTGTAGAAACTTGGGCATATTAGTGGATATTATATTATTCTTTGATTTTCTAATTTGATCCATTATTTTTTAGGATAAGTTTTGTTATTATTACAAATCTTACTCTCCTCTTCCTTTGCGGTTCTGATTCTTGTACAGTAGTAACAGTTTTTCGTATTGTCCATTCGCGTTTATTCTTTCAGACGGTTTAAGTACATGTCAATTGTCAATAGTTTGGTTGGGATCTTGTGGTTTCTAACCAGGATCACCAAGTACTCCAGATATTCGATTATCCTAATTTATGAGCATTGATAAAGAAATAAGTATAAATGCATGTTCCCAATACGGACTCAATTGTTGAACCATTTATAAGCTATGTCAGATGAATATCGATTTCTTTTGTATAAAAATTCAACTCCATCACTGGCCCCCAAAACTTAGTCGATGCATTAGTATCATTTTTTCACAGTTCGTTCAATACCTCCTCTGATTTTAACTCGCTGGATGGCTCACCTGATAGCTCTATTGCGCTAACTCTGACTATCCCGGAAATAACGGGAGATATTGTGCTCAAGTATCTCAAAAGTTGCAAATCTAATATGACAGCAGATCCTGACAGAATTCCATATTTTCTGTTAAAGGACTGTGCGATTGTTCTCATCAGACCTCTCGCCATTATTTGTAGACTGTTCCTTTCTACACATCATTCTCCTACTGTTGACCAATTGTGATTCTGAACAACTTCAGCAAAGTTTTCGGAAAAATACTTTATGACACTGTATATGCTCGCTCGTGTGAGGAGCCAGATTTCTGATTGTTAGCATGGATTCATCATGGGTCGATCAACAGTATCCAACTTGGCCTGTTCAACTCAGTATATCGGTAGCGCATTGAATGAATATTCTCAAGTTGATGTCATCTACACGGACTTCACGAAGGCATTTGACCGATTGGATCATGGCATACTTATCATGGCTGACTTCTTTTGGGTTAAATCTCGATTTTCTATATTTCTTTAAATCTTATCTTTCCTGTGAAAAACTGTGTGTTAAGTGTTTTGGTTATGGGTCTGGTGGGTTTGAGGCTTCCTCGGGTGTCCCTCAGGGGTCTATATTGGAGCCACTCCTTTTATTAATCTTCATTAATAATATCTGTTGGTACCTGACCTGTTACTTTCTTCCTTATGTTGATGACTTCAAGCTGTTTCGTCGCATTCTCTCTGTTGAGGATTGTTGGGGCCTCCAGGGTGACATTGTGCCACGCACAATTTGGTTTTAGATGGCACAAATGCGAACGGCAGCTTTTCGCCGTAGAACATTTAGGTCGTGGATTTAATATAATTATGAAATTGCGATCTTTATCGAAAAGATTTCTCTAAACTGGGCGCCACTTGATTTAACAAAAATAAAATAAGAATGATTCCACCTCCTGTAAATCAAGAAACAGACAGGATAACTACAGATGTAAGATATTGTAAACTTAAGAAAAAAATATATAATCACAATAAATTGTTCTCAATTCTCAAATAATAGGGGCTGGTACTCTTACACTAACTATACTCTAAATAATTGACCTAATTATCAGATATACGGTACACCAAACTCTTTCTTCAAACAGCTAATTCATTCATTGAGACAGTGACTATACTGGCCTTGCTGTTGGACGGCTTCTTTCTATAAGGTGGTTACTCCAAACGGTACTAAGATATTTCCTATCTAAATCTTCGGCAGCAAAAATCCTCGACAATAAAATAATAATAATAAAATAGTCGAAACTAAAAACCCTAAAATGTCAATATCACGTTATAAACAATGATAAAGCATTATTCAAATTAAACATGAAATATCCGCCTAGGCGAAACTCACCTTTTCAATATAAAAGGGTTTTTAGTATTCTTACAAAACTTCGGTATTTTCTGATACGATACACAATAGAAAATTCTTAAATTGAACCTTCAACTTTGTTGATTTTCAAATCCCCTTTTCAGGTAGGCAACAGGTTGAAGAATGAAAATTCCAACAAGATTCTTATCGAATCGCCAATCAGATAAAAATAAAGAAGTCGATGTACCGTGATCGCCACCTGTATTAATTTTCTTTTATCACAATTTTCTAAACTAAACTTCTACACGATATGTGTACTGATTTTTATTAATTCTGAAAGATGGACCTAGGATGAAAGGAGGAAAATTGTACCTTTCGAAGAAAAGTCATGATAGCAACCTTCAATATACAGTACGGTATTTCAAACCGTTACAATTGATAGGCTAAACTGTTAGTGCAGAGACAACTTATTTACCCTCAACGTTCAAAAATGTAATGTAATGTTTATCGGCCGTAAAAGAACTACAATAGGCTTACTTTATAATATAAGTGGTTGCGTTCTTGGTAAGGTTGTTGGATTTAAAGCCTAGGTATTTTATTCGATCTTGGGCTTAGTTTTGTTCCTCGTATAAATTCAATTACCCCAGGAAGCATCAAAACACTTGGTTTCATCCTAAGTAACTCAAAGTGCTTACAAAACACCAGAACCCAATTTATATTATTCAATGCACTTGTGAGGTCAAGGCTCAAGTACGGGTGCCAATTTGGAGCCCTGGGTATAGTGTATATATCAGTAGATTAGAAAATGTACAGAGGCTATTTCTGAAGTATCTATGTTACAAGATTGACGGTGTTTACCCGAAGCGTGGTACACCTCCACCTCACGAAAATTTCTTTAGAAGATTTCAGGTAAATTCCTAGAATGAGATGTATTGAGATTGCCCGTGCATACTATTAGAACATTTTATCTACCTTGCCCACGATCCAACGTTCTTCAGTTTTCGCTTCTGTACAGTCAGGACCTTATGTTTAATGAAAATATCGTGGATATTTTTGCTTGCAAACCAGCAAGCATAAGTAAAGATATGACAAAACTGGGTGCGGCCATTCAAGTAGTTTTCCACTTCATCATTTGGTTTTCTGTCGCCAAATGTAGCTTGATCCAGTCCTTTATGTATCTATTTACAAATGTATTTGATGGCTTGATCTGAATGACAGTACTCTACATTTATATGAGCAATTGATCGTCCTGCACAAAAGTGGAGAATAAAGGACAATCCAGCTATTATCTAGAATGAAATTACTGCCTCTGATATTGAGTGAAGCGCTCTGTCCTCAATTGCGGCATCACGAAGACTATATACTGGATATCCGTCATATCCGATTTGAGTTTCGTTGACCAAACGTGGTGGGTATTCTTTGTGCAAACGCCGTTTTTCATACATGGTGCTGTAAAATTTTGTTCTCCGCATGGGCCGTGCACCATATTTTTAGTTACGATATAGTACAACATTGGATCGTTTTGTTGGTTGGGAAGTTCCGGAACTATGACATTATCAATTTCGTATGGTTTGATTTTTGTCTCTAGCCAAAACAGTGTGGTACAAATAAAGAGCCTTCTCAAGCAGTGGTGTATTTTAATTTTTACATAAAAAATCACTTATTGTGAAAAAACTATTGTAGTTAGAGATATGATGACGCAACGTTTGTTGTAAATAACGATAAGTTTTACCAAATTGTAGTACATCACTTAGTTATATCTCAAAAAGTTTTCGCAGCGTTCGCCATTCAGAAATCTTTTTTGGTATTTTTTTACACCTTGGGTTTTGGTAAGGAACTCTTTTTTTAAAACTAAATATAGCCTATGTCACTGAAGGATATTGTAGCTTTCCAACGGTAAAAGAATTTTTCAAATCGGTGCAGTAGATTCGGAGCCTACTCAAGACAAACAAACAATAAAACCTTTCCTTCTTATAATATTAGTATAGATGATATGAATCCATAGATACACATACATTAAATTTCTTGAGGAAGAAAAATTGAAAGTAATGTCACCGGTAATAACGTGGTCATCTGAATACTATATATGTGAATTTCTGTATCATATAGATGTTTCGACGGCTTCAGACGAAGCTCATCTGACTCCAGAATCCTCACCAGAACTAACAAAGAAGTCCTGGTTCGGAAGTTTGATGACCACCGAAAAGGATGAAACATCCACGATTCTGATAAAGGGAAAACCGCTAGCCACAGTTAAAGCCGATCTCATTCATGCCTTTCTATCGGTAAGAATAAATGACATCTTAAATAGGAACCCTGAGAAACACCGTATAATTCTAATATCTAATTATAGATAGCTGAACTAAGTCACTCAGTGTCTAGTCCAATGAGCTTCAGGGTAGAATATAAGAGAGGAACTACTGGCCCTGCGATGTTCCAAAGGCATGTTAGGTTTCAAGTTGACATATCCACTATTACCAAACAAATTGGGGATAACTCAAAAGAAAATCTTTATGCCATTACATTCACACTTCTTTCAGGTAAGTCATCCTGAGTTCACTAGAAATTTTTGCAAAAAGTGTTCTTACAGGAAATATCCGGCGATTCAGAAGGGTTTGCGAACATATTCAAGCTCAAGTTTGCACCAGGAGACCACCTCCAAGTCCTAGAGCTCAGAGGAAGTTCACAACCGAATTGAGCGAGAGTTCTAGCTGTGGTTCTGATTCCAGTGAACTTTTCTTGAATACGAGACAGGTAAATAATTTATATTTCCTCATTCGCTCATTTTTTGACATGATTTTACTGAAGGTTTATTTTCTATCTGAAATTCTTGTTTCGTACTACAGTTAGTTTAATGTGGCTATTCTTCCGTGAATCAATCTTCGATTAATTCAGTTTTGATGTATATCTTTGAACCACAAAGATATGCGTCAATCCCAAAACGTTATATCGAATTGTCACTCAATACTGCTGGGTTAGCCGTAAAAACCGTTTTAACAACAACAGTTAAGTGGCCTTATTCTCTCGTCAGTCTTCTAGTACTGAGCAAGAGTTAGTTGTGTACAGTTCGGCGGTTTATGTGATTCTTTTTCGAGGTTATATCGATTTCAGTTTATATTTTCTCATTCCTCTGGAGCAAAATGTGGTATAACGTTATTCGAGATAGGTCGATGGATTAAAAAGAACCTTATTGGAAGTCATAATTCTGAAATATCTAATGGGACTACAAGAGTCCAATTCAAAATGTAATATTTCTCACAGATAAAATAGTTAACTATTTTAACTATTATATAACTCTTTCAATATAGTTGTTGACCTTGAAAATGAGATTTATATTTTATATAATTTTCTTCTCTTCTCTCTTGTTAAAATAAAGGCAAGATTTATTTATTAACAAAATGTACTTATATGAATAAAACAATGATATTTACCTTAAAGAAGAATCGAAACAACAAGCCAATTATTTCTCTTCTCAACAATACATCTCATCAGCTGTTTGTACACTGTGAGGTTGAGGAAAGAACTCTAACATAACCTAACTAGTGTGACTATAGAATGAAAGCATAGAATACATACATAAACATAGAAAATAATTACAAATTATTTTACATTTAAATGACCTAAGTGTCGAAATTCGTTTTTGGTTGGGGATATATGTGTTTGACGATTAACAAAACGGATCGAACTCTTTTGATACATTTCAACCCTGAATTTGGAATGTATGCTTTAAATGGCCAAATGTCTTGTCTGAAAAGTTTCTTTATCGTTAACAATATGATGAATTACTCAGAGGATCGAACAATACTCATGAGAAGAGAAAGAATAGGTTGAGAAGCGGTAACAAAAGCATATGATGATATAACCACATATTTGCTTTGGGAATCATTACGACATCAGAATAAAAATAAAAATCGAAATATCTACTGACTAGTAAGCGGGTAGATCAATAGGCCCGTAGATCCATAGGCCCGTAGATCCATAGGCCAGTAGTTCAATAGGACAGTAGTTCAATTGGCCCATGGATCAATATAGACCATAGATCAATATAGACCGCAGATCAATAGGGCCCATACATCAATGAAGCGCGCAGAAACACGAAACACGTCAAATTACCCGTTGAAAGCGAAAAAGCTAGAAAGAACTGGAAAAAAACACGGAGAAACGCGAAAAAACACGAAGGAATCCGAAGAAACACGAAAGAAACCGAAGTTATACGAAAGAAACCGAAATTACACGAAACAACGCGAGAAAACACGAAAGAACACCAAGTAACTCATAAAATCTAAAGGAACCTGAAAAAAACCCGAAACACAAAAGTACTTGTAAATTGCACACCCCGTATATCACCCGATCGTAAACTTATTGTAAATCGCACACCCTGTATGACATTTTATCGAAATCCGCTCCCATTCGCGAGAAAACTTGAAGGAGAATGCATATGAGACACTCAGTATACAATTGATTAGCAGTGAAAAATAAACCAAAAGAATATCGTTGTAACTCCATCTATTCGAGTTCAGTAATTACCACGAAGGAAGTATCAAAATTATTCTATGGAGCTCCTATGTAACACCCCGTATATGTTTCGAAGATGATTTTTCCGTAAAAAAACCCGAAGGAACACAAAAAACTTGAAAAAACTTGAGAGCGCGCAAAAAAACAGAAGAACTTGTAAAGTGCTCACCCCGTATATCACCCGATCGCAAATTCATTGTAAATCGCACACCCTGTATGATATTTTACCGAAATTAGCTTTCACACGTGAAAAAACATGATGAAAAATGCATATGGGACACCCAGTATATAATTGATTTGCAGTGGGTGCTTTCATCAAAAGAAACAAACCGAAAGAATATCGTTTTAACTCTATCGTTTCAAGTTCGGTGCATTCCACGAAGAAAGAACCCGACGAAACACGGAAAAACTTGAAAGAACCCGAAGTACCACGAAAGAACGAAAAATATCCAAAGGAACCGAAAAAACCCCGAAGGAGCACAAAATCACCGAAAGCGCGCAAAAAAACTCGAAGGAAAGCTTAAACCCCGAGGGAGCACAAAAAACCGAAAGCGTGCAAAAAATAATGAAAGAATTTTTAAATTGCACACCCTGTATATCAATCGATCGCGAAATCATTGTTAATGGCACACCCTGTATGAGATTTCATTGAATTAAGCTCCCTTACGCGGAAAAGCACGAAAGCTGGAGAAAAACTCTGGTGAATGTCAGCGCTACTCAGATCTGACACCCTGTACATGAATCGAATATATTTTATCGAATTAAGATCCAAAACACCCCAAAACAACACAAAAACTCGAATTTGCGCAAAAAAATCAAATTAACTTGTAAATTGCACACCCCGTATATCACCCGATCGCAAATTCATTGTGAATCGCACACCCTGTATGACATTATACCGAAATCAGCTCCCATTCGCGAGAGAACTTGAAGAAAAATGCATATGGGACACCCCGTATATAATTGATTCGCAGTGGGTGCTTTCTTCATAAAAAACAAACCGAAGGATATCGTTTATAACTCTATCGTTTCGAGTTCAGTGCATTCCACCAAGAAAGAAACCGACCAAATATGAAAAAACGCGGAAAACATGATAGAACCCTAAGTAACACGAAATCTCTCGAAGAAAGAATCTGGTGAAAATCAGTGCTTTCCATAAGCACAGCCTGTATAGCGATTTTTTCGAGATAGCACAGCCTGTATAGCGATTCATCGCGATCTGTGTGCATTCTTCAAGGACGAAAATGAATTAGCGCGAAAATAGAGCCTGAAATGACGATTTTCAAACGCATATTTGAGGTGTTTTTCTTGCGATTCACGAAAAGTGGTAGGTATCTAGAGATTCGGAATCTCCTGTAGATTCTTATTCGAGTGCTTGGAAGCCTGAAAAGATCTTCCACCGGCCATATCGAGCGAAAAATTGATGCCGTATTTTCAAATTTGGAGCTCGCGTTCGGCTATCATCGGAATCGTATGAGAAATTATGACATTTTGCCTCATTTCACCGTAGGAAATTGCCGAATTTCGAATGAAGAATTCGCGGCCTTATATCGCTACTTGGATATGAAAATTGGTACCCAGAGATGGGGAATTTCCTCAAGTTTCATTTTCTACCGCCGAAAATGCGTTTAGATGCTCGAGAGGCCCACACTGAGCGAAAGCATCATGAGTGATTTTGACGTTTCGCGGGGCTGGCGAAACTAAAAATTGCCGTTTTACTTACGGGATTTTAGCCTAGAAATAGGGGGCTCCGGAGTTCTAATGGGTTCTAAGAAACCGGACGTCCTCGCTCTCGGAATATGTGGCGAGTCCGGGACGCTGGGCGTTTCGGCTTCGGAGCCTATTTCCTTTTTCCGAGGCACTTTTGGCGATTTCGCGAAAAACGTCGTTTTTCGCGATTTTCTTTTCGAAAATTTCGGGCACTTTAAGAGCGCCCGGGGGGTGGTTTCGGGGTCGCTTCTCCTAGAAGAGGATACGCCTTTTCGATCTGTTTTAAGATTCCCTCTCGAGCGGCCCTGCGGCTGCTCGGAAAGCTGGCCGCTTTCCGGGTCCCTGACGGGACCACCTGTCAAAATTTTCTCTGGTCCCCGATCTTATTACTTTATTATATAGACTAGTAAGCGGGTAGATCAATAGGCCCGTAGATCCATAGGCCAGTAGTTCAATAGGCCAGTAGTTCAATAGGCCAGTAGTTCAATTGGCCCATAGATCAATATAGACCATAGATTGATATAGACCATAGATCAATAGGGCCCATACATCAATGAAGCGCGCAGAAACACGAAACACGTCAAAATACCCGTTGAAAGCGAAAAACTTGAAAGAACTGGAAAAATACGAAGAAACGCGAAAAACACGAACGAATCCGAAGAAACACGAAAGAAACCGAAGTTATACGAAAGAAACCTAAATTACACGAAACAACGCGAGAAAACACGAAAGAACACCAAGTAACACAAAAATCTAAAGGAACCTGAAAAAACCCGAAACACAAAAGTACTTGTAAATTGCACACCCCGTATATCACCCGATCGCAAATTCATTGTAAATCGCACACCCTGTATGACATTATACCGAAATCAGCTCCCATTTGCGAGAAAACTTGAAGAAAAAATGCATATGGGACACCCCGTATATAATTGATTCGCAGTGGGTGCTTTCATCATAAAAACAAACCGAAAGAATATCGTTTATAACTCTATCGTTTCAAGTTCAGTGCATTTCACAAAGAAAGAACCTGACCAAATACGAAAAAACGCGAAAAAACATGATAGAACCCAAAGTAACACGAAAGAACGAAAAATCCAAAGGAAATCAAAAAACCCCAAAGGAGCACAAAATCAACGAAAGCGCGCAAAAAAACTCGAAGGAAAGCTTAAAACCCCGAGGGAGCACACAAAAACCGAAAGCGTGCAAAAATAATGGAAAAACTTTTAAATTGCACGCCCTGTATATCAATCGATCGCGAAATCATTGTTAATGGCACACCCTGTATGAGATTTCATTGAATTTAGCTCCCTTACGCGGAAAAGCACGAAAGCTAGAGAAAACTCTGGTGAATGTCAGCGCTACTCAGATCTGACACCCTGTATATGAATCGAAAATATTTTATCGAATTAAGAACCCGTAAGTCGAACAGCCGAAATAACTCGATGGAAAGTATTTGTTAAAAATAGATTACGCACATGGGACACTCTGTATACAATTGAATCACATTGGGTGCTTTTTCCAAAAAAACCCAAAGTAATATCCTTTCAATTCGATCAATTCGCAATCGGTGAATTTCACAAAGATAAAATAAAAATTATTCGATAATGGTCCGAAGATGTAATCGGGAACTTGGAATTTCGTGAACCGAGTAGATCCGATCGTCGATCGGAAGTTTTGTGTTTCCAACTATTTATTCTGTGATTCTATACAATTGCCTCAAGGTCTATGATTTCAAGACGATTGAATCGCGAAACCCGTTCGGGTTTCTCCGTGGAAAATTGTGACAGAATGAAATGAATGAATTCAAAACGGAAAATCTCGGTCTATCCGTGATTTCTGAGGCCGTTTGAACTGAATTAAAAGAAGGGTTACACTTTATGTAAGGAAAATCCTACCTGCTTGAAGGTTCTTTTGAGAATATCCGTTGTTTACATGTATGATGTATGATGCGTTCATTCTTGAGAGATAACTGAAATGAATCGATACGCTTGATTGATTTATCTTTGATTTATAATCGAATAAATACCTGAGAACCTCTCTTTAAACCAATTTCGAGCTAATTTTTCAACTCCAGATCGTCTTTACATAATATCGTCGTATTGACATCGATTGTATTATTTTTTGATATTCCTTCATGTTATTTACTGAAAATAAAGGGAATAAATCGTTATGAGATACGAATATAATGCATAATATTACCTATAACGGTCCAATTCCACCAATTTTATACTTGAAATGATCTATTCCTCGTTCGTCGTTTGACGTTTTATGATAACTGACCGGGCTCGAACGAACATCGAAATATATCACTTCAAGATGGAAAAAATGAATTAGCGCGAAAATGGACTGAAAAAGGACGATTTTCAAATGCTTATTTGAGGTGTTTTTCTTTCGATTCGTGAATCGCAGGTGCTGTCTAGAGATTCGGAATCTCCTGTAGATTCTTATTCGAGTGCTTGGAAAACGCAAACAATCTTCAACCGCCCATATCGAGCGAAAAATTGATGCCGTATTTTCAAATTTGGAGCTCGCGTTCGGCTATCATCGGAATCGTATGATAAAATATGACACTTGTCCTCGAATTATCGAGAAAATTGCCGAATTTGGAATGAATATCCCCGGCCTTGACTCGCTACTTGGATGTGAAATTAGTACCCAGAGATGGGAAATTTCACGTAGATTCGTTTTCTACCGATCGCGGGGCGATTTATATCGTTTTCGACCGGCACGGAGGAAAACGTAGGTGCGGTTTTGACGTTTCGCGGTACTCGCGAGTATAAAATTGCCGTTTTTTATGCATAATTTTCGTATAGATTTCGAGGGGCTCCGCGGTCCGCCGGTACCACATTATGAGGAATGTCTTTTCCAGAAAAAGCGACCGATCTCGGCCGAGAAATGGCTCCCGTTCGTCCGTGAGATCTTTCCCCCTGGGGACAGTTGGGCGATTTCGCGAAAATGGCCGATTTCGCGATTTTCGTTTGAAAATTTCGGGCACTTTAAGAGCGCCCGGGGTTTTTCTTGGTCGCTTCTCCTAGAGGAGGATTCGCTTTTTCGATCTTTTTAAGATTCCCTCTCGAGCGGCCCTGCGGGTCGCACGAAAGCTGCGCTTTCCGGGTCCCCGACGGGACCACCTGTCGAATTTTCTCTGGTTCCCGATCTTATCGTTTTAATATATTAGACTAGTAAGCGGGTAGATCAATAGGCCCATGGATCAATATAGACCATAGATCATAAGGGACCATAGATCAATATAGACCATAGATCAATATAGACCACAGATCAATAGGGCCCATACATCAATGAAGCGCGCAGAAACACTAAACACGTCAAAATACCCGTTGAAAGCGAAAAAACTTGAAAGAACTGGAAAAAAACACGAAGAAACGCGAAAAAACACGAAAGAATCCGAAGAAACACGAAAGAAACCGAAGTTACACGAAAGAAACCGAAATTACACGAAACAACGCGAGAAAACACGAAAGTACCCCAAGCAACACAAATAATCCAAAGGAACCTGAAAAATCCAGAGAGAATACATATAACTTGAAAGCGCGCAAAAAACTCGAAGTCACGCGAAACACCCCGGAGAAATATAAAAAACCGAAAGCGCGCAAAAAAACAAAAGTACTTGTAAATTGCACACCCCGTATATCACCCGATCGTAAACTCATTGTAAATTGCACACCCTGTATGACGTTTTATCGAAATCAGCAAAATAACTTGTAAATTGCACACCCCGTATATCACATGATCGTAAATTAATTGTAAATCGCACACCCTGTATGCCATTTTATCGAACTTAGAGCCCATACGCGAAAAAACCTGAAGAAAATGCATTTGGGACACCCTCTCTATAATTGATTCGCAGTGGGTGCTTTTTCCATAAAATATTCAGACGGAAAATCTCTCGAAGAAAGAATCTGGTGAAAATCAGTGCTTTCCATAAGCACAGCCTGTATAGCGATTTTTTCGAGATAGCACAGCCTGTATAGCGATTCATCGCGATCTGTGTTCATTCTTCAAGGACGAAAATGAATTAGCGCGAAAATAGAGCCTGAAATGACGATTTTCAAATGCATATTTGAGGTGTTTTTCTTGCGATTCTTGAAAAGTGGTAGGTATCTAGAGATTCGGAATCTCCTGTAGATTCTTATTCGAGTGCTAGGACGGCGAAAAAATCTTCGACCGCCCATATCGAGCGAAAAATTGATGCCGTATTTTCAAATTTGGAGCTCGCGTTCGGCTATCATCGGAATCGTATGAGAAATTATGACATTTTGCCTCATTTCACCGTAGAAATTGCCGAATTTGGAATGAAGAATTCGCGGCCTTATCTCGCTACTTGGATATGAAAATTGGTACCAGAGATGGGGAATTTCCTCAAGTTTCATTTTCTACCGCCGAAAATGCGTTTAGAGGCTTGTATCGCCATGCATTGAGCGAAAGCATCATGGGTGATTTTGACGTTTCGCGGGGCTGGCGAAACTAAAAATTGCCGTTTTACTTACGGGATTTTAGCCTAGAAATAGGGGGGCTCCGGAGTTCTATTGGGTTCTAAGGAAACCGGACGTCCTCGCTCTCGGAATATGTGGCTAGTCCGGTACGCTGGGCGTTGCGGCTTCGGAGCCTATTTCCTTTTTCCGGGCACTTTGGCGATTTCGCGAAAATGTCGTTTTTCGCGATTTTCTTTCGAAAATTTCGGGCACTTTAAGAGCGCCCGGGGGGGGTTTCGGGGTCGCTTCTCCTAGAAGAGGATACGCCTCTTCGATCTGTTTTAAGATTGCCCCGGGTTCGGCCCTGCGGGTCTCACGCTCGGCTACGCCTCGCGGGTCCCCGACGGGACCACCTGTCAAAATTTTTCTGGTTCCCGATCTTATCATTTTAATATATTAGACTAGTAAGCGGGTAGATCAATAGGCCCATGGATCAATATAAACCATAGATCAATATAGACCATAGATCAATATAGACCATAGATCAATATAGATCATAGATCAATATAGACCATAGATCAATATAGACCACAGATCAATAGGGCCCATACATCAATGAAGCACGCAGAAACACGAAACACGTCAAAATACCCGTTGAAAGCGAAAAACTTGAAAGAACTGGATAAAACACGAAGAAACGCGAAAAGACACGAAAGAATCCGAAGAAACACGAAAGGAATCGAAGTTGCACGAAAGAAACCGAAATTACACGAAACAACGCGAGAAAACACAAAAGAACCCCAAGTAACACAAAAATCCAGAAGAACCTGAAAAACCCGAGAGAATACATATAACTTGAAAGCGCTCAAAAAACTCGAAGTCACGCGAAACACCCCAGAGAAATACAAAAACAACGAAAGCACGCAAAGAAACAAAAGTACTTGTAAATTGCACACCCCGTATATCACCCGATCGTATACTCTTTGTAAATTGCACACCCTGTATGACAGTGTAAAGTGCTCACCCTGTATATCACCCGATCGCAAATTCATTGTAAATCGCACACCCTGTATGACATTTTATCGTAATTAGATCCCATACGCGAAAAACCATGAAGAAAAAATGCATTTGGGACACCCACTTTATAATCGATTCGCAGTGGGTGCTTTTTCCATAAGAAATTCAGACGGAAAATCTCTCGAAGAAAGACTCTGGTGAAAGTCAAGTGCTTCCAATGTGCACAGCACGTATATCATTCGATCGCAATCGGTGCATTCCACAAAGGTAGTATAAACATTATTCGATAAAGCTCCTATGTAACACCCTGTATAAGAATTGAAAATAATTTTTCCATAAAAATAAACCCAAAGAATATCGTTTCAACTCCATCAATTTTACAAAGGTGAAATAAAAATTATTCGAAAAGGTCTGAACGTGTATTCATGAACAGAGTGCATAGCAGTTTTTCCCTGAATAAACTAAGTGTGTCGGATTTTAACATAGAGTATCATAAGTTGGATCGGAGCTCGGAGAGGGGCAATGAATTCGCGCGAAAATAGACTGAAAAATGACGATTTTGAAACGCTTATTTGAGGTGTTTTTCTTTCGATTCGTGAACCGCAGGTGCTGTCTAGAGATTCGTAATCTCCTGTAGATTCTTATTCGAGTGCTTGGAAAACGCAAACAATCTTCAACCGCCCATATCGAGCAAAAAATTGATGCCGTATTTTCAAATTTGGAGCTCGCGTTCGGCTATCATCGGAATCGTATGATAAAATATGACACTTCTCCTCGAATTATCGAGAAAATTGCCGAATTTGGAATGAATATCCCCGGCCTTGACTCGCTACTTGGATGTGAAAATTGGTACCCAGAGATGGGAAATTTCACGTAGATTCGTTTTCTACCGATCGCGGGGCGATTTATATCGTTTTCGACCGGCACGGAGGAAAACGTAGGTGCGGTTTTTGACGTTTCAGGAAGTCGCGAGTCTAAAAATTGCCGTTTTATATGCATAATTTTCGTATAGATTTCGAGGGGCTCCGCGGCTGAGCTCGTAGCCACGCATGGGGACGTTCCTCGTCCAGAAAAAGCGACCCCTCTCCCGCGAGATGCTCCGGCTTCATAGGAGTACTTTCTCCCGTTTTTCGCCTTTGGGTGATTTCGCGAAAACGTCATTTTCGCGATTTTCTTTCGAAAATTTCGGGCACTTGAGGGAGCGCGGGGGTTTCGCGGTCGCTATATCAATGTCAATCAAACCTTGGCGACAGCTGTGAGCTTCTAGAATTAAATCTGCCACAATTCATTATAAAAAGGCTTCGATAGAGATGTTGCATTTGCCCATCTTCATCAAGTTTTGTTCTGCATGTGTAGTGGTTATTTCAAGGAAGCATGTGCCTTTTAACAAAATTGCAGTTATTCAGATGAAGCCAATGCTAGGGCTAACTCATTCTGTCATTAGATTTTGGCCAAGAAACTAGACACAACAATCAATTCTCATTATAATATCCGTATTTGGATTATTTTATCATCGAAATATCCAACCCAATTCTTCATGTTCATCAAATTCCTAAAATTTCCCATGAATACCGACGCGTTCGCCATTTTGTAACGGCAGCAATAGCCATATTCATTTCACATTTTGTAAAATTTCATTGCCGTATTTCCTAATCTTATTACCGTTTAAACTTTTCCTGAAATTGCTTAAATATATCAAGACGAAAATAAGCCACAACGGTTTTGTCGTTCTCGAGTATTAGCAAAACTATCGAACAACAATTCATTGTTATACAAGGTGAGTCTTTGACCACTGAGTTAATTTCAACTACTGATTCTTGAAGCCAATATAAACACTTTTCTCTTATACCACTTCTTCGAATTCAGCCCCTTTTCAAAGTTATGAGTGATTTGAGGTTTCAGGTTGGGCTAAGCCACCACATGATTCTATTCAAGATTTCTCATAAAATTCAGCTTATGCTTTACGACATTCCATAACATTGTAGAGACATACTTGTTTATGCACCCTGTTCCTATTTGATACTCCAAATGGTATTATTTATGATAAAAACAAATTTTTGCACTCATCGGAAAATATCATTATTTTCCATCCAAATCATTATTACAGCAGAAAATCGTACTGAATTACATCGTTAATCATTTCCCAGCAGAGTTTTAGTGAAAATATTGAAATTTATTCTTAATTTAATATTTCATAAGAAATTACTTATCTAATATTAACTTCCCCAATTCTATGAGTATGAGTATTTCGAGGACGGCAGATCCAAAAAACAAAATCAAGAAGGCGGTAAATCGAAATGGCAAAAAGAATCCAAAAACGTAATTCAGTCATTCATAGGTTGAACTTTTGTTGAAACATTTCTTCAAGCACTCGAAAAAAAAGTCAAATTCTATCGAAATCAAAAAACTAGAAAAAACTTTTGCGGTTTAAACATAGACATGAATTTTTTTCTTTGATAAAGATGTGCAATGCAATCAGTAAAATATAAAAAGTCAAAAGTTTCATGGAGAATTTTATGACACCGAAATATTTGAGGCTCAAAACATTAATTCTTTATCCTTCTTTGATAAAGTTGTGTAAATGGTAAATGAGGTCAAAGGCCAGGTAAACACGGGGTTTCAAATAGGGAAACGAGACAGAAAAATTTCTAAATTCTCTACAAAAGTTTCAATGTGACATAAAAGGAAAATACTATTTAAGTTAAGGTGGTACAATGGATATTTTTTGAATGTTGGTAAATTTCCATTTCTCATAAAATTTCTTGTTCGATGATAAAACTGCAATCATGTAATAATTTGGAGTTCTCTTCAACATCAAGAGGGTATCTTGTCTGCCACAGATGTGTTCCAAAAATGAATTTCTTGTAGCCTGAAACTTTTGCACTAACAAGGTGTTCCTTCATTCTGGTCTCCAAACTACGTCCACTCCTGCCTATGTACACAGTATTGCAATCAGGGTCTCCACAACTAAGCTTGTACTGTCCAGGTCTCAAGAAAAGGAATTCTTGATCTTAATTGATGTCTATTAATTTTTGCGTCTGTGAAATATACAGGGTGACTCTTTGACCACTGCGTTAATTTTAACCATAGATTCTTTACGTCAAAAGAAACACTTTCTTCCTATAAAATTTTTCCAAATTTGGCCCCGTTCAAAAGATATAGGGTGTTGAAATTTCATAAAAAAATTGCATTTTCACCTGTAATATTCAAACGACAATATCGATTGAAATGATCTCCTGTAGAAGGTTTTTGATAACAGTCATGCATATTTTGGCATCGTTAGATTCATTTCATTTTTTGTGGGTTTCTCACTACTACTCTAAAGATTGGTTAAATTGCATGAAAAACAAATATCGTTGAACTAAAGGTCCGTATCTTGTACTTCTTGAAATCATAGTCTTTTTGCAGATAAACTCATTCTCCACATTTCCTCCTAAATTGCACCATTCTTGAGATATTTGAAGTTGAAAGGAATTAAATCGATATAATTTTGTCCAAATTTTCTGATTTTCCCAAATCCAACTTTGTGCTGAAATGATTCAATAACAAGATTTGTTCAATGTTGCCATATTTTATGTCTATATTAAATATTTCTTCAAAAGGTTGGGGAAATCTCTCCAGTCTATGGTTCCACCACTAAAAACTAATAGATGAAATTAACCACTGAACAATTTTTGTCTTACATTCACTACAAAATCTGAATTGCCATTTGCTGTATTCATTATTAATGATGTCTAGCACCTTGTTTAATATTTAATCCAGAGTAATATGCCATAAGAAATAGAGAAAAAGATTTCCTTCACTAACATAGGTACTTCGGTATATTCTCATGACCGTTGAAATAGGTAATGTATTTTCTGTCAGGACCTGTTGAATTGAAGACTTGTCTTTATGAAGAGCTGGTTCTTTATAGCTTCAGACTTTCAGGGTCCATCAAATTATATCTATTCTAACATAGGAATGCTTCAAATTAAGATCATATGAGTTTTAAAATCTTCGAATCCAGTCTCCTTGATTTATTTTGTAGGTTTATAGTTTTTTCACATATTTATTTCATACACCGATTCAACCTGGTACCTACACGAACTTAGGAGATAATAGAATTTGACTTAGTTTTAGTATTTCTGAATGTTTGTTATGATGCATGGTTAATTAAAATTCAATCAATATTGGAACTGGAAGCTATAGGTTCATAAACAAGAAAGATTAGAATAGAAATGTATTTTCTGACCATAATCATTTCATACTGAATTGAATAATTTCAAACTTTCTAAATTATTATTATTATTTTATTATAATATTTTCCACATTTTTTAAATAACTGTTGACAGTTTCAAACAGAATCAAAACAACAAGGAACCACAGAGCACTACAGAGACGTTATTATAACATTTCAATGTGGTAATAATTCACTCTAGTTATTCTGAGAAAAATTCTAACTGAAGATCGATAATGATTACAGATATTATCTCCCATTTAAAAAAAAGTTTGCAATTATTAATTTTTTTCTCTCCTGGGGTTCGGTAATAAATTAATATTCTATGGTAAGGTATTAAAATTTGACATAATCTATGAATAACCATTATTCAATATTTCTGTTTTTGTTTACATAATTAAAACAGATATTCTGATTATAAAAACCAAAAATTTGTTCAGTAATCAATTATAGTCTAAACAGAATAGATTCTTACTAACGAAAAACACGTAGTTGGTTTTTTAAAATCAAATGTAGGTGATCAAAACTAATTCCTTCAAGCAAATATAATTGCACACCTAAATCTGAGAATACTTGTAATTTATTCAAGTAATTTGTTATTGGGATTCAGTAGAGAAAATAATCATCAAGCAAAGTGACATCACTGTAAAATAATTATTCGTAGTGACATTATTCA
Source organism: Micraspis discolor (assembly GCA_030674115.1). Taxonomy (NCBI): domain Eukaryota; kingdom Metazoa; phylum Arthropoda; class Insecta; order Coleoptera; family Coccinellidae; genus Micraspis; species Micraspis discolor. Next base: position 303,825 of record JARTUT010000027.1, read on the forward strand.
TTGTTGTTGAAGATTTCGAAAAAGATTGCCATATTTTCAACAGTCTCATAGACCTGTTCACTGGTCTCTGTCATGGAGAAGAAACTTCAGAAATATCAGTGTTTGGAAAATCATAGATGATATTTTCTGGCTTTGAGTGAAAAAAAAGCAATGTGACAACCTCTTGCCTTGGAAGTTTTCATAGAAATGATGGTTTTCCTGATTTGGAAATCTTAAGAAGAAAATTACAAATGTATGATGATAACATCCAATAATTCTGAGGTTTTTTGAGAATTTCTCACTGGGAAGGGATGGTTTATAATCTTGAAGTAGAGAGAAATTATAGTAAACAGCAAAAATATGTTTATGGTGTTGAATTTTTTTTACCAGAAAATTAGTATTTTGTATCTTCCTTCTGGATATGGACCTAATCGGATGAAACATGAGTGAGTGAATCATTTCTTATAGGGAAAATAATGTTTTTAAATAATTCAGATTCAATAGTGGATGCTGTGGAAGGTATTTTTCATTCAAACTATACTGGACTACAGAGGGGTATTTGCCCAATGTGAAAACTTAAAATGCTTATAACTTTTCAACGCAGCTGAATATAGAAAAACCGTAATGGAAAAAGTGTTTCTTTTGATCTCAAGAACCTATGGTTAAAATTAACGTAGTGGTCAAAGACTCACCCTTTATATTAGAATTAAGGTTTTTGGCTATCAGACGAAATTCGACATTTGTTGTTACTATTACAACATTTGAATTCTGAGAAAAAGGAGTCCTTGGTGGCTGAATTGAATAAGCGCCAGATCGGAAATTTAGATATGCGTGTTCGAATACCGTCCAAGGATGCATTTTTTCTGGAAATTAAAATGTCGAATTTTGTCTGAATGCCAAAAACCTTAATTCTTTTACATAGAATGTTCGTTCTTCCAGGAAGTTCGCTATAAATTTAAGTATGTTGCCTCTGATGTTATGAATTTCCAATGTCTTGAGTATTTTATGCGTTAGACGGTGACCTAGGCCCTCGTTATGCCGAAGAATTCAGCGATACCGTATTGTTTGTTCGCGAAAGATTCATGAATTTATGATTCGAGATTGACAAGGTTATCTAGTGTAGACCGATTTTTTCGGAAGCTAATTTGCTCGGAAATTATTAGATTAATATTAATGATATTTATGATCCAGCATCCACATAGTCTTCTATTGATTATTTTTTTCTATAATTTGCTGATGGTGCATGATGAAGATATTGCTCTATAAGATTCAGAAAGGATTTTTTTCTTCATGTTTTTTGGATAGGAATACTTTCGCATCTTAGCCTAACTTTGGGGAATATATTGCTTGTCCAGATTCTTTTGTATTTTCTGAGAGATTTTTTTATGGCATTTACTGGAAGGTATTTGAGAAATAAAGCAGGTATGTCATCTCATCCTGCACAAGAATTTTCTGTACTGCTCAGAGAGTCATTGAGTTCTGGCATATTGATATGATCTTTCTGGATCTACATCTGAAATTTATTGGTTTTTTTTCTATTATTCTGATATTCATAAATTGTTTTGGTAATTACTACTTGTTGAGTTTTGGTGGTGAGTGGAAGCTAATGCTTCGGCTATGTCAGCAGTTACATTTGTAGTTCAAGTTCGATATTGATTTATTGCACTTTGATCCTGAGATTTTTCTATACTACTACTCCAGGTGGTTCTAATTGGAATACAATTGGTTTACCACCTGTTTCTCTTTGACGTGGATGTTGGCGGATTCTAATATAGGTGAACTTTTTGACAAGTTCATCGAAATATTCATCATCTCGTGTGTTCCCGAAAACTAGGTCTGTTTTATCATCGATTTGTAATGTGAATTAAGGCCAGTTCGATGATTTCAAGCTCCATTTGATTATCGGGACGATATCTGTTTGCATTTCATTGTTTGCTGATAACTATTGGAAATTGGTCATTACCGTTAAGCAAAGGAAGTACTTTTTAGTAAAGGGGATTGATAACGCAGTATCAAACAGTGAGAGATCGACTGCTGATGATTCTCCAATACAAGCATTATGCTCATTATATTAAGGTTCAGTTCCGTTATTAATACTTCAATATTACGTCCCATCGATGAATGCTTTCTTGAACCCGATCTTGGGTTTTAAGCATTGAAATCACCACCAGAAAAATTGCAGAAATTGAAATGAAGATTTCTCGCAAAACACTGGTCGGATTGAGATGTTTTTAGTTGTAGAACTAAATTTTGCTAATCATGTCATAACAATAATCCACTCAAAGCCATCCATTCTAATGTTATACAGGGGTGTATCTGCCGACAACTGAAATGGATTTCAGTTAAAACCATGTTGAAGCTTTACTTTCGCTGAACTTTTAAAGAAGTTACACTACTGAAAATATTTTACTTTTATTAAAGATTCCACAAAATTCCTAGCTTAAATTAAATACTTTAACTTATCAGAACGATCAATCAAAATCTGAATTTTATACAGAAGAAAATTAATAATGGGTATTACCACTAATGACTTCTCAACAACGATGTGGCATGCTTAAGAATAAATTTTGAATTTGATCCTGATCATTTGCATTCCAAGTTTGGATTACTAATGCCTCTACTTCTTGAAGGGACACAGGTGGTGGCTGATGCTGCTGTATTTACATCCCAATGTTCAATTGGTTTGAGATCCGGGCTGTTGCCAATAACACTCGAACACATGGTTTTTATTAGTCTACAGTAAACTTGTCGCCTGTTATAGCTATTTGATTCAATTGTCACCAAACCCACTCGGCTCCAGAGAGTGCACAAAGTACCTCCTCGGCTAGCTCTAAAGCTGAGACTACTTATAAAAAGGCACCACTCTCTTTTATGATAATACAAAGAAAAAGAAAGAGGAAAGTACACTAAAGATCTCAGGGTCGCAAAAGAGAGAAAATAACGAACGCACTCTCAGGATGCCAAACGAGCCCGATCACACAAGCGGGAGGTAGTGGCTGGTAGAAAGAATATAGAGCAATTATTTAATAATATAATGAGCCCAAATGAAATACACAAGGTCCCTCAAACGAGGATATATCTTACAGAAGGTAGATCACTAACTAGTTCTTACTTCACAACCCGAATATTCGATCTAATGCTTTATCTCTTACTAAACAAACAGTAATATCACCCCAAGGTATATACTTAGAGCTTCGATGATAATCGTTACAAATAGCGCTTTACTTATATTATATCTAAGCGACCTTCTCGTTAGATCGGGTTTTATGTACTAACCAATATTCACTGAATTGGGCCTCTTTGATACTAATCAATCTTAACTAAATTCTGCAGACTAACCTTCTATAACAGTCTAGGTCGTGGCTTGACTGAAGTACAAAAGGATATAGTTTCTTAACCCATAATTATTCTCACAGTCTCGTAGATGGAAACTGGGCTCAAATATATTCCTGGGCCAACGTAGTACAATTTCTCACAGTACTGCGCTCTGGGTAGACGACAGGTGTGGTATCTTAGATGGCGAAATCTGGTGGAGGTCCCCAAAGACAGCTCCTACGGCAGTAATTCAAAGACAGCCTAGACCAAAAGCTCGAAGACTTCAAAGACAGTTCAGAATCTGCGGCACCTCGCTACGGTACAATAATAATTCTCAATTCGAAGCAGAATGATGCCAAAAATACGAACAAAAATCTAAAATACCTCGTGACAAACATAGGCTAACTCACCAATCCCACGTCTTCTTCCAAACAAATACGCCACTCCGCCAAAGCGCAAAAATCTCACCAACGAACAAACCAAACCAATATGATAAGACCTTTCTCAGGGCTTCAGTTAAAATCCTGTTCAGATCCGCAAAATTGCGATTAATTATTCCAGGATATTTCAACCAAATATATGCCGGAAGAACGACGTAATTGACAACCTACGTCACATGCACAGAACAGGACCACCGACAACCGTCCATTGAAACGTACGAGATAAGCTGGTAAACTACTGCGACCAACGCCAGCAGTTCGGTTGGCAAGTACTAACTGGAGCGGGAATTTTGAAACCGTGACACAATGAAACATTGAATAGCTCGCAATATTGTTGTGTGAGATACTCCTAGTCTCAGCGCAATTCTGCGGTAGCTCCATGCAATATCGCTTAATGCAACTGCCTGTACACATTCATCTTGACTCAGCTTACTTGTTAATCGCTCCATTGTAAATAAACTTAAAAACTTGGATTATTCAAAGTAAATTTTCGTAAAAAATCAATAAAACTTCTATAGCAAAAACTAATTTCTTTCTATAATATCAGTTTGTCTATAATGTCGACAACTTTTTATCTAATCCTTGTAAGATGAATCTAGGCTTCATTTGACTCAAGTGTCAATCGATCTGTATAGACAGTTAGGAGAAGTGACATTGATTGAACTTCGAACTGTGTATAATGATTAAATAATCATTTATACTGCTTGAAGACGTCTTAAAAAATATAATTTGTATACATGAACACCAGCCAATCGGGCCAAAGTCAACCGTCAATCATAGCTGGACTTGCAAACGCTATTGAAGATTTTTAATAAAGACACAATTCTTCTTTTAAAGTGAAGAATCAAAAATTTATAAATAAATGAATTGTTCAGAGAAAGTACAGATTCAACATGGTTTTAACTAAATTCCATTTCGATTGACTTCAGATGACACTGGGTGTTTCAAAACAAAGAGAAAAATCCATCATTTTTAATACATATAATATATAACATAAGAGTGGATGGATTTGAGCGGGTTATTAATAATACGTGATTAGCTAAGGTTAGTCCTACAATTAAAGAAAAAACATCACACAATCAACCAGTAGATTGCGTGAAATGTACTTTGTAATTTCAGCAATTTATCTGGTGGTGCGTTACTTCAGCTGCTCAGTGTATTAATTTTTTTCTGCATATACAATTATAAATTATCCTTATTTTCAGTTGAATGTGCTTCAGCTGGAAAGCAGCGACCTAGAAAGCGAATGCAGCGTGTTTGACGTGAGGACAGCAACTAGAGAGGTATCAAGGAGAGCATCCACCAACAACAATACAGAAAACCTAGAGCCTAACGTACCTGGTACCCCTAAAGCAGTTAGATCAAACTCTGAAAATACAGATTCCACCTGCGAACGACAATGCATAACAACAATGTCCGGTAGTTCGATTGCGTAATACAGAGGTTCCTTCGATCTATTCGAAAGATTTGTATGAAAATTCAAGTTATACGTCTCCTCAACGTGCACTCGAGTAGCGATGACGCTGACTTGTGAAGAGGGCTTAATAATTTCGGGAAAATTGATGTCACGACTCCAGGAGATCCTGTTATATTTATTATATCTACTAAGTGGTGTAGAGAATTTCGAAAATGATTTTTTTGTCATATTGGGCGGGGACAAGAAGGTTTTCATTCAATAAATATTGTTTATTTTTAGAGAGGATCACGATAATTTGTGTTTTGCGAAATCCATCGCAACTTATATAAGGTGATTTTTTAATTCTCCATACTTGATAAGATGGAACATTTTTTTAGAGGCGGAACAATACTCGAGAGGAGACTTGCCACTTTTTATTGAAATTTTTGTGCGCTATTGTAGGTTTCATTCATGCATGCCACTATGATTCTCTGATATCAATCGATATCTAATGACTAATGAGTAGTGCCTTTCAGTGCTTTTGGAATCGATAAAAAACATTTAGTCTGCAGCAAAACAATCGAATCTCATTAAAATATTTGTTGCAATAATAAGTGCCTCTTAGTATTCTCAAGAATGATGCAGAAATTTTCAGTTTTACAGTAATTAATAATTGTTTGTCTGAATCGTCATTTCATCAAATACTCGGATTTTACGTCAAGAATAACATTTCAAACTTTCATGAAACTCAGGCTTCGAAATATCTTCTTAATTTAATCATTCACATAAATTATTATATAAATTACTTATAGAAAGTATTGTGGTACTGGAGTCAAATCATCAAGCTAACTGTGTTTATTGTGGGACGTTTAGGAAAATTATTAACGCAATTTGTAGAATTATTGATTATTCTAGAAGTTACGACGAAGGGGAATGGTTTAATATGCTGAAGAGCAGGACTATTTTACCTCTCAGTGCGTCACTTCCATTATCTAACTCTTCCTTATTGTAAAACGGAAATCCCAAGCACGACTCTATTCCTTGAAATCCCAAAAATCTCGGCTTTGATAAAACAAATTGGTTAATTCTTATATTCCTACTATGAATTCTTCAAGAATTCGGTTAGTCGAACAGAATTCCTCAAACAATTTTAAATTTCAATAAAAGCTCATACCAAAACTTCAACCACACAGTAAAATAATAGTAGCGAGCATGATTGAATTAAGCAAATAAGTAATAGTTGGAAAAAATAGGCTGTCTAGCAAACTAATAACTCGAGCAAACATTCTTACATACAGGCAAATTGGCAGAAGATCCAAGCACTATTATAGGTTTCTTGGAGGGTCAGACGCAAATGCGCGGTTAAAAGATAGGTGCGACTAAAAAGACCCAACTCTCAAAGAACGCCGGTACATTCAAGAGAGATTCAACAGTATATCAACCCTGTCCAAAGAAACCTCCAGTCGAGTTGAAGGTAAGATGACAGCAAGTGGCGCTACACACCCGACTTTGGATACCGAAAGCCAGGTAGCCGCCGTTCGACGACCCCTTGATAACCTGCCTTGATTGCAGCTCTCTTATCCGCTTCCTTGGACACTATTCCTAGCTTACAATCTGGGAAATTTCTAGCTTTTAGTTCCACTTGTATCTAAATACGCGAACTAATAATTTATACTGGCACAAACTAAACTACACATTATTGCTTACCACCTTGTCTCTCTACTAATGGTTGATTAGTGAAAAGAATACCTTATTACCTTCAATTCTATTCAATTCAATTCAATTTATTTCATGCTACAACAATCATATACTGACAATGATGTGAAAATTCACGTACAAGCCAAATTGCTTACAGTTAAAATCACAAATATTATATTACCATATATACACGGAACACTATAAAGCCAACGAGCGGATCACAACGAACCAAGCTCCTACCCCAAAAACTCCTTCACGCTATAAAAGGCACGCCTGCCCAGCAACTCTTTTGTATACTCCCTAAACATACCTGCACATGCAGAAGTATTTTATTTAAAAACTGCTTGCCGTGTGATCGAATGCTGTTCTTCGACTTTATTAGTCGACAGAAGTCATTTCTGTACGCAAATCTGTTTCTTGTAGAATATGAATGATGAGAACCATTCACCTTATACGAATCTCTATTCCTATATGCATACGTAAGGACCTCCAATATGAACAGACAGGGATAGGTCAGAATTTTAAGATCACCAAACTACTGCCTGCAAACCTCACGATAACGTATACCCGTGAAAGTTCTGACAACTCTTCTCTGCAGTACAAAAATTCTCTGTCGAGCGGCGCAATTCCCCCACGCCACGATTCCATATCTCAACACAGACACATCAATTGCAAAGTTGGCCACCCTTTGAACCTTTTTCGATACTCTATCGGACAAACTCCTCAACAAGAAACAGCTCTTACAGAGTTTGGTGGCGAGCGTATCAGTGTAAACACCCCAACGTACGGCAGAATAAAGTCACACCTAAAAATTTCGCGTCGTCTCTCAATTCCTCCACCACATCGTGGCGTAACGTCAAAAGCTGTGTAATTGCCTTATTCTCATTAAGGATAAGCCTTTTGATATTAACCATTCACGAGCCCTCGCAAACGCAGCGTCGCCCTCCTCCAATAGCGAACGAAGACAACCAGATGACAAGGGGACGGTCGTGTCATCCGCAAACAACAATATATCATACATTTTTAAGTATTCAGGAAGATCATTGATGAATATTAAAAATAAGAGAGGACCAGAAACTGACCCCTGAGGAAGCCGAAGGACAATTTCCCTACAGTCGGACTACTCATTCCTGAAGTAGACGGACTTCCTTCTGTCAGTTGAATAAGAGCGGATCAATGCTAGGCTGTGAACAGAACAACCGTAAATCTCCAACTTTCGCAGCAAAAGGGTTTTATCCATGCAGTCGAAGACCCTAGGCAAGTCCAGGAAAAACGACAAAGAGTACTCACCTCTCTCAAGATACTCCAAAGTACGGTCAACAAAAGTCATAACTGCATCAGAAATGCTAATACCCCTCCTGAAACCAAACTGAGCACCAGATAACAAACTGTGTTGGTCGAAGAACCCCACTAATTGTAAGTAGATAAGTTTCTCATATATCTTGGACAAAACTGGCACCAAAGAAATAGGCCTATAATTCTCCATTTCACTTTAGCTGCCTTTTTTTAATAGTGGAAATAACCTTGGATATCTTCAGGTGTTCAGAAAATATATTGTGATCAATACACAAATTGAAATTGAGTGAGAGGAGAAATCAGGATTATTTATATTCCTTTTTATCAAATAGGATGAATAACCAAAGAAGTCAGCTAACCTACTTATCTTATCTTATCCGTGTCCAAATGTATCTTCAGCAAGTATATCTCCAGAAATCCGCAACAGTGACGGCATCGGGGGTACATGCATATAGGTTTTGATTAGTGCAGGTGGTACCGACGTTGTTACAGACGAGGGTTTCGTCTTGAACTACTCCACAGTCACAAAACTCATCACTTGAGTATTCTCACTTTACCAAGTTATTCTTACAGTGGGATACTTCCACTCTGAGTCTATTAAGTGTACTCCATGTAGTGTAAGGTAAGTGGGCTCCAAGTGATATCTCTTCTTTGCCGGTGATGTTGTCTCTGATGGATTTCTTCCAATGTCTTTCTATTCTTTCTTCAGATGGCCTAGTTATTGGTTAAGTGGTTTTCAAGAAATTTTTTCTTGACTTTAATCGATGATGGTGTGGTTCATGTCCATGTCTTTCTACTTCAGTTTGTTTGATCCTTACTTTTTCAGCAATGACTTCTCTTCGAATTTTTGGTGGAGCAAGTCCAACTATGGGATATACCTTTTCTAGCTGATCTGCTAGGTTTCAGGGATGCCACAATCAGACAAACATCGTTATGCGTTACATGGAAAAATGAAAACACTGAAACATTTCTCTGAGGAAGAACACTTATTGGATCGAAACACAACCACAATCCCAAAACTTACGAAATGAGTCAATTTGCAAGTCTGATGACATCGGAATGTGAGAAAAACTCACCAGACCTCTATCTCTCTTCAATGTGCCAGATCATATCTGTGTATTTTTATCATGGCCACACCACAACAATGAAGGGACATCGGACTGACTCTCGCGTACTAGCCACGTTTACGTCAATAGTGGCAGTACCCAGTACGTCACTCAACGCCAATCAGAGAATTAACTTTATCATTTTCGCATTGGTGCAAATTATTTTTCTCATTGTCGCAGATTGAAGATTATAGTTGTTAAATTGCTATAGCTCGTTGAAGTTGATTTTTCAGCAAAAATATTTCGTGAAAAATAGAAAATGTATAAAAATAATACACCAATATCAACTGAGAGAGATATGGGTAAAATAAAACAATAATCACCAAGTACGTAATTTCTCAATCCCTCAAAGAATCATTTCACGTTTTTTAGTATCAATTCTTGATTGGAATTATTTCTATGGATATAAGAGTATTAATGTTTTATAAATTCTTAGTTTAATTTGATAATAAAGGGAGAACAACTTCTGGCAGTAAAAAAATTTCATGAACGTGAAATGAAATGATGAATTTAACACAAATATAGACCCATAAATAATTAAACAAGCATAACTCTTCATAGTGCTTCCAACTTTCAGCTAACTTCACGTATGACAAAAAAAATATTGTACTGTTGATAATCTTGAAATGATATTGTAGCAGTTAACAAAACTCTTATTAGTACTAATTAATACAACAAGAATTTTTACAAAATTCGAATATGCTGGTGCTAATATCAGCAAATATTTGCTGATTTTATGGACACAGTTCTTGCTTTCTATTCATTTCAAAAGCTCTAACAGGCAATAATCAAGCAATAATTTTTTATGTATTCTGAAAATGTTGGTACTGAGCAGGACGTCAGAAAAAACAACAATGGTGCATCAACAATTCTATAAGATACTAATAGGCACTAATTGGGCACTCAATAATCGACCCAGTTTCAAAATAAGAATCTTTTTGGATGACTCCAAAGACCATCATCTCGCAACATCCCAAAATAATCATGTTGTTCGAGATTCGTCAAGAAATAAGAAATTTAATTTAAAGCAGAAAAACGTAGCAAAACGAAGAGCAAAATTTGAAACTATAATTTAGTACTTGAAAAATCAGAAGAAATGGAGAGTGTGAAGTAAAAAACTATGTGCTATTTGCAAAAATCTGAAACAGGGCGGTTGTCCTAAACAATTTGGAAAAGAAAATTAATTGAAGTTACTAATAAATAGAATCAGGCAATGATCAAATACAATATTATTATGTTAATAGGTGGTTTTGTTCGAAGGTTCATCTTTAAGAAGAATAAAAAAAAACACTTTGTTTATTTCTTATGTACAGGATTAAAATTGGCCTGAAAGAGTTTGAATCTTCTCGTGCTACTCGAGAAACTTTAATTTTTGAGAATAATTTTATTTTTTGGAAAAATTCATAAATCATCCAGGGTATACAATAAAATTTTAACATAGGTTTCGAGGAATTTTTGAAGCACTGAATATATTTGTGAATATTTTCGAAATGATAACATGAAACAACAAAAAACTTCAAAATCCTCGAACGAAATCTGACTAGTTGGTGAAAAATCAACCGGTATATTGTAGCACTAGTGAATCATTCACTAGACATCCTGTATTTCACTTTCCGGTTTTTGGAATTTATGGAATTTTTTATTCTAGAAATAATTATATCAGCAAGAAGGAAGTAAGATCTATAATTTTTTTTTACCAAACATAGACCGGTATAAAATTCGAGAGATAATTTGTGAGACCCCTGTGAAATTTGGGATTTCTTTGCGGAATGGGCAGATCGAAATATTCTGGAAAATATTTCAATTGATTTTGCATTTTTTTAACTTCTTGTCCTAACCATATACAACATTCTTTCTCATCGTTGGAAATAATTTGAGTTTTATACATACTGAACATGTTGATAATAGCTTCTCGTGCTACTCGAGAAACTTTAATTTTTGAGAATAAATTTATTTTTTGGGAAAATTCATAAATGATCCAGGGTATACAATAAAATTATAACATAGGTTTCGAGGAATTTTTGAAGCACTGAATATATTTGTGAATATTTTCGAAATGATAACATGAAACAACAAAAAACTTCAAAATCCTCGAACGAAATCTGACTAGTTGGTGAAAAATCAACCGGTATATTGTAGCACTAGTGAATCATTCACTAGACATCCTGTATTTCACTTTCCGCTTTTTGAAATTTATGGAATTTTTTATTCTAGAAATAATTATATCAGCAAGATGGAAGTAAGATCTATAATTTTTTTTACCAAACATAGACCGGTATAAAATTTAAGAGATAATTTGTGATACCCATGTGAAAGTTGGGATTTCTTTGCGAAATGGGCAGATCGAAATATTTTTTAAAATATTTCAATTGATTTTGCATTTTTTTAACTTCTTGTCCTAACCATAAACAACATTCTTTCTCATCGTTGGAAATAATTTGAGTTTTATACATACTGAACATGTTGATAATAGCTTTTGTACATAGCGGAAGAAGCTTATTGTGATTTTTTGAGGAATCTATGTTGTAAGAAGTATATGAAAAAATTTGAGTGTCAAACATTAATAACGCTTCAATCGAGAAATTGATATATGCTGAAGATTACTCGTAATACAAATAAAATTCATAATAGACTATTGTACCTTAAACATGAAGAAAAAAGTCCCTAGAATGAAGTCAAAAAAAATATTTTATCTTCGAATCATTTTCTGTTTTCGGCATTCTTAAATTTGATTGCATGTTTTGATTACGACTATCAAATTCCTCGGCATTTATCAATTTTTAATTGATACCTCTTGAAATACACAAAGTAAAATTGGTCATTCGATTTTCATTAGACAGATATCAATGGGGTTATTTGTGACTTGGGGATTTTCGCATCAATTTGTACAGCCTTATTAAATATTTACTAATGGTCACAATATAAGTTTTGGAGTGGAGTGGCTGTCAGACTGAAAAATATTGTGCAACACATTGAGTTTCTGTTATCGTTATGATATTCTCTTTTATTGATTTTCCTTCCAGTAGATCAAAATGTGAAATTATAATTAATAATTCTATGCGATCTTGATTTCTCAGAAAATCCGAAAATTTTGTCATAATAAGTATAACATGGAATAAAATCAATTACTTCTCTATAAAAGGTCAATGTAGATGAAATATATAAATGACTCTCTCTATTGAAATGATATAAATAGCATAAAAATATGCAGTGTGGAACTACTAATAAAATGATTATTTCAAAATATTATAAAAAATGCTGAGGTAAGTCTACTTTTGAATTCAGCTGTGCGTTATTTGAACATTAAATTCAGATATACACCTGTAGATTTGTATATTTGTGTAATCGTTGAACATATTTCAACGAAAATTCAGTAAATGCTCTACTATAAATTATACAGGGTGAATTCTTTTATGCAATCAATTAAATGAATTTGACAATGACTTTCGATTTTTGATAGCTACCCATGATAGTTCGCGGTGTATCACATATACAATATTAAGATGTGGTGTCAAAATAGGTCCATATCACCGATCGTGTATCGAATACGAGGTGTATCAACATACGCGTTCAGTACGGATCGAGCTGTATCAGATACGGTGTGTATCATCTTGTGTCCAAACTAGCGATCTTGATACGCGCTGAGGCTTCTCAACGGAGATACGAAACACTTGACTTAAAAGTTCTAAGGGTTTTAAATGTACCTCACCCAAATTGGTTTTGTGGATAGCCTTCAGGTATTTAATTTCATCAAAAATTTAGTTCATATCTTCACTGTATTCTTTGCATAACACAGAATAGTCTTCTTCAAATCTAAATTCTTCAGAGTCTAGATAAGAAAACAGTAAATCTTTGAGTCAGACTTCCAATTACGTTATCAATGAGTTTGTCGAAAACATTAACTCTGAAACGTTCTTTCATGGTATTACTTAGGTCAGCACAGTTTGATGATGATGGATCATTTCGAGTCTCGTCGTGAAACGTCATCCTCTTCTTAATTCATCTTTTAATTCATTAAAGTCAGTTAGGCCTACTTATTTTGGCCAACTTGGCAACTTAGTGATTTAATTCCGAGTTATAACGTTCTTTTTATGATCTTATTTGATTTTTTCTTGCTGCACGTCAACCTGCCTCTGCCTGGCCGGGACCCTGGGCAATTAACCCAGTTGCCTCCATCCTGTCGCCTGACCTGCTTGCGCGATTCACCATGTACATTTAATTTTATATTTGAGCAATGCACATCTGGAATCAAAAGTTAACGAATCTCAGCGTTTTTATAATTTTTCAAAATAATGATTTTATTCCAAAAGTGGTTTCAATACTGCATGAAGCATTATGCATTCAAGCCTTCGAAAACTAAGGTTTTGAGCTAGGTTTTAGATAGTGATGAGTCAGCTCATTTTTGCATTGCTTTTCCGCTCGAAATAAGGAAAAAATCCAAAGTCACACAAAACCCTAGTCTATCATGATTCATTTGTACAATTTTAATTCATGGTCACGACAATATCCCTTTGAATTGATGAACTATTTGAAAAATTATTGAACCATTCAATATCAATCAATAATGTATATGATTTAATATCAATCAATAATGTATATGAATACCATTCCTTAGTTACCGACGACACAATTCATTTTATAGATACTTTTATGAAACTTTTAGCCTTTGTGAGAATTTGATTTTGTTAAACCATTGAAATGAGTAAGAATGAAAAATATAAATTGGAAAATAGACCAATTTTTTCATTAATAATTATTTAAAATAGCATCATCTCGACTGAGAATTATTCGGGTTTCTTTATATTGCAGAAATTATCGAACAGGAAATTGGTATTATATTAAAAAAATTGACAATCTCTCGATAATTAATGCTGAAACCAATATCCTCGGAGAAATTTATTTATCACAGTTCAGAGTGGATAATTGTCAAACATAAATCATGAAAACTCTGAAATATTACCCAGAAATGAACAAAGGTTTCTAAATGAATTATAGAAAGTTATAAAACGCAACCTATGACATAAGTATGCCGGCCAGATATAGTAAATGATATTAGTATACATGCAAATATTTCATTATCGATTTTTTTTGTAGGTTTGTGGACATATCAATATTTTTTCGATTGAATAGCTCAATTGTCGAGTAAGCCATATATAGTCGCTCGAATTTGTAAATAACAATTTTTTTTGCAAAAGCTTATTCTCTCTCCATCCACTAATTTTCTCACAAATTCTCGAATTGCGTTCGAAGCATACAACATTGAAGTCACAATATTTTTTGTAGAACAAATTGAAACCTTTAAGTAAAGTACAGGCTGTTCTCATTTGTGGATCCTGGCACGGTTGGAGTAATTTTCAAATCCCTCGATTGAACCCTCAATATTTATTGTTATTCACCTGTTGATTTTGTAAGACGCAGTCTGTACTGAAAAGTCCAAACTTTTTGATGTGATTGTGAATGTTTTCAATATGTTACCTGTTAAATTTTCGTTAACAATTTGTATATATCCGTTAGTTCAATATATAAGAATTTCAATAAATTATATAAAGAACGAATGATAGGTTTCAATTCGTATTATTCGTTTTAATCGATTTAATACTAATAATAGTGAAAATATTAAAGAATTTTGCGAGAATAAAAGTGTAAATTATTTTAATAATTATTGAATATTTAATATCGCCACGTGACTGTATTTTTGAATTTTTGTTTATGATGTTGAAGTTCCTTATTTTAACGTGCTCTTTGAATTATTCTGTTCGAAAGATATTATATATAGTTTGATTGAAATATAATATTATATGTATAAGTGCTTGTATATAAAAATTGTGATAAATAAAAGAGATTTGCACAATACTCAAGATGATTGATTTTTTGTCAACATTCTCGATCCAAAATGATATTAGATAGGAAATGTTTTATGATGTAAGAGCACTTGCTTGTTTAACGAAAGTTCAATATGTCAACAGTACAGCGTGGGCATATTTCGATAATTTAGAACTACAAATTTTAAACCAGAAAGATAGACAAAAACTGACACTCCATTCTTGTTTTCTTTATCTGAGAAACTAACAATTGTCAATTTAAATTTTAGGCTACCTTCTTTTGTTTTCGACTCATAAGCGAAATTCGAAAAAATGGCTATATTGAAAAAAAATATAGAATTCTGCTTTTACTCATGATAGACCACTGAAATTCAGAGATTTATACAGACACTTTTTCACGTAGAATCCAGTGGTATGCTTGTATTTCTTGCATTCTTTTCAATCACCAAGCCGTGACTCAAAGTATTTTTTGAATGAAAATACTATACTTGTGTGTCATTTTCTGACTACTAAATTTTTTCTGATTTCAAAGGAATGCAACACCATACTGATGTGAGAACAGCAGAGTTTCGCCGAAAATCTTTCGTGCACCACAGGACTAATGAACGGATAGCGATGTAAATAATTTACAGTCACAGCAATATTCTGAAATTTTTCTTATTGTAACTTGGAAATAGAACATGGAACATGCTTTATGGAGATGGGTCATGATCAAATCATCACTATCATTTTCTTGACACCACCCTGGGTCCAAAAAGCTAGATGGAAGCCAAGTATTCTATGAAAAAATAACTAGCAGACTATACATAGAATTGATTTCAAATTCGGTACATACATCCAGTAAATCCACCCTATTACTACTGCATATTTCACATCCATTTGCAACCCCCAAGAATCCAGTAGGTATTCACCCCAATTATTAAAAAATCATGAAAATGACCAAATATGAGGGCACTTAATGAACTTGGGAAAATCATCTTTAAATAAACAAGTGTAAAGAACACCTTTTTCCAACGTCCTAGTAGAA
The DNA here is from genome assembly GCA_030674115.1 of Micraspis discolor. Taxonomy (NCBI): domain Eukaryota; kingdom Metazoa; phylum Arthropoda; class Insecta; order Coleoptera; family Coccinellidae; genus Micraspis; species Micraspis discolor. Next base: position 319,904 of record JARTUT010000027.1, read on the forward strand.
GAGCGGCTTTCCACCGACGAAGAGGTGTTCAAAAGAAAAATTGAAAATTAAAAAAAATTATTGTTTATTTTAGAGTTTCTCCTGACGGGAGAAATCTTCAGGGTTCGGCTCGTCGCTAGAAAGGACGAGTCTTCAGTTCTGTAAGATTAGGGAACTCAATAAAATTCCAGAATAACTAAAACTAATTTATTCGAAGCACACAAAAAACAAAATGACAATTTTTAGCAAGCACAAAAAATAATTAAAACAATCTCTGACAAAATATTTTTGGAGGTTTTGGACTATGGACTTTTGACTTTTTATAAATTTTATATCCGACCTTTTTCCTTGGACTTCTAACACGGAACTTCACTAGCGAAATTTTGAACTCATTCAATTACAACACAATAACTAGGTATTTTTCTAGAATTTAATAGACTGATTTACTTTTATACTTTTCTTAAGTGTTTTCCTGGTTACGGATCATGTTGAACTGACTTTCCATTCCCTAATTTTTCCTAATATCCCTTTGTCTGTGGGCGTTATTGAACATAATCCGGAATTCCCTAATTTCTCCTAATTGGTGCCCTTCTTTTCGATAGTTCGATATTTACCCCAACTACTTCAAAATCTAAGTTTCATTGGCTTCAGTCAATTGAGTCTCTCGATACAAACCTCTGATTGGTCTACTGATTTAATTTTAATTTTTACTAAAGATCCACCTCTTTCCCATCGTAAATTAATCTAAGGTCGTGAGGGTCACGTAAATGTATCATATGTCGAACTCCCCTAGCTAATTCTCAAATTTCATTACGTCATACATCCATCAAGATTTCCATGTAGCGCATCAATAAATTTTGATTTAAATCTTAGGTTTTATGATTATTGGTGTGATATTTTCGAGAGGTTTATTACTGTCTGGAAATTTCGATTAGATATGGTCTTTTGCTTATCAAGACCCATTATCCAGCATCGCTAGACATATCATATTACACAAGAAAATATACCCCAATAATTAAATATTCATAAAAAATCAACCAAACATGAGGAAACTTTATTAACTCCGGACACTTATCACTAAATTCAAGGGATAATATTTCATTACTTATAACCGTCTTGCAAACTCAGGAGGATCTGAAATAACGGCATAAGCAATATAATATAGCTATCAATATCTCCAGAAACATTCCATCATTACTGCTTATATAACATCCACCTGCAAACCGCAGGAGTATCAGTGGGTATTCACCCCAAAATTAAAAGATTTATAGAAAATTAACCAAAAATGAGAACGCATTATGTACTTAGGAGAATTATCATTAAATACATAAAAAAATATTCCATTACTCTCTATTGGAACTCATGGTGTGCTGAAATAACGGCCTAAAGGATATTCGAATTGATATCAATATTTCAAGAAATTGACATAGAAACAATACCAAATTTGGTTATAACTTTTCCTCAAAATGCTCAAGATTAATGCCAATACAGCTTATTCTGTTATTTCAGCCCCCCTTGGGGTAGCAAGGAGGAGATAAGTAATAGAATATTTTCTAACGTATTTAGTGATAATTCTTTAAAACTTATAAAGATCTTCATTTTTGGTTCATTTTTTATTAATAATTAATTATTGGGGTGAACACTTACTGCCTACCTGGAGGTTGCCAGTGGATGTTACATATGCAGTGATTATGAGGTAGTTAATTAATTATGTAAATTTGTATCCTTGTACAATTCGAAGATTTCATATAACCTCTTCCTACTTTAACGTCATATATTATTCAAGAATAAGTAACTAACCAACAATATTATTTTCACAAACTAGCTAGAAAATACACGTGGAATGATCAGGCAATGACCCAAAAGGCTTATTTTTCGCTAACCTCAGTAAAAAGAGCTTTGGAGAAATGTCTTTCGATAGATCTCATGTATTGCTGGGTTTGTTTAGAAGGGATTCGAAAGCACAGAAAGTTTATGAGGTCACAATAATGTGGTCTGTGATATGCTGAGCTTTTGAAAAAGGCCCCACTGACGAGTTTTCGTACCAAATGCTTAAGTATGGATGAAATTACATGAAATCCTAAAATTGATGAATTGTTTTTTCAGAAACCTATATATTTTCAATTCCTCGCCGTACCTCTAATGTAAAATGCTATCTGAAAAAATCCGTTACAATTTAAGCCTACTATTCTAAGGTCAAAAACATTGAATTGCATTTGAAACAATATAACTCTTGTCTATATCGATTTTTAGAACACCCTGTATATATGAAAATAAATTGTAATGGTCTTTTTGAACAGATAACAGCTCATATCAAATAAAATGAATCCTTACTGCCCCAAAATGAGCTCCGCATTTGTGGTGATGTACCTGGTATATTCTAAGTCAACTAGTTTGTCAGATCCATCATCTGAATAAATTTGGCACATAGAGAATATTGATGGTTCTATCAAAATTGTTTTGAAGTATTTCTCACAAATCCTTCCACATGTTCTATAGGATTTACCAATAAAGGTGAATCCTCCTGTACAAAGATTGAATGGACCAGTTCAAATCCTGTTTATCGCAACGTTTATACTAGAAAAGAAATGAAATTAATCTCAGAATCAATAGCGAAATGAAATATCAAACATGCGTCGAAACTTCTCCAAGTTAAGAATTTGTTTTTATTACCTATCGTAAAATGAACCAATGTGTGGAAAATTTCATCAATACAGGATATCATTTTGAAGGACACTTTTAACATTTCACACAATATTGGAAGAGGGTTTAAAACTTGGAGATATACTGGCAGTCGTTGAAAATGGATGAACTGTTAACAGAATCATTCTTTTGTATATCATCTAATAAAGAGGATGAATAGTTCGAATAGTAAAGTTGAAAAATTTATAGAAACATTGACGATCAGGAGCTTTTGAGCTCTTGTTCTAGAGTCTTTATCCGTACTCTGGAACAGTGTGATTCTGATACACCTGCCAAGATGAATAACAAAACCATATCTCAAATAAAAAAAAAACCTGGAGTTCTGGTCGACTCTCAAATTCTCTTTTCATGAATACTATTCAAAAGTAGGCATATATCAACTTGGAATATCTTTCTTTCACTAATATCCTGACTTGAATATTCAAATCATATCCAAAGAAGAGAAGACTACAAGAAAAAACTAAAAGAGGTCATGAATATCACACAGCTTGTCACCCTTTTAAAAGCTAATTTTTACCTTGAAAACAACAAAAGAAGTCTGTTGAAACGTTGGGAAGAAGAACAATAAGAGATGATAGTTATTGCCCAAATAATAATTCAACACGAGTTCTATCATCAAATTTTCTCGTCATAATCCCAAAGTTTTTCAATATCCTCAACATCATCATCCAAATTAGTTTACAACGTTCTTCGACGTCTCCTGATTTCCAGCCTCCATCTTTCTCGGTCCTCCCATAAGTTCTCTTCCATTCCTCTCGCTCTCATATCTCCTGTTATTCCCTTTCTCCAGTTCAATCTAGGTCTCCCTCTTCTTCTACTTCCATGGGGCATCCAATGCAGCACCTGTCTCTCGTCGACAATTCTCTGCACGTGCCCGTACCACCTCAGTTGTTTCTCCTTCATGTCGTCCGTCACCCTATGATCTATCTTCATGATATCCAGGATACTCTAATTCCTCACTCGGTCCAACCGCGATTTTCCAGCTGCTCTCCTCCAACAATCCTCGAGCGACCTTAAGGATCTCTGTTTCAGCTGCCATACTTCACTTCCATAAGTTATTATGCTGTGTATAATGGATTCATACACTCTGTGCTTGTTCTCTCTGGAAATGGTTTTATCCCACAGTATAGCGTTCAATTGTCTGATTGCTCTTCTGTCCAAATTACAGTGTTTTATTTCTTCATCCATGCTTCCGTCATCTGTTATCCATATTCCAAGATATTTATATTACCCATATTTTTGGATAACTTGTTGTTCTTCTAGTATCAAATCCCGTTGCTGACCGCCCATACACATATACTTTGACTTACTGATATTCACCTCAAGACCCCATTTCTGGTATTCTTCTATGAGCTTTCGGGTCATGTACAGTAGGTCTTCATAGTCTTGGGCCAAAACCACCTGATCATCGGCGAAACACAGCGTGAAGAGGATAGATTCGTTCAGTGGAATACCCATACCGTGAAATTTATTCTTCCATGTTCTGAGAGCTTGTTCCAAGTATATTTTGAAAAGGACAGGAGAAAGGCAACAACTTTGTTTCAACCCCTTGCTCACTCTGAATCCCTTTGACACTCTTTGACCTCTTTTTATTCGACAATTGTTGTTTTTATATGTTTCTTGGATGACCTAAATGAGGGTTATACCGAGGGGTAAATATCTGGGGATTTATGGTGTACAGCCTCAAGGAATTATGGGGATTTATTGGGATTTACTGTGATTAACGGGGATTTATGAGAATTCAAGAGGATTTATGAGAATTCAAGAGGATTTATGAGAATTCAAGAGGATTTACTTGGGATCTACAGTGATTTATAAAGGATTTAACGAGGATTTACGAAGAATTTAAATCATCACGTTCGGCGCAAGAGCACTCGTCTACCATGTGCGATCAAATCGTCCTGCAATCTCGGCAAATTAGCTCCATGTGCTGCGCGAATAAACACGATTTAAGCTCGGCATTGCCGGTTTTACTGAAACCACCTGAAGTTTCAGGAAAATCTCCGTTTGATTTATGCATATTAAATTCCCAGTTTAGGTCCATATTGAAAAAAACTTATAAAACTATAAAATATTAATAACGAACTAGGCAAGCTTATATTTAAATTTATGATTATTCATCTGATTAATCGGTTTTTGAATAATGATTATTTATCGAATTATTTTATGCTCGGCATTAATGTTTTGGAATAGTTGAGTCTGGCAACATTTCCAATTTGCGTATGCTTTCTTCGGCACTTATTCGCTATTGGGTCATTAGGTAGGTTGCTTAGCCTATTCGAGAGCGTATTGATATATTTTTATTATTACAGTCTCTTCTTGGTGACGAATAGTGATCAATTAGTGAGTTGACAAGTGAAATTTTAGGTAAGTTTTATCCGTTTTATCTTGTTCACAAGAAACATTATGTCATGGTTTATCTCGCATAGTGATGTGTTGTATTTATACGTTTGCAGGTTTTATATCTGCGTCACTCTTATGTGTATAATATTATGAATGTAAAAAATCTTAACATTTCACTTTAGTAGTTATCGGTTTTCTTGAAGCTTGAAACCTCTGTGATTTGTGAATTGAGATTTTTTTTTATGATTTTAAATTCCAAATTCAAGGTTGGTTAAAAAATCATAATCAATATAGCTGGTCCAGAAACTGACGATGGAAACAAGTACATCCTTGTTGCTATGGACTACTTCTCCAAATGGGTGGAGGCTTACGCCATTCCGAATCAAGAAGCCGCAACAGTTGCTGATGTCTTGGTCAAGGAGATTTTCTGCAGATTCGGCATGCCTATGGAGCTTCATTCAGATCAGGGACGAAATTTCGAGTCCAGCTTGTTCCAGACCCTATGCGAGTTGCTAGGGATCAAGAAGACCTGAACAACTGTCCTCCACCCACAGTCAGACGGCATGGTCGAGAGAATGAATAGGACTGTGGGAAAATACTTGGCCAAGGTTGTCTCCGTCCACCAGAGAGATTGGGATAGGTACCTGCATCTATTCACCATGGCCTATAGATCATCCGTACAGGAATCGACAGGGGAAACCCCAGCATGCATCATGTTCGGTCGAGAGATGAGACTCCCTTGTGACCTGGAGTTTGGGTGTACGCCTGGAACGGATATTGCGGGTGAGAATTACGACTATTATTGGCTAGAGTAGGTGTGAACAAGCTTGCAATTCCCAAGCTGGGTTGTGGACTGGATCGTTTGAACTGGAGAGTAGTTCGTAACATGCTGGAGATAGTTTTCCAGAATACCGATGTCCGAATACGGGATTGTAGTTTCAACCCGAAAGGCGGTCCCGTAAAGAAAACGTTATCCTGCTATTTCGATCAACAAGGGATCTGCAGAAATGGGAGCGCTTGCAGATTCAGTCATGAAGGAAAAGTTCGGGGACCGAACATTTTTTTAAGGAGGGATCAATGTAACAAAACCGAATAGGAACATTTTAAGGACTGCCGCGACAACAGAGGAGTTCCGATTCATGCGCCGACAAAGGGATTAAGAACATGATGAAAGGGACCGCTCGCCATAAAGCTGTCACATAAAAAACGATTAATGGTGGCATATTTATGTGACATAAAAGAGACCGCTACTATCATTCTGGAATGTGAAGCATCTTTCTGGTAACTTTTAGAAAAACAGCGCCGGATATAAATGACTGAAGCCGATTCATGTATTCATTCATGGATAGAACTTGCCGACGAATAAACAGGTGTTCCTAGTGAAATTCTGTAGATAAATTGTGTATATAAATTATTGATTATTGTTAGTTAAGTGTGAATATAAATTAGTTTAAAGAACACTTGTATTGATTTTCTATTTCGCTGAGGAAAAACGTAACAATAGTATATGTTAATAAAATAATTGAAATCTTTGAACCCTCCTTTTTATTTATCGTTTTGCTAGCATCTGAGCCGTCAGATTATTTGCCAAGTCTGAATCAAAAATAAGTTACATTAGTAAAACTGATTAGAATTTACGGGGATTTAATCGGATTAAAGGGGATTTATAGAGATTTATTTGAAATTATAGGGATTTATAGAGATTGATGGGAATTTATGGGGATTTATTTGGAACTAGTGGGATTTATAGAGATCAATGGGATTTTATTGGGATTTCTCGGGATTTAATTGCCAAAAAGGATTTATGGTGTACAACATTTCAGGCAGATATTTACCCCTCGTTTGCAGTATTTCCTAAAACATGCGGTAACACTTGATCGATAGAAATCTTCAAAGAGGCCAAATACGTACATATCTCTAATCAGATTACCAGGTAAGAAAATCAAATCAAAAGTGATGACACAGTAATATTCCAGTTCCAATTCGTGAAACGATTTCCACTTAATTATGAAGTGTTTTCTCAGTTGGCTTCAATATGTTTTCATTTTGTTAGTTATTGAATTCATATCTTTTTCAAAAAAATGAGCATTGAAAACGTTGCTGGAAATTATGTAGAAGATCAGATTGTGTTTCAGCAGGATGGAGCTCCTCCACACTACGCCTTACCAGTTCGAGAATATCTAGATCAAAGATTTCCAAATCGGTGGATTGGAAGAAGGGGTCCCACTGAATGGCTAGCCAGATCGCCAGATCTGTCACCACTAGATTTCTGTCTTTGGGGCCTTGTGTAAAACTTAATCTACACAGCCCGATTCCATAGAAGATTTAAGAAGACGTATAGTGAACACATGTCGTCAAATCACTCCAAAAATGCTGCAAAATGTGCGCCATCGTTTCGAACAAAACTTATTTCATTGTATGGAAGCTAATGGTGAACAATTTGAATATTTAATCAATTGATGTGAGTTTTTGATAAATTATTTACTTCACTTTGAAAAGTCTTATTTCTTAGATCAATATTTCAAATCGTTCTGATACCGTACATTTGGAGAATGATTTCAGTGAATAAAACAGCTAGTCGAACATCTGACCCTAGTAGCATTAACACGTACGGTATAACTTCATTTGCCCAGTGGTAGTTGTTTTGCAATTTCAAATACAATTACGGAAATTTTGGTGTTTCGGAAACACGAAATGTCAATTATTGGCAAAAAATTAATTTAAGAGATGAAATTAAATAACGCATGAATATTTCGAGAACTAATGCATAAAATGAAAGAACAATTACTGTGGTGAAATCAGTATGAAAATACCTTTGAATTGAGGTATCATTCACCCCATCTTCCCTATTCAAAAATGGGGGATGGGGGTTGTAGCAGCAAGGGTTGAAGCACTATGCGTCCGTAACCTACATCTTAAGTTGTCCCCCTCGAAACAGAAATCGACCTGTCGTCTGTTTCGTTTTCAAATGGCCACCCTGTATAGACTTCAAATATCTTTAGCATTCTAGAATACTTAATATTACATTTTATATCGATATTTTCTTCTCTATAGGTGACCAAATTGATATTTTCCATGATCATATTTTACTGAAAACTGTTTGAGTAATTTATTTTTCATCATTATATTTTGAGTACGCTTGGAGACCCATCAATATCCTGAAGTTGATTTAAATTTTGATAAATCAATTTCAGAAGGTCCTTTTAGCGATACAGACTACAGTGCGTATTGATCTGATGAGATCATAACAAACCTAACCTAAATTTTTAAACTAAACCATTGTGACTAAAAAAAATGAAAAGAGTATAGTAGCCGAAGATTCTCACTGCCAACAGCCTACTCCAAGTATTAAAATTTATCAAATAAAAGCAACTTAGCAGAGATCGGTGATGCAAATATCAGATTTGTATAATTTTGTGCTTTCTGATAAGGCCATATCTAATAATTATTTTTTTTCATGAATAGTGAGCTCACATTATTTTTGGCGAGTTTTTATCTAGTATTCCCATTGATAACTATTCATTTATCGACCTAGAAAACGATATACCGAAATTTTGTAATTGCAAATTCCCACTTATTTGTTTAGAAAATTGGATTTCAGTTTTCGATAGACTTCAATATTTTCAGAAGAACGTAGAAATCGGCTACTCGAAGTGTGTCCTATTTTAAAGGTGAGCAGTATGTAAGTACCGAAGTTTTCATTGTTCTCCTTCCAGTATCTTCAGGTGTACTCCGCTATTGACTTGAGTGAGTCTCCTCATTCTTGGCAAACATTTGAGATGACAGTGCTGATTTGATTGAATAATGTTGTTAGATTTCAAATGGAGAAAACTGTGAGTAGAATATTTTGTACCATTAGAAGGATTTTTTCTCAAACAATGATAATCTTCTGCATTCTATTTTTCACCAATTTTTCGATCGAATGAGCAATAATATTCAACAAACACTTCTTAGTTACTTTAGCCAATAACGACACATCAGATCATATTAAAAAAAAACTATTTTTTTGAATTCTACTTCGGGCTAATCACACCGAATTCTTATGAAATTTAGTTTTCCAGTCTTTAAACTCTTCAGGAATTCGAACTTTTAATTTGCATTACTATTACGTACTTCTATGCGCTTGTTCAATAGTATTTTGGTGTACTCTGTAGCATTGTGATACTACTACAACAATGCATGAATAAACCTATATCTCAAATTGAAAACAACTCGTTACAGTGTTTCTTAATTTTTCGGAGCGCAACTTCGCGTCCATCGGAAACCTTTGAGAGTATATTTCTGCCGATTAGCTCTTGTCCTGCTTGAAAACTCATATATTCAAGTTCAAAAAACAAATAAATCGATGATCCGTCGGAATCGAATCTTCTGCAACCTCCACAGGATCCTGAGGAAAATGAGTAATCTCCTATGGACATAGCGGTAGAATTTACTTTCTGGGAGCACGATTTCTGATGGCAGACTTGTCAGAATATGACAACTCCAAATGATCAAAGCAAGCACGAAAAATGTCCATCCATTCTTCATTCACTAGTACTTTAAATGAAATGAAAAACAAATTTTGTACACACTTCCATAGCGTCAGAAAAAATAGAAATAAGCCATTTTTTCACTTTTTATAAGTTGTTTAAAAACAGGTGTGTATCACAGAGTATGAAATGATTTTGTACTCTATGGTGTGTGAACTAGTTACATTTTGAAGGAAATTGCGTTTACTTAAGCCCTATGAGGAATATATCGTTAATTCTCGGATATTACTTAGTATAGGTATTGATAAGAATTTGAATGCTTGGCAACTGAAATATCCAAAAGAAATAGTTCCGTGTGATTCTCCATCTGAATAGCATGGTATAGGTGAGAATAATCTCTGCACCATATTCCTCTGCTAATTCAGAAATATAATCACTATTCTCCTATATTCTCTCTTTATTCAAATAAGAAACACAAAATTCGTTGCCAATTTGCAAGGCGGATTCTGTGAATTGGTTCATGCGGCCCAAGTGACCATTTTTCAGATCTTCTGATGTTGGAAATCTGCTATGGAAGCCGGTTACAGGAAAATAATGATCCATAGTTGAAAACGGTTGAAACATAACACTTTTTCATTTAAAAAATAACGTAAGAAAGTTATAGCCTGACATCAATTATGACAAATGTCATGGAATGGAACAAACAACGAAGATATTATATTGAGAAAATTATCATCCAATATTTTGTCTGATAATCAAACAACAAATTTTTATAAAGATTTTATATTCCAAAAATGTTCTCAATGTTGCAAAAATAAAATATTCAAAATTACTGACTAGAGTGTCAGAAATGCCGTATGAGAAAACAAATTTCGCCTATATCTTCGAAATCAGAAAATAATATCTAGTCGTGCTTACAAAATATTTTAGATATCTCAATTTCATGTTATTTAAAATAACACTGTACTGATCGCAATAACTCCTGAATAATAAATTTAAATATAATAAATTCACAAATTTTTAATGAAATCACCACATTGAATTGACAGATATTCGATTACCTTAAAGATTTCCTTATCAACTAAGATCTTATTCTCGCAGTAAGTATAACATCCTTTCAGTTGAAAAATTCATATTTCACATCGATAGTTTTCTGATTTCGTTATATTTTAATACCAAATTTTTGACTTTGATATACAGGGTGAGTCTTTATCCACAGTAATAATTTCAACCATAAATTCTGGAAGTCTAAAGAAACAATTTTTACCTACACCATTTTTCCAAATTTGGCCCCGTTCAGAAGATATTGAAATTTAAAAAAATTTCATAACGTCCTTTATTGTTCAAACGACAATATCAATTGAAATGACCTCTGGTAGAGGTTTTTGATGGCAATCATGCATATTTTGACATCTACAGATGTATTCCATGGCATTTGGTTTTCTCTCTAATTCTCTACAGATAAAATCACTTTGTTCAAGGTCAATATCTTGTATTTTCTAGAAGCGTTAGTCAGTTTACTAGATAAAATCATTCCTTAGCAGTTTTCCCAAATTCCAATTTGAGGTATTCGAAGTTAAAGATATTAAATCAATAAAATTTTATCCAAATTTTCTGATTTCCCCAAATCCAACTCTGTGCTGAAATGACTCAATAATCAGATTTGTTCAATTTTGCCATACTTTATATCTTTTAGAATAAAATATTATTTTTACAAATGTACTCTTCAGTCTACAGGTCTTTCACGAGGAACCTCACCTATATTTATACGGAAAACTACTGAACGTATTTTCATGAAATTCAGCACTTATAAGTATTTCACGATGCTGATGAAATCTAAAATATTTTTAAGGCATGAGCACCTCCGGTTTTTCCAGAAATGACGTCAACTTCCGTTTTCCAAATTAGAACACTATTTTTTTATTGCAGAAATAGATTCCTTAGAAAATTTCAAGTTATATTGATGTAACATTTTTCAGTTTTGGTTGGAAAATTCTCTCTGAGCGGGAAAATTCGAAAAAATCGAAAATAGAGCTCCGCTGAAACAAGAATAACTTCGAGGTTTTTGGATGTAAAATTTTCATTTTTGGGATTTTTCAAGATGTAAAATTGATGTATCGACTTTAAAAATCGAAATCGCGATTCATGATACAGTATATATACTTTATATTTTACCTTAATTAATTAGTGGAATTCCTTCTTGGTTGCATGATATTATAACAGACTGTGTGTTCTAATTCTTTTCTTTTTCCAAATATATTAGAATTCCAGTGCTGTATTTCTTGAAAATTTTGAGGAATAATCATGGTTCCACAATCTTTGAGATAAATCTAGGAATATTTCAATTACTTTACTGCCTAAACTACCTATATTCAATTGAACACATCTTATATGAGTAATGAAAATTGATATTACCAAAGTTGTACATTGATTGTGCGACAGCAACACCATAATATGTAATGTGAGAACTAAAATGACATATTTTCGTACGATTAAAGGGTTTGATTTTATAGATATAATACTGAATAAGGGAAAACATTTAATTTAAATGTACATATATTTTGTGTTAGCTGGGGTTAGTGATGGGATGTCATACAATTCGGCATATGACAAAAGAACCTAGGGAAAAGTTGTAAGGGTTATAAAATAAGCTGAATGATGAAGGACTTCTTTCTTGAGAGTGATGTTCCATTAGGTGAACAACTTTCTTTGATAGTGATTTCCATTTGGTGAAAGGTTTCTTTCTTCGAGACTGATATTCCATTAGGTGAAGAACTTTTTTCTTTGAGAGTGAGGTTCCATTAGGAGGAGGACTCCTTTCTTTGAGAGTTATATTTAATTAATTAACACAGTACTCTGACAACTGTGAAAGGAAAACTATTAATATGTGGTTATTTATCACCATTTTTTTTTATCAAGAAACCAAAGTTTTCCAGTATCTAGCCATTAAATCATCTGGATGCCTAAGCTTATCTATGTTAAATTTTCTCTTCATGTAGCTCAAATCTTTACTGGTTAATAAATATTTTTCTGTGAATACCCAACCCTTCTAATTTTCTACCATCTTTCAAAATCCTATTTGTTACAGATATTTGCTTTCATGTAAAAAAATATTTGGCAATTATTAATTTCTCTTTTTCTAGGGTTGCTAATGAATTTAATATTTTATAGTAAGTTATTAAAATAAGTTTTTGTTTACTGAATTAATTATAACCAAAACAACACAGATTCATCAAAATATAAATGTTTTCTTTAAAAAATACCTACTGGATTTTCCAGAACCAAAGTTACGTGATTATACTCAGATTTATCAAAGCAAATGGAACTGTAACCCTAAATCTATGAATGCTTATAATCTTTTGAAGTTAATTGTTATTGGAATTCCGAACAGATAATAATCCCTAGGCAAAGGAAGAAGCAAAAAGCCGTTCTCAAACGAATTATAATAATTTTAGAAACACCTCATGGCATAGAAACAGCTGCAACCAACATAAAAATAAATGATACAAAAAGCAGCTTAAAAAGGAACCTTCAACACTTTAGGACAGGAGAAATTCAAATGAAATTCAGATTTAGGAACTGCTGGTAGAAAAACGAAGAGCAAGAGGAAAATAGCAAAGATCACAGAATCCGCTAGACAAGACAATACTGAATCAACTCATCAGAAAACAACCTGACACCCTGAAACTATAAAAAAATTCTCAATTCACTATACAAACACTATAGAAAAATATAAATGATTAGAATGAGAACAGTATTTGGAGAGCTACGACGAAATTCAAAAAACCCACATTGACATCCTATTTTCCCATCATGTGAAAATATGCTGAGGTTATAATGATACCCAAATCTGGTTAACCAGAACAGAACGTGGAATCATATAGGCCAATAAGTTTTTTGCCAATCCTGGGTAAACTGTTTGAGAAGTTGCTTCTCAAAAGACTGAAGGATGACATGGATATGCACCAACTAGTACTAGACCACCAACTAGGTTTCCAAGGGAACCATTCGACAACGTCTCAGATCCATCGCATCATGAACATTATCCCAAAAAACCTTGTAGAAGGAAAATTCTGCTCAGCAGTGCTTCTGGACTCATCGCAAGCATTCAATTACTCGTATCTAGTAGACCGTTATTTTGCAGTGAAATATGGGGAAAGAATAACCAAATCTACCAAAATTGAAACCGGAGTCCCACAGGGACGTATTTTGGGACCACTTTTATATGTCATCAACACTTCGGACATACCAGTCAATGCAAACCACATCAATGCCTCTTTTGCAAACGGTATAGTCATATTTGCACACCTGGATGACCTTGAGCATTGGCTTCGAACATAAAGACTCAACATCAATGAGGCAAAGTTCAACTTACATACAAAACAAAACAAAAATATACAGTGATGGGCTAATGTGTGGAACTATGTAAATATCTCTGAAATTATTAGAGATATCAAAATGCAATTTGGAAGATGGATACTCCAGTAGATTGCCCATTTGTTTTTATACTTTTACCAATTTTGAAATTCCGGTGAAACCGGAGTGATGTCAATTTTAAAATTTTCAATGGAACACCCTGTTATTATTTGAGTTTCTAATGAAACATTTTATTATGAGTACAAAAACATCGGTTTCGATATTTTCTATATCAATACCTACCGAGATATTAACAGAAAAGTGTCTAAAGAAAGTGAAAATCTAATATCCGTTAAAGAAATAACTAATTATAATTATTTACTAAAACTAAGTTATTTTCAAAACATTGCAACTTAACTAAACTCAATGTATTAGATGTTCAAACTGAGCACCGTTTACTTCTTGAGAATGAGCAAGTCGGTTTGTGAATTCTCTAGTAACATTAGTTACTACTTCTGATGGATTTCTCTGTATCTCGTGAGTAATTCCTGTAGCTAATTCTTTCAAATTATTTAGTCTATCAATATAATCCTTAGACTTTAAATAACCCCACTGAAAATAGTCTAGTTGTTTAAGGTCGGGACTTCGTGCAGGCCATCCATAAGTACTCCTTCTTCCAATCCCTCTTTAAAGAAATGTCCTATCTAAATAAACTAGAATACTGCGAGCGTAATCAGATGTTGCCCCATCCTGCTTAATCCAGATATTATTTGGTAATTGTCCATTTACCTTCAATTCTGGAAACTTGTGTCTCTAACCGCTGTAAAAACCCTTTAAAGTTTTTTGTAGGAAGAAGGGTTCCACGATTCTTTTGTTATAAATGCCGGCCCAAACGTTCAATTTTTGGGAATGTTGTGTATGAGCCTCTTGAACCCACTAAGGATTAGTTTGTGACCAGTGGCGGCAGTTTAACTGTAGCGTTTAAACAAAATGTAGCTTCGTCTAAAAACACCATATTTCTTATGAAATTATTATCACACGGTTGCAAATATCCATCATCGTTTCGCAAAATTGTAGACGTCTATCGAAATTGTCTTCGGACAGTTCTTGATCGAGGCGAATTTTAAATGGGTGATATTTTTTTCGCCTTTATATTCTTCCTACTGAACGACGGCTAGTTCGATGCATATTGGCGAGGTCGGTAGCGGAAAAGGGAAAAGCCAGGATTTACTCCCAACGATATAGCAACATTTTGAGCTGCACCTTCATTCGTTGCACTCTTTAACCGACCACTTTTTGGTACATTGCTAACTGTTCCACTTGTATCGTACCTTCAAAAAGTTTTAGTCAGTTCTGAACGGAATATTGGTGGATTAGGATAAATAATGTTGAAAAAGTCACAAACTTCTTGATGCGTCCTTTTCCTGTCCCCATACCCAATCATCATTAATATTTCTATTCGCTCCCTGTCACTTAATTCGCCCATTTTACGACCAAATTAAAACAATATAAATCTTTCACGTTCAAATTCAAACACTAATAACTTACTTTGACAACTACCGTCACTTCTACAATGAATTTCATGGACTACTAGATACTACCAATTTTCAATGTTTTGAAAATCACTTAGTTTTAGTTAGAAATTAAAACTGGTTATTTCTTTGATGGATATTAGATTCTTTCATTCTTCAGTTACTTTTCTGTTAATATCTCGGTAGGTGATTAAATAAAAAATATCGAACCCAACATTTTTGTACCCGTAATAAAATGTTTCATTAGAAATTAGAAAAATATACAGACTGTTCTATTGCAAATTTTGAAATTGACAAAGCTTCCGGAAAAACTAGAAGTCAGTGACGGCTCGTGCCCTCTAGGAGTGGGTCGACCAGACCAAGCATATATATATATATATATATATGTTTATTTTTTTTGTTAGAATTTCTTGTGCTTTGATATAAATTTCTTTGTTTAAAATTTCTTGGGTATATAGTACTTATTCTACTAATAAATGGCAATTGTTAAATTATTATTTTATTTATTTTATTTTTCCAACATATGTTTCGGCGTGTCTACGCCTTTTTCAAGGAATATAATTCAGTCGACAATTTCCTGTAAATTACATAATAATAAATACACAAATATATCAACAAACAACACAAAGCTTTTACGTACTACATTCAAATCGTCCGTCAAGATATTATTTTCTCCTATAATCAAACTTTAAAAGATCTTCAAACATTAAATATTTTCGTCAGCCATGAATAAAATAATGTGACGATGATGCGCTGTCACGATTTTGTTTTCCTACTTCTTATTCCAATTTAATGCTGCGACACCTGTACGAATTAACAAGTGATAATCCCAAATCTGGGTTTGAATTGGTTCTTTTTAATCTAGATGGAGTTGGTAGTAGAAGATTGAAAATTTGTATTTCCTTATTTATGTTATTAGATTGAAATAAATTTGGGCCAAGTTTTTGATGTCCGTTTTATCGTTCATAGCTTTTTTTTCTATCTTTATGTGGATCATTTCTAGTATGTTTCTAGTTTTGTTGTTTCTTTCTTTTTCCAGGATAGAAAAGTTCTCAAAATCCATTTTATGTTTTTCTGTTTGTTCATGCTTTTTTAGTGCGGTCATATTTTTGCAAAATTTGTGCCCATTTATTCTTTCCTTTATATATTGTGTTGTCTGTCCTATATATACTTTTGGGCAATCCATACAATTTATTCGGTAGACACAATTCGAGATTTTATTATTTTGGATTTTTGATTTTAATTTTGTGTTTATGAATTTCAAATTATTTGTGTTTTTATGTGCTACGTTTATTCCATAATGCTTCATTGATGCATTAAGTGTTAAAGGAAATAAAGGAAAGAATAAATGGGCACAAATTTTGCAAAAATATGACCGCACTAAAAAAGCATGAACAAACAGAAAAACATAAAATGGATTTTGAGAACTTTTCTATCCTGGAAAAAGAAAGAAACAACAAAACTAGAAACATACTAGAAACATACTAGAAATGATCCACATAAAAAGAAAAAGAAGCTATGAACGATAAAAAGGACATCAAAAACTTGGCCCAAATTTATTTCAATCTAATAACATAAATAAGGAAATACAAATTTTCAATCTTCTTCTACCAACTCCATCTAGATTAAAAAGAACCAATTCAAACCCAGATTTGGGATTATCACTTGTTAATTCGTACAGGTGTCGCTGCATTAAATTGGAATAAGAAGTAGGAAAACAAAATCGTGACAGCGCATCATCGTCACATTAATTTATTCATGGCCTCGAAAATATTTAATGTTTGAAGATCTTTTAAAGTTTGATTATAGGAGAAAATAATATCTTGACGGACGATTTGAATGAAGTACGTAAAAGCTTTGTGTTGTTTGTTGATATATTTGTGTATTTATTATTATGTAATTTACAGGAAATTGTCGACTAAATTATATTCCTTGAAAAAGGCCGAAACATATGTTGGAAAAATAAAATAAATAAAATAATAATTTAACAATTACCATTTATTAGTAGAATAAGTGCTATACACCCAAGAAATTTTAAACAAAAAAATATATATGTATAATATATATATAATTTAGAAGCAATTTTCTTGGGATTAGAGCACTGGATTCAAATTAGGATTTCATCTTTTTTTTATTAATACTTTACTACATGTGTTTCAAGCGTACATTGAGCCTTTTTCAAGTTTACATGTTACAAATACAGTGACAATCATATCTAAAATGTATAACTGTCCAATTCATTTTAAAACTTAGTAAAATTAAAATCATATTCATCATGTTGTGAACGCTGTCAATTAGAATTATTCTAATAATGGAAAACCTGTTGTCCAATCCAATCACCGCAATTTGATACTACCTCTCTTACACTTGCCATCTGGATCACTCACATTCAACTTGTAACCGAAAACGAACGAAAACTCGTACAACCCTAAGCCCTACACACTAACATCTTACTCCAAACTACTGACCTAGTGAACTGAACTCTGATAATCAAAGTGTAAACACACGCAATGCAATTCTCACACACCCCTCCCCAAGGGTATCTTGGCCGACCTAGTCTTTGAAAAATGAACAAGTCGTGGGTTGCTGTTTTGCTATTTACAGTTACTAAGAATGAATTTTTATGGTCAGAAAATCACAAAATTCATTCGATACAGTACGAAGACTCTTTTTTTCTGAAATTGAAATAATATTCAAGTACTTATGATAATAGTCATTTGAGATTTGAGGGTGAAAATTTCAATTATTAACAGGATACGTGACAAAATTTTAAATACATAATGATTTCTCTTTCTATCTCAAATTTGGGATAAACATATGAAGATGTCGGATATTAAATTACAATTTTTAATTTGATATCTGCAATAAACATCGATAATAATAAACAATTTCACCCGCCTGCCATTACACATAGAGACGGCCGACAGCCAAGGGTTCTCGGCCGACCTCGCAAGTGTCACAGTCGAGGTATTGTAAAGTTCCATAATAGGAACTTCGAGCGACGTATGTGTTAGTTGAAATCATAATCTGAAGGCTGTGGCTCGGCGGGCTGAGCTGCGTTATTACGTATGACAGATGCGGGAGCTTGGAATAAAAATTATTTGAGGTGTTTCACCGAAATAATGTGTACTTCGATGTGTTGAGTGGAAATATAAGATATATAGAGCGCAGAGGAAAAGATACTAAGGGAATTTCTCGAGATTTAAATATTGCTAATAATTTTTCAAATTAGTTTCGATTAAAAAAAATATTTATTTTCACCTTCTCTTTTTCGGTTGCGTTTGGGTCGGCCCGGTCGACTCTGCCTACCCTGACGAGCCGTCACTGCTAGAAGTTCAAAATTGTTTAAAAAATTGAAAGAAATAGGTAATCTACTGCAGTATTCATCTTCAAAATTTGATCTTGATATCTATAATAACTCCAGAGATATTTATTTAGTACATTTGCCAATCACTGTATATGTCCCCCAGTCAAAATATTCGAAAGGGATGTGCCAGAAGACAGCAAGGCTAAGTATCTTGGCATATACATTTAGACCAGAGCATCAATTGAAGTCAACAATGCCAAAAGAAATGAAATAAATCTGAAATTCCGAAAAATGTATTGACTTATAGGCAGGAAGTCCATATTGAACATTCGAAATGAAGTGATTTATAAAGCGATCATCAAACCAATATGGACGTACGACATTCAATTCTGGGGTTGGGCTAAGCCATCGAATATTCAAATTATCCAAAGAGTACAATAAAAAAATACTATGTTTATTGAAGAATGCCGCTTGGTATTTCTCCAACCACACATCCATAAAGATTTAAGAGTCCCATATGTCAGCACAGAAACAGAAGTCCGCGCGAGAAAATATCATCAGAAATTGCAAGGATATGTCAACCAACCAATGATCGAGCAACTAACAGATCACGAAGATTGAAAAGGACCTGGCCAAACGACCTAGCTGATCAGCTGACATAACTATGAGTTATCAATGTGAAATACTTTCTATTAGTCTGTACATACAACACATTTGCTGAATTCTTGTTGAAAGTTGATTGTGGATTTCAATAAATAATATACAAAAAATCTCTTTCTGAAGATTCAGAATGTAAACCGACTGGACAGACAAATTCATGAATTTGGAATCAGGACGTCAAACCTAATCGATTGAGTTCAGTTTCGGCTCGATATTCGTAAATTTCTGACATTTTTACAAAATGATTGCACACTGTACTATTAGAATATGCGAGCAAAAGGTAGATAATTAAGTATAATAATATAAACAATATTCTGAATATAAAAACTTTAACCATTTCATTTAATACTCCACATGTTTTAGTAGTTGTGAATCTTTTCATTGAAAACTCAGCTGGAACTCGGCTAGCCCTCCAGGCGGGTGCAAGTGAAAGTCGTAATATATTAATATTGAGTTATATGGGGCACAAATTAAAACCAAATTTGATATCGATTGTATATCGAGTTCTTCAGATATTGATAAGTATATAAGATAGATACAGGGTGGCCATTTGAAAACGAAACAGACGAGATTACAGACGAAATAAATTTTTTCGATATAAATGCTCGGGCAGGTCGATTTCTGTTTCGAGGGGGACAACTTAAGATGTAGGTTACGGACGCATAGCGCTTCAACCCTTGCTACTACAACCCTCACCCCCAAATTTTGATTAAGGAAGATGGGGTGAGTGATACCTCATTTGAAAGGTATTTTTATACTGATCTCAGCACAGTAATTGTTTTTTCATTTCATGCATTAGTTCTCGAAATATTCTTAACTAAGTATTTGAAAATGAAGTGGTGTTTTCATGGCATTTGCAGTGTTTTTTTGTGAAAAATCGACATTTTGAGCTTCAAAACAACCATGACTGTGGCACATTGATCCAATTTTGACGGAAATTATTGAAAACAATGCTGGAAATTATGTGGAAGATCAGATTGTGTTTCAGTAGGATGGAGCTCCTCCACACTACGCCTTACCAGTACGAGAATATCTGGATCAAAGATTTCCAAATCGGTGGATTGGAAGAAGGGATCCCACTGAATGGCCAGCCAGATCTATCACTTGAAGAGTAAAATTTACTCTACACAGCCCGATTCCATAGAAGATTTGAGAAGACTTATAGTGAACGAATGTCGTCAAATCACTCCAGAAATGCTGCAAAATGTGCGCCATCGTTTCGAACAAAACTTATTTCATTGTATGGAAGCTAATGGTGAATAATTTGAATATTTGATCAATTGATGTGAGTTTCTGATAAATTATTTACTTCACTTTGAAAAGTCTTATTTCTTAGATCAATACTTCAAATCGTTCTGATACCGTACAGTTGGAGAATGATTTCAGTGAATAAAACAGCTGGTCGAACATCTGACCCTAGTAGCATTAACACGTACGGTATGACTTCATTTGCCCAGTGGTAGATGTTTTGCAATTTCAAATACAAGTACGGAAATTTTGGTGTTTCGGAAGCACGAAATGTCAATTATTCGCAAAAAAATAATTTAAGTGATAAAATTAATTAACGCATGAATATTTCGAGAACTAATGCATAAAATGAAAAAACAATTACTGTGCTGAAATCAGTATAAAAATATGTTTGAAATGAGGTATCATTCACCCCATCTTCCCTATTCAAAAATTGGGGTGGGGGTTGTAGCAGCAAGGGTTGAAGCGCTATGCGTCCATAACCTACATCTTATGTTGTCCCCCTCGAAACAGAAATCGACCTGTCCGAGCATTTCTATCGAAAAAAGTTGATTCGTCTGTAATCTCGTCTGTTTCGTTTTCAAATGGCCACCCTGTATATAAGTTCTAATCCTTCATGGAATCTGAAAACTTTCGTGAAAATACCAGCTTTTGTAAGCGGTAATTTAAAGATGTCCTTTGAAACTTTGTTTACAAGGATAATAATAGATGATGGTTATAGTCCAAATAATAAATTTGAACGAGTTCCATCATAATTTTATGTTTTTTCATCGAAAACATCAAATTTGGTATCGTTTCTATGTCAAATTCTCGTGATATTGATAGCAATTCGAAGAATAGTAGAAGATAAGTAAAAAAATATTTTCTTAAGTATTTAGTAATAATTCTCAGAAGCTAAGATAGTTCTCCCATTCTTGGTTGATTTTTTATGAATATTTAACTATTGGGGTGAATATACCTACAGACTCCCTGTGGGTTGTAAGTGTATGTAACTAATACATTAATTATGGGGTTTCTTTACTAGATATGTGTGCCGAATTTGAAATCAATTTTTTGTATAGTTCGCTAGTTATGATTTTTTTAAAGAGTATTTGCATCCCTCCCGCTTTTTTGACCCAGGGTGGTGTCAAGTAAATGATATGATGAATTCATCATGAGCTATCTTCATCAAGCATGTTCCATGTTCAATATCCAAGTTTAAATGAGAAAAATTCCAAAATATTGCCGCGACTGAGAATTATTTGCATCGCTATCTGTCCATTAATTCAGTGGCGTAAGAAAAATTTCGACAAAACTCGGCTATCTTACTCAGTTGTATCTGAGGGCCTCCTCAAGGTCATTTGAAGGAACTATTTTGGACCATTAGCATGTATCTTTGAGTAATTTTCAGTGAATTGTTTCAGAAGATGTTTATGGGAGTTTCTTATGACCTGAGTACTTATAAATTTGCCCAAATGTCTGTATTTTTCGAATATTTTCGTATTGACCCCCTCATGAATTCCTGGTCAAAATCGATTCTGTCCGAGAGTCCGTGGGCACGATTAAGTCCTAACGGAAATTCCAAAAAAAAAATTTCAATACTTTCTACTTATATATGATATCACATATTCTCAAATTTTTTATGCTATGACAGCTTTTTGATTTATTCTTTTTTGAGTTATTTATCAGTGTCAGTTGTGAGAAAATTGATCGAAATACTTCATTGCGGTGAAATGATGTATTTAGGTTGTTATAATTTTGAAAAGCACTGACGTCGGCTTTTAGGAGAACGAAATTTGAGCTTGAACAAAACTCTAGGAACTCCTGTTATTCTTAATTTGCGATATAGATGTTTTCATTCATCGTGACGTTTGTATTTGTGTTACATTGTTACAGAGTACCTACAGAGACGTTAAAGTTTGAATATTTACTCACAAGTAGCTCAACAAGAGCGCCAAAGCCATCTGATCTCAAGTCAGTGCTTTCTAATTTTTGTATTTTCAAATTGAAGTTGAAAGTTTGAGTCAATCCTAATTAAAACTGAAGTTCCAACTTCCAAAACTTTTTCTAAATATCTTTAAGTTACTTCAGGAAGCTGAGAGACTTTTAAATTAAAGAAACTGTAAATACAATTAGGTCAGATAAAAAAGACTGCAAAATACTACTACATGAAAAGATATGAACTTTTGAAACCTCGCCTGCAGAAACACAGTAATTATTAATAATACACACCAAATTATAACTCGCTCATAAACAAGATCGAATCCCAAGAACCAGTGTGTAGGTACAAAAATCCAACAAACACAGGTCAATATCTACATTTTTATTCTAACAATCAACTTAATACTAAATTGGGAGTGGCAAAATTTTCATATGATAGAGCAACAAATATATGCTCTACCTAACGGGATAAAAATGAAGAAATAAATATCACATATCACATAAACTCCTAGATGTAATGGTTATCCCAAAAAGATATTGGAAAGAGCGAAACGTATAACAGAAAATCAGCTCGAACCCAATGGAACACAAGAGGATATGCAACATATTATAAGCATTCTTCATGTGAAACGTTTATCAGAAAAAATGAGAAGAATTGGAAATAGGTATGACATAACCGACTTCGAGACACATGATACCATCAAGGCGAATTTAACAAAAGTTAAACCTGGTAACGAGAGAACGATTAATTGCATCTTTGGGATACCATGCGAATGGTATCTTCAATCGAAGAAAGAAAACTTGAAAGTAAGAATAAAAGAACATCAGAAGCTTTCTCATGTGTTAGACACAGATAGTTCTTAGTTGGTCCAACATGCTGTGGATGAAAATCACCTGATAAAATGGACAAAAACATCTTTCTCGTCCAAGGAGGAGAAGCCTGCAAAAAGAAAAATTAAAGAGGCAGGATACATCAATATCGCTCTCAATTACATTATTGGGCCATCAATTGAGTTGCCGGAAGTTTGGAGGCCAGTTGTTCGAAGTAACTTGAAGAAGTCTTCAAACCACAGATAAGTCCCAATTTCATCTAGTTTTCTCAGTCTGTTAGTTTGACTTTTCATATGAAATATGAAAAATTTTTCTGAAATTGTGAGCTTTTTCAAAAGCTGTTACTTTGAAAACGACAAGATGTCGGTTGAAATGATAGGAAGAAGAACCATAATAGATGATGGTTTTTGCCCAAATAATTTATTATACACGAGTTTCATCATCAAAAAATTTCTCGTCAACAAATGAACAATATATTGATCATGCAAGTCCCATTTTAGATGAACATCTATCATTATTACCAGATATTTAATTGTATTACTAAACCATCCAAATATGACCAATTACGTACTTTGTCTTCGAATTCTTCCAAATCAAGTCGTAATGTAGAATTCATCATTATCGTTTTTCGTAACCAATTCCTAGTGAAAATAATAGAGAAAATTGATTTGTTCAAGTATTAAGAGAAAGTGGTTAATATGAATGATAAAGGCACTTCTTGCGTTGTTCTGTAATGAAGAGAGTGAAAGTTCGCGAGATATTCATAGGTAATTTGTTGTGGAATCTCAGATGGGTGCGTGATTAACTTTTGCGTGCTCATTCACCTCTTGAAATGTACTATTGTTCTTCCCAAATATCTGAAATCTTGGAAAATCGAGTCGAAAATGGTCTCAACTTGGAATATTGGGTTTTATTCCGTGATGGGATCCGTTTTGTTGGATCTTGAGTTTTACAGTAAAGAGCGTTTGGTGAGCCTGCGGTGAAAATTCAAGAAGTTATTTCCTTTACTATTCCATGAATATTTTATCCTTTGTTGATTCTTGATGAGGCGATATATTGCGAAGATTTGGAAAAAATGTAAATGATGTCATTTGAGTATTTTCAAATAGCAACAATAATTAGGGTTTTTGTATTTTGTGTTCAAGGCTGTATATCACTTCCAAAAGTTCAAAAGAATATATATATATATATATATATCTATATATAATTCAAAGTAAAGATAATGCGGTGAAATAAGATATTGGAGAAGGATAATCGGTTAAACCGCAGAAATACAGAAAATATGGGAAATGGATGGAAGGTAGGTACTTGCCGACACGTGTTTCTGCTTATTGGCTTCTTCAGGGCAAGGCAACCAAGAAACCTGGATATGGATGGAAATGAATAATAAAATAAAATATAAATGACAACAGGTGACCACAACAGGAGCGAGCATCCAATTTGTGGCTTCAACCCAAGATACCTCCGATTTTGGAGGCTAAACCGAGCATCGCCACGATGGAAGCATAAGCAACCTGTGTGATGCGACCAAAACCCAAGGATACAATTGAATTCAAAGTAAAGATAATGCGGTGAAATAAGATATCGGAGAAGGATAATGGGTTCAACCGCAGGAATGCAGAAAATATGGGAAATGGATGGAAGGTACTTGCCGACACGTGTTTCTGCTTATTGGCTTCTTCAGGGCAAGGCAACCAAGAATCCTGGATATGGATGAAAATGAATAATAAAATAAAATATAAATGACAACAGGTGACCAAAACAGTTGCTTATGCTTCCATCGTGGCGATGCTCGGTTTAGCCTCCAAAATCGGAGGTATCTTGTGTTGAAGCCACAAATTGGATGCTCGCTCCTGTTGTGGTCACCTGTTGTCATTTATATTTTATTTTATTATTCATTTCCATCCATATCCAGGTTTCTTGGTTGCCTTGCCTTGAAGAAGCCAATAAGCAGAAACACGTGTCGGCAAGTACCTTCCATCCATTTCCCATGTTTTCTGCATTCCTGCGGTTTAACCCATTATCCTTCTCCTATATATATATACAGGGTCTTTCACGAGGAACCTCACCCATATTTATACGGGAACCTACTGAACGTATTTTCATAAAATTCAGCGCTTATAAGTATTTCACGATGCTGATGAAATCTAAAATTTTTCAAGGCATGAGCACCTCCGGTTTTTCCGGAAATGACGTCAACTTCCGTTTTTCAAATTAGAACACCATTTTTTTATTGCAGAAATAGATTCCTTAGAAAATTTCAAGTTATTTTGATGTAACATTTTTCAGTTTTGGTTGGAAAATTCTCTCTGAGCGGGAAAATTCGAAAAAAAATCGAAAATAGAGCTCCGCTGAAACAAGAATAACTTCGAGGTTTTTGAATGGAAAATTTTCATTTTTGGGATTTTTTAAGATGTAAGATTGATGTATCCACTTTAAAAATCGAAATCGCGATTCATGATACAGGGGGTGAAAAAATCGCATTCAATGTTAGGGATGACAAAATCGTGAAAAATTCCAGCTTCAGTGCAACCTGAAAAAACGTTATTAAACAAAGTCAGAATTATAAATGAGAGAAATACTTACAATTTCCGAAAAATATAGAACAGAACTAACTGAGTATTCGAAAGCAAAAGACAGGAATCGAATAGAAAATGCTGACAACAAAATGAAGGCAATATGGGAGGTTATAAATTCGAAAATAAAAGAATCCAATACAGAGAGTTCGAAAGGGCCAACATCTGAGAAACTTAGTGAATTTTTCGAGCAATGCGGTGCAAGAGTTGATATAGGCGGTGCAGATAGTCTGCCTAACATGGATCGAAGGATTTTCTCGATGTTCTTACTTGATACAACTCCATTGGAGATCATTCAAATTGTGTCAAAAATGAAGAAAAAATCCTCAAAGGACATATACGGAATGTCAGTGACCCTACGAAAAGAAAATATCGATATCATCACTAACTTATTAAGTGTGCCAATAAATAGATGCTTCAGTCAGGAAATCTTTCCACGTGAATTGAAAACAACGAGGATAGTACCGATTCATAAGAAGGGGGAGAGAATGAATTGCGGGAATTACAGACCTATTTCAATTGTATCGGCAAAGGGAAAAATAATGGAAACCCTAATAAAGGTCAGGCTGTGTGGATATTTGGATCTCAGTCAATCATCTCAAAACATCAGCATGGCTACCAAAGGAGGAAGTCAACTATTACACTTGTGATGGAAGTCGTCGATTTTATTATGGATGCATTTGAAAATTTTGAAGAGGCCCTTTTGGTTTGTGTTGACCTCAGTAAGGCTTTCGACACAGTCGACCACGAGAGTTAGAGGCCCAATTTGGAAGCTACTTGAGTCCTATCTGAAAGATCGTTACCAGATTTCCGCGGTGAAAAGTCTACAAGGAGAAAATTGAAATCGGGAGTTCCGCAGGGTTCTGTGCTGGGTCCCATTTTGTACGTTGTGTTCGTCAATGACCTTTTGAAGGAGAACAGGCATGGTGAAGTGAAAATGTTTGCGGACGACACAACTCTAATGAATAAATCAAAAAATAGACAGGAGTTGATTGCAAAATCTAGAGAGTCGTTGAATTGCACAAACCAGTGGTTTCGAATTAACCATATGGCGG
Organism: Micraspis discolor; assembly: GCA_030674115.1. NCBI lineage: Eukaryota > Metazoa > Arthropoda > Insecta > Coleoptera > Coccinellidae > Micraspis > Micraspis discolor. The sequence continues at coordinate 346,883 of JARTUT010000027.1, forward strand.
TAAATGAGGGGAAAACTCAAAGTATAATACTTACAATGAAAGAGTCAATGGAACTCCAATCTTTGAATCTGCTGGGTTTCACTCTGGATACAGTGTTGAGTTGGTCAAGACACGTCGATGAACTATGTAGTAGATTGTCTTCATCTATCTATGCCATACGACGAATAAAATCCATCTTGGGCTCTAGGGAGGCAATTCTCACTTATTATGCTGAATTCCATAGTTATTCCATGGATATTCTACCAGAAATGCACACCAATATGAGGTCCCAAAATGTAGATTGAGGAAGACCCAAGAATCTGTCGAATTTGTGGGACTCAAACTATTCAATAAATTACCTTGACTATATTCATAGGGTACAATCGAATCAGAATACCGCTAAGAATAAAACAAAGAATATTATAATCAAGTTCAATTCAAAGAAAGAAAAAGACCGTTTTTTGATGGCAGCTAGGACCAAGCGTATCAAGAATGGTCATTCATCTAAGTTGTCATTAGAGGGCATTTCAGACGATATGTATATCAACGAACATCTCACTCTTGCCAATAAGATCTTATTTAAAGAAGCGAGAGAGACAGCGAAATCCAAGCAGTACAAGTATGTTTGGATTAAGAATGGCGTTATATTATGTAGGAAAACGGAATCTTCCCGGATTTTCACCATAAGGGATCGTGGTTCATTGGAGAGGCTGTAGGGTGACATCTTTTCTTGTGTTTAAGTTCGAGTTCAATATCTGGTCGATTGTTTTAATGGATAAATTGTTGATATACGGTCAAAATGTCAATGGACTTCGTTCCAAATTGACAACCTTCACTTCAAATGTTTTGAACATTAATGCAGATCTATACCTGCTGACGGAAACAAATCTTGCTGGTGATGTCGCGGATGCGGAGTTGTGTGACTTGTCCGTCTACAAGATTTTTCGTCGCGACCGTGAAAGTGCCGCTAATATCAGAAACAAAAAATCAGGGGGTGGTGTAATGATAGGTGTTCGGTATCAACTAGATGTAATCCATCAGTCGTCCTTCCAAAGTGAAACGGAAGACCTATGGGTCACTGTCTTCAATAAAGTTAGAAAAGTGAAAGTCCATGTATGTTGCTTATATCTGCCTCCTGGAGATGACCACGCCAGGTCGTGCTTTACTTCTAAACTTCAAGATAACATCAATGGGATTGGAAGTGATCCAGTGGTAATATTCTGAGACTTCAACCTGCCAGGTATAGACTGGATTTCTAGTGAGTGTGATAGTTGTTTTATTCCATTGAATACCGATAACTCTTCTTCCTCTTTGTTAGATATCTTGTCTTTTGGAGAGTTTTTTCAATAAAATTATATTAAAAATAAGAATGACAGAATGTTAGATTTCATTTTTTTATCGAGGACTGAACCGTCTGATCTGGGAGAGAATATCCTTCCTTTGGTCCATCCTGATTCTCACCATCCCCCTGTGGAATTTTACGTCACCTTCTTTAAGTTGGGAAAGCTGAATACGTCAGTTTCATACTTTTATAATTTTAGAAGGGCGGATTACGATAAACTAAATTGTTTATTTTTGAGTGAAAGCTGGGATGTTCTCTCGAATCTTTCTGTCGATCGGGCTGTTTCCGCTTTTTATGAGATCCTGAAGCGGGGTAGGGAGTTATATGTCCCAAAAATCAAAACACTAAATAAGAAATATCCTGTTTACTTTTCTAAGAATACTATAAATGTAATAAAACAAAAAGATAAAATTCACAAAAAATGGAAAAAGTTTTGTAACCCATATTATTATGAAAAGTTTAAATCTTTGAGAAGGCTAAGTAAAGGACTCATTCATGCTGATTATAGTCTATACCTAAGTAATGTACAAGAACAAATAAGAACACACCCGAAAAAATTTTGGGACTATGTATCCAATTGTAAAAGAGATACAAGTTTATCCTGCACAATGAAATATAATGATTCTGTAGCTGAGGGAGGTAAGGATATATGTCAGCTTTTTGCATCTTATTTCCGTTCGGTATATGAGCCTTATAGAGGTGTCCATCAAAATATTCCGCATTCTGGTCACAACGATTTAATAAGTACATGGGTTTTCACTTCCGAGTTCTTTGAAAATAAGTTGAAATCTTTGGATGAGAGTAAGGGAGCAAGCTTTGATGAGTATCCGTCGTTTTTTGTCAAACATTGTGCATCCGGGTTGTGCCTTCCCCTCAGTATAATCTTCAATAAATCAATCCAATCTGGGACATTTCCAGTAGTGTGGAAGACTGCTTTGCTGGTTCCTATTTACAAGAATTCAGGTGATAAGAGTGATGTCAGTAATTACCGTGGAATCAGTAAATTGTCGATTTTTGTAAGGTTTTTGAGAGTATTGTTTATGATATCTTATTTTCCAGTGTGAGATCGTCAATTTTGGAGTGTCAGCATGGGTTTTATTCGAAGCGTCCCATTGAAACCAACCTGGTAATTTATGCCGAATATATTTTCTGTGCTTTAGATGATGGAGTTCAGGTGGACTCGGTTTATTCGGATTTCAGTAAGGCGTTCGATAAGGTTGACCATGATGTTTTGTTGGAGAAGTTGGCTGCGATTGGTGTTCGGGGAGATCTTTTGAGGTGGTTGTCTTCCTATGTTCGTGGACGTAGTATGCTTGTCAGTGCGAACGGTTACCTGTCTTCGCCATTCGTGGTTACCTCGGGAGTTCCCCAGGGTTCGCATCTTGGTCCTCTGCTGTTTATGATTTTAATCAATGACATTGGTGACTGTTTCCAACACTGTCTAGTTCTCCTATATGCCGATGACTTGAAACTCTTAGGAGGATAACTTCTGTTGAAGATTGTCTTAAGATTCAGGAAGATCTCGAGAGGTTCTCGGTTTACTGCTCTAAGAATTATTTAAAAATTAACTAAAAAAAGTGTGCTTCTATTTCTTTCACCAGAAAATCCAAAAGGATCGATTATCAATATCAACTTTTCTTCGTTTCTTCGCAATTTTTCTCGTTAATTTCTACAATTTGGAACTCTGGTGAAAGAGTGACTGTTCTGGCTCGTGAGTGACACGTTCAGCAGTAAAACCAACAGGTAGGCAATCTTCGATACTCCAACATTTCGTATTCGGTCATTTTTTCTCACCGGAATTTCATTGTTAATTTCTCTTTCTTTTTCATTTAATTTCAAAGGCCGTGTCGTGCCATTTTGGTCCTTCTTGAGCCGCATATTTTCGAACCGCGTTTTCAAAATTATTGCGATCAAGCATTTTGGAATTTTTTCATTTCGTTTTTTCATTTGCATTTATTTCAATCTGTCATTATTCACATGACCTCGAAAACTTGACAAGATATCGAACACATTCATAAATTCTTTAATTGCTGATATTTCTGCGCATGTTGGAGAATTTGGCTTTCATTTTCGGAACATAGACAACTCTTCGTTTGTTTTTCTCATTTATGCTCATAACCTTGATTCAAAACATAAACAAAGATTGACATTCTTGTTTTTGTTTATTTACATTTCATTATTTTCATTTGTTTATTTTCAACTCGATTTTCAATTCTATAGATTCAATCTTAATTATTTGCTTTATTAATTAATTTAGTTCTTTTCAATCGGTTAGTCTATTTACTCTTTTTTTCGAAATTACTCAAAACAAAATTCATATTGTTTTCTGCAGTATACCTTGAATAATAATAATGGCGACAAAATTGAAACAACTCAAAGCTCGTCGTCAAATTGTTATTGATGATCTCGAGGAAATTCTCAATTTAGCACAATTCGCTGTCACTGATGAAAGTTTACACGTAAGATTCAAATTAAGATGTGAAATACTTGACGATATTCTCGTGGACTTTCAAAATTTACATACGTCTATTGTCTCTATGATAGTATCTTCCGAAGAACCCGAATTGAACACTGAGAAGGTTATTCGAACAGCCTTTATGGATAATTATTACACCATCAGAACAACTTATGTTAATTTATTTCCTGTAGTAAACATTCCAGTAAAAACCAAGACAGTTGCTCTATCAGTTCGCCAAATGTTAAACTTCCAAAGATAGTATTGCCCATTTTCAATGGGAATTATAAAAGAGTGGCCTACTTATTTCGATATGTTCCAAAGTTTGGTACATGAAAATTCTAACTTGAGTCAAATAGAAAAGTTTCAATACCTCCTTAGTTCACTTTCTTCTCATGCTTTAAATTTAGTTAAAGGATTTCCATTGACTGCTGAAAATTATGAAAGCGCTTTTCAGACATTGGCGGAAAGATATCAAAATAAAAGACTTCTCGCTAATACGTGTTGGAAGGAAATCTGTAATGTTCCAAAGCTACAGGGTGATTCAGCTAAAGACCTTAGGCGAATTCTAGAAGTTTTTGCGGAAAACTTATCGGTATTAAGGAATTTAGGTTTACTCGTTGACCAGTGGGACTTTGTTTTATTTCACATTCTCATTCAGAAATTAGATTCAGCAACGATCAAACGTTTTGAATTACAAGAATGTTCAACAGATATTCCGTCGTTTGTCAATTTGCGAAATTTCTGACAAATCAGTGTATAGCCTTGGAGGCAGTAGCTCTTTCTCTTCCGTCGAAAACTCATTCAGTTTCGAATTCTCAAGTTTTGAAATCTAGTTCTCTCTCAACGAATAAAGGAAATTCGACTCTTCTCGTTCAAACGGAAACTGAATCATTCAAGAAACGTTTAACCTGTAATTATTGCAAGTTAGCTCATAGTATTTACAAATGTCCATCATTTTGGAACAAACTGTTCAAGATCGGTTCAAGATTGTGAAGAACAAAAATTGGTGTATCAATTGCCTCCATTCTGGACATAAGATTAACAATTGTTCTTCAAGGTCAAATTGTCGTACTTGCCACGCAAAGCATCATACCCTGTTGCACATGCGCAATAATGCGGAGAATGATTCTTCATCAGAGACGTTTCATTTCAATGCTGCAAATTCATCGGATTCAGGCTCAGCTCAGGTTTTAACCAATGTTTCTTCAAATTCTACCGTTCTCTTAGCAACCGCTGAGGTCGAAATTCGTGATGCTTGGGGTAGATATCAGAAGGTCCGAGTTCTGTTAGATGGAGGCTCTCAAATAAATATTATAACTCAATCGTGTGTAAATAGATTAGGCTTGAAAATTTGTGAAGCTTCATTTTCGATAAATGGAATTTGTGAAAGCTCATCTTCTGCTAATTGCAGCACTGAATGTACTATTCGTCCATCAGGTCAAATAAATCCATCTTTTACATTCGACGCCGTCGTGATTCCGAAGATTTGTGCGGAGATGCCGAGTTCTTTCGTAAATTATTCGTTTTGGAATTGTGTCCATAACAAGAAGTTAGCAGATCCGAACTTTTCTATTCCGAAATCAATAGATCTTCTTCTGGGAGCGGATATATTCTCTTTAATAATTCGACCGGGTCGTATCGAGGGTAACGGTTTAGAACCAACAGTACTTGAGACAGTATTTGGTTGGGTTTTCATGGGAAAGATTCAATCACCTAACATATCAGTTAACAATTTTCATTTGTCATTGTCTGAATCAGGTTTAAACTCCTCGTTGAAAAGATTTTGGGAACTTGAAGAAGTTTCAGAGAATGTCATTGTATCACCAGAAGATCAATTTTGTGAGAACTTATACGCTCAGAACTATTCTAGAAATACATCTGGACGGTACACTGTGGCATTACCATTTAAACCTGATCAGTCAACACTTTCTTTCGGTGACACATATTCTCTCGCACTACGTCGTTTTTATCCCTTGAACGTAAACTTATTAAAAACCAGAATATATACCGGGAATACTCTACTTTCATGCAGGAATATTTAGAAAAAGATCATATGTCATTAATTTCTACGAGTTCGGATTATGAAAATACTTTTTTATATCCTCACCATTGTATAATCAAACCAAACAGTCCATCCACAAAGTTGAGGGTTGTTTTCGATGCGTCAGCTCATGTACCCAGTCATTTATCTTTAAATGATGCTCTATTGATAGGTCCTAAATTACAAAGGATATTATTGCCATTTTGATGAACTTTCGTGTTCATCGGTTCGTTTTCACAGTTGATATCAAACAACTGTATCGTCAAATATTAGTCAAAATTCTCGGTTTGAGGTGGTTTCCTTCGTCGGACGAATTTTCTTATTTTGCGGAAACTACTGTTCAGGTATGTACCAAACGTACCATACTTTCAGAACTTTCTCGAATTTTCGACCCTTTGAGGTTCCTTTCTCCATTTACTTTTCTTGCTAAACATTTGATCCAGCATCTTTGGACATTAGGTTTGCAGTGGGATGATACACTTCCAGACGATGTTAGCCGTCGCTGGAATCAGTGTAAATCCGAATTAACCGAATTGGGTAAATTAAAGATACCTCGGAAACTTGCATCGAAACCATTTTATCGTTGCGAACTTCATGGTTTCGGAGATAGTAGTGAGCGTGGTTGCGCAGCCGCGGTATATTTCAGGTTTTTCAATTATGACGGCTCCATTGACATCTCTTTCGTAGGTGGTAAATCAAAGGTCTCCCCATTGAAGAGAATTTCACTTCCAAGACTGGAATTGTGTGCTTGTCTCTTATTATCAAAACTCATTAATGTGGTTTCCTCTGTTTACCAATCAGCCTTTACAATAGATGACATTTTTGCTTGGTCTGATTCAATGGTGGCTCTAACATGGATTAAGTCTTCTCCTCATCGATGGAAGACATTTGTAAGCAATCGTACTACTCAAATTCAGGACTTAGTTTCAACAGAAAATTGGTATCATGTTCAATCGAAAGACAATCCAGCTGATTGTGCTTCACGCGGCTTAACGCCAACCGAATTGTTGAACTGCTTTTTGTGGTGGACAGGCCCTGACTGGCTTCGTTCCAAACATCTCACCTTCGCAAATGATGAAATAGAGAATTCTCTTCATCTTGTACAAACAGAAGAGCGTCACCTCTCTTTGTCAACTTTCATTTCTCTATCGTTTGTTGATGATTTGCTCTCCAGGTATTCATCTCTGTCCAAGGTTCAAAGGGTGGTAGCTTACATTTTCAGATTCGTTAACTTCATAAAGAACTCTAAAGCTCCTAGGATATATAGATTTTCCGCAGTTTATCTCAAAGATGCACTTTTTTTCATCATAAAACAGGTTCAACGGGTTGTGTTCAAGGAACAGATCGATAATCTCATCTCGGGAAATCCCATATCTAAATCACTTCGAAAATTGAATCCATTTGTTGGAGAAGATGGTGTTCTCAGGGTGGGCGGTCGTCTGTCTTTTTCTGGTCTGGCTCTTGATCACAAACACCCAGCTTTGCTTCCTTCATCTCATCGTCTTACTGGGCTCCTTATTCAGCATTTCCACAAAATATGTCTGCATCCAGGTGCCCAGACTTTACAGTTCCTTCTGTCTCAACAGGTCATACAGGAGTTTTATACAGTCCACTTTGGAGATTGAGTCTGTGCCAATTGGATCAGAATATCGTCGATAGAGTGGAGCAAATTAAAGATCTTGGTGTAGTCTTTGACTCTAAACTTCATTTCCATGCCCACTTTGATTTTGTCATGTCAGCTTCAAATAAGATGTTGGGTTTCCTGTGTAGATTGTGCAGAGACTTCCAAGTTGAGGCAGCAATAAGATCTTTGTATAATTCCTTCGTCTTGAGTAAGCTTAGTTCTGGCAGTGTTGTATGGTCCCCTTACTATAGGGAGCATAAGTTGCGGTTTGAGAGACTTCAGAATAAGTTTATCCGGTTCCTTCACTTTAGGATGACTGAAGAATAAGTTACATTGGGAATAAGTGCGATCCGCAGTGGTTATGGTATACAACTTTTGGAGCAGCGGAGGATAGTTTCCGATCTGGTTTTTCTGTACAAGGTGTTGAGGAACTATTACGAGTCCCCAGAGATGACATCATTTGTGCATTATCATGTGCCATCAAAACAAACCAGAAATAGGCAACTGCTTCATGGTGGGGATTTCAGAACTAACACTGGTAGAAATTCTCCCATGACCAGAATGTGTGAATTCTTTAATAAGTATGTCGGAAATTTGGATATTTTTGTTTTATCCTTGCCTTCCTTCAAGAATAATTGTAGAAGGATTTTTTGTCCTTGATCCTGGTTTTCTCTTTTTTCGTGGTTTATTTTTGCCTTCTTGTAGGTGCAACTGAGAGTGCATTTTTTGTCTGTGTTTTGTTGTCCTCCTTTTTTTATCATAGCGAAAATATATGTGCATATAAATTTTTCTCGTAAAAATATGAAATTTTTCCGAGTAATGGCTCACTTTTGTAAACACTTTTAATATTTTTGTTAGTCTTAAGTGGATGCTTTTTTGGGTGTAACTTGTTTGTATCCCATATTCATGAATAAATTAATTAATTAATAAATAAATTTATTTGGATTATGCAGATCCTTCATGTGATGCCACATAGCGTGAATAAACATCACTCTTGAGTAGTCTAGCGTCTGATGAGAGATCAGACTCAAGATGCGACCTGTAACGGGTTCCAATCCCGAGATGCAATGCGTGGGGTTATAAAAACATAAGAATCTCAAGAAAAATTTCATTTGAAGAGTGGCATTTGAAAAAAAAACAATTTCTAATTACTTCAAAACTACTTGGCTGAAAACGAACTCAGAGATATTCGTCGCTAAAGGCCAACCTCAAAATTTCAACGTTCATCATTCCGTTCGAATGTAATCGTGTAAACGTCATCAGTGACTCCAAACAAAACCATTTTTTTCTAAATATACTAAAAATACAGACATTTGGCCAAATCTATAAGCACTATGTTCCAATAGCGAGAGCTCTTTTTCGAGAGATTTGATTCGCTATAAATTTCCAAGAGCCTAATAGTTTTAGATATATAAAGAAAATACAAACCAATTCGATCCTTGAAAATCTACAAATAACGATGAAATAATAATTATTTCAGGATATGGGGAAACAGAAAATACCAAGTAAAGGAAAATAGCTCTGATCGAAAATGTAAACCGGAAATTTATCAGGTAAATCTCTTGGATTTGAGTGACAAAAAAAATAATGCCCACTAGATTTTTATCAGTTTAGGACCATTGATCTTCTGTTTTGGTGTTGGAACTATGTCAGGATTTTCGACAATATTCCTTTCCCAAATTGAAAAACAAAATGACGACATGGCAAACTCGTCCGGAGATCTCCCTTCGTGGATTGGTAAGGAAGTAATTTAATAATAGCTCATATAATTTCTTTATATTCGTACCAAACAGTAATTTGTGAAAAACACTCAAAACTTCCGAGTATAATCATTATTATTTTAATGGAGTTTAATTTTTCCTAAATATATGTGACAATTATTTTCAATTTTCGTTTAGTACCTACATTTTAACTAATGTACAAAATACCTCTATTTTCAACATGTCAACTTGCATGATTCATTATAGACTATATAATACAGTTTGTTGATATCAGTTCTTTAGAAGGTGTTCAAAATAGGTTACAAACTATAACATATACTCTCCCATTTACAAATAAAGACACCGTAGACTTGCGTACCATGAAATTCCATTGGTTCCGGATATGTCAACTAATCGTAAAGAAATGACGACTATACTAAGCCTGCTGTAGGCTTAAATCTGCTAAAATTCCATTGGTTCCTGATATCTCAACTATTCTTAAAGAAATGACGACTGTGCATACGCATGCAGTAGGCGTAAACCTCCTAAAATTCCACTGGTTCCTGATATCTCAACTAATCGTAAAGAAATGGCGACTATGCATACGCATGCAGTAGGCTCGAACCTCCTGAAATTCCATTGGTTCCTGATATCTCAACTAATCGTTAAGAAATGACGACTGTGCGTAGGCATGCAGTAGGCGTAAATCTGCTAAAATTCCATTGGTTCCTAGGATATATTGAAGATTCACTACAAAACAAAATAAATATTTCTGAACAAATACTTGTGGGGTCACAAAAACTGGAGTTCCTGATGAAGGAATGGATATTCCAGTAGGGCCTGAGAAGTTCTCAAACACATGTGCTATAACAACTGAGCGTGTTTTCTTTGGAGGAGGTGCAGGTTTCCAGTTCCAATTTCAAGATCTCAATAATTGTAATTTTTACTTTAATGATAGAAATTACTGTTAATGTAGAATTTTTGATAAATTTTAAGAAACTTTATAATGAATTTTAAGTCCATTGTGTGTGGAAAGAATAATTTCCAGAAAGTGAGTGGTGAACATTTTATTCCAGTAGTGAATTAAAAAAATTTTAATGTGTGGATAAACGTCAACAGCAAGAGCTGCATCTTAGTTGCTGCTCCAAACATGCCAAACCCTCTGAAGAGACCCGAATTACCTAATGAAACTTGGATAGACACTGCAATTGATTTAATGGAACCATTGCCCACTAATGAATATTTTTTTGTTGTTGTTAGTTATTTTTCTAGGTACAAAGAAGTGATCATTTGCCGATCGATAAAAAGTGCAGATATGTTGCAAATATTAAAGAATATTTTTAGTCGTTTTGGAAACCCCGTGACTACAGCACGAAACAATGGTAAACAATTCTCTCATATTGGCTTCAACAAAATGGAGAAGTTGAACGACAGAATAGAGATATATTAAAAAGGAGCGCCAATTACGAAGAACCACCGTTCCAGTGGTGCGAGCTGGTCATTATTGACGCTTGGTAATCAAGACCTTAAGTTCCACTGTGGAACAGTTTCGAGGTGATTGCCGCTCATCAGCACAGTGTGGCACTGGCACTCTTGAAGAAGGCTGCCAGTCTTAACAAAGAAGGAAAGGGTTCTTAACAGACCTATCTTCCTGCTAAATCCACGATCATCGAAAAGGTTTTTCAGTTTGGTCCAAACCTCTTGGGGATTTTTCGCTTCCCTAACGTGGGTATATAAAGAAGGTTCCAGCGACAGTATTACTAACACCTCACTTCAGTAAACAACCACATTTATATGGTCTACCAAAAATACACAAAGCAAATATTCCTCTAAGTCCAATTGTGAGTTCAAGAAATTCAGCATGCCACCAATTGGCTAAATTTCTGCTGAAAATTATATCACTATTAAAAAATAATTCAACAACGATGATAAGAAACACGAAACACTTCATAGAAATAATGAAACATCAAGAAATCATGGAAGAAGACGTTATGGTCAGCTTCGACATTACCAGTTTGTTCACTAATATTCCGACAGATAAAACACTTATCATAGTTAGGAAAAAACTTGAAGAAGATCAAACCCTTAGTGAAAGAACTACACTAAGCGTGAATGCAATTATGGAAATGCTTTCTATTTGTATTGAAACAACATATTTCCAATTTGAAGACATCTTTTATCAACAAGAATTTGGAATGGCCATGGGTTCACCACTATCACCAATTTTAGCTGATTTATATATGGAAATTTTCGAACAGAAGGCATTACAAAAATATGCACTTAAACCCAAACTGTGGAAAAGATAGTAGATGATACTTTCATTATTTGGCAACATGGAAGAGACACTATAGATGGATTCCTTCAATATCTAAACAATCAAGAGGAATCAATTAAATTCACAATTGAAATCGAGAAAGACAGACAACTTCCATTCTTAGATGTACTCGTACATAAACAAAATGGAATCCCAAGAACCACTGTGTATAAAGAGCCAACGAACACAGGACAATATCTACATTTTGATTCAAACCACCAACTAAACACTAAATTGGGAGTAGCAAAATGTTTATTTGATAGAGCAATAAATATTTGTTGCACTGAAGAAGACCAAAATGAAGAAATAAATAACATCTCGAAAACTCTTAGAAGCAATGGCTACCCCAAAAAGATATTAGAAAAAGCTAGACGAACAAGAGAAAATCAATCTGAACCAACAGATATAAATCAGACCATTAAAACCGTAATTCCTTATGTAAAAGGTTTGTCGGAGAAAATTAGAAGAATTGGAAATAGATACAACATAACGACTGCATTCAAAACTCAAGACACTATCAGAGCTAAACTTACAAAAGTTAAGCCTAATAATGAGACACAAAGGACAAAGAACTGCATATATGAATTACCTTGTGAGTGCGGAAGATCTTACATCGGAGAAACTAAACGCCCTCTGAATGTACGAATAAAAGAACATCAGAAGCTTCTACGAGTACTAGACAGCGACAAATCCAGGTTGGTCCAACATGCTGTAGATGAAAATCATCGTATAAAGTGGGATGAAGCATCAATAATATCCAAAGAAGAAAAACTTGCAAGAAGAAAAATCAAAGAAGCATCATTTATGAAAATAACACCTGATTCCACAAGTGCTCCACCTATAGATCTGCCAGAAGTTTGGACGCCGATAGTTCGATCCAACTTAAAAAGATCATCATATCACAGATGAGTATATAACATCGTTCATTTTCTTTCATGACTTCTGTCAATTGACTTTTTGAAAATTGATAATTTTCAAAAGGTTTCTTACTTTTCTCCTCTTGATAAAGATAAAAGATGTCTATCGAAACGTCGGAAATCATTACATCCACAATAGATGATGGTAATAGCCCAAACAATCATTCAACACGAGCTCCATCATCAACAATATCTCGTCATCAAAAAGTCATTTCATGTTACATTCACTACAAGAAGAAGTATATCAGGTATACCGGTATGAAATGAGCGTTTTTTTTATGAAAATAAAACTAATTATTAATGGAAAAGTAGTTTTCTATATATTTTGACCACCTTTCTGACAATTTGTGGATACCACGCCAATAAAATTGTTCATCTTTTAAAGCAAACCAACCAGACACCCAATTTTCGACCTCTTCGTAGGAATCAAAGTGCTGCTCAGCCAATGGGTGTCCCATCGATGAAAACAAATGGTAGTCGGAAAGAGCCAAGTCTGGTGAATACGGCGGGAGGGGTAGCAGCTCCCAGCCAAGTGCTTTGAATGTATTTTGAACCGGTTTTGCTTTGTTGTTTTGATTCAAAGTGTCATCTCTTTTCAATATCGTTTGCATTTCGGCGTCTTCAAACTTGGTCTTCCACGTTCTTCATTTCACACATCAAAATGATTATTTCTAAACCGTTGAAACCATATTTTTCGTGTTGCTTCTTAGAGAGCATGATCACTATATGCTTCAACAAGCATTCGATGCGACTCTGCAGCATTTTTCTTCACATGAAAACAAAAACTAATTATTTCCGCAAATCATCACTTTCTGGAACAAAATTCGACATTTTCAACACGAAGGAAAAAAATGATGTTGTCTGTTCAATGACTTGATGTATACTAAATATGTTCCACAGATGTCATAGCAAACAAAACAAAAATAAGGGCTCGTTCACAACAAATGATCCGCATAGAAACATTTGTATCTTGACGCTCACTTCACACCGGTATACCTATTATGTATTGGCATACATTTAGACCAGCACCTCAACTGGGAACAACACATTAATGACAAAAGGAATGAAATATATCTGAAATTCCGAAGAATGTATAGCTTATAGGCATGAGGTCCAAATGGAAGCTTCAAAATAAATAACTAATTTACAAAGCGATCATCAAACCAATATCGAAGTAAGGCATACAATTCTGGTGTTGTTCTAAGCCATCGAATATTCAAATTATCCAAAGAGTTCAATCAAAAATACTACGTCCATTGGTTGTTGCCCCTTGGTATGTCTCCAACCAACATACATGAATATTCAAGAGTCCCATATGTCAGTACAGAAGTAGAAGACTGCTCGAGAAATTATCATCAGAAGCTGCAAGGACATACCAACCCACTGACAGAAAATCTATTCAACTCACGAAGATTGAAAAGGTCCTTGTCAAACGACCTAGCTGACTGACCATAACTAAGAGTCGATCAATGTGAAATACTTTCTATTGGTGCTGTACATAAAACACATAAAACACACTTTTTAAATATAGATTGTAAATTTCAAGAAATGATATACCAAGAAAAAGAAGTTTTTGACTCCACGTCTCTGCTTTTTTATATTTTTTCTTGCGTGACATGAAATATTTTGTGGATTATATTTGATAAAATACTCATATTGAGTTTTTCACTCAGTATTTATTGAATATTGAAGTTTAAAGTCTTCTTTAGCCATCTGATCATTCATGGTAATAAGACCGAGTTTGACATGAAAATTGTATTTTTTTCAGCTTCTTCATCAGTACTTTCAATGGCACTGTCGGCACCAATAGGTGGAATCTTGATGGAAAAAATTGGAAGAAAACAGGCACATATTCTTCCATCCATACCAGGCATTATTGGATGGTTGACAATTTACTTCTGCAATGATACTACAACCTTACTAGTTGGTAGAGTTTTGACCGGCATATATTCTGGACTTTTTTCCCCCATTACATCAGCCTATATTGGAGAAATAACGGCCCCATCCATCAGACCCGCCGTCTTAGGTTGCATCACTCTTTCTCTGAACCTTGGTGCGTTAGTAAGTCATTTGGTAGGAACATTTTACTCTTGGAGAATTACTGCTTTATGGTCCACAATAATTCCAGTCCTTGCTGGAATTTTCACATTCTTCTCAGAGGAAACGCCCAACTGGTTATTGAGGAGAGATAGAGCCGAAGACGCACGCATAGCATTCTTGAAGATTCGAGGAGAAAGTGAAGAAGCAAAGAAAGAATTAGAAGCAAATTTGGAAAAACACAAAACTGGATTGTTTCGAAGCAAACCCTTTAAGGAATCAATTAATGATGTAACGACAAAACCTGAAATTTTCAAACCTTTGTTGATTGTAGTTCTGTATTTTATATCAGCGCAATTCGCTGGTATTAATGTCGTTACTTTCTATGCTATTGATATCGTTAAAATGAGTATGGGACCCGATTTCGAGAACTCCCATTCTATAATGCTGGGTATGGATGTCATAAGAGCAGTTTCATCCGTCATTGCTTTAATCCTTCTCAAGAAATTGAAACGAAGACATCTAGTGATTGGAGGGGGCTTAGGCTGTATGGCATGTCTACTGACGTTGAGCATTTCGAATTTCTTATCTGGAGTTTATCCAAGTGCTTTAGTATTAACATATGCTCCTCTCATAGCTCTTCTAGGATACGTGTTTTTCATTTCAGTCAGTCTTGTGCCTCTTCCATGGTGCCTAGCTGGGGAATTGCTACCTCAGGAAATTAAAGGTTTGGCTGGTAGTATATTATGTATGACATCATTTTTTGCATTCTTTATTTCAATCAAATGTGCACCTTTTTTGTTCTCTGCCTTAGGAACGGGGTATACATACCTTCTTTATAGTTTTTTTGCAATGTTTGGACTCGTAATTTGTTTGCTTTTCCTACCTGAAACCAAGAATAAAACCCTTAATGAAATATCGGATTTTTATCGGAAATGAATAACTCGCCCTTGCATAGTTGAAGAAGGAACAAAAATAATTGAATAGTAATTCAACCAAACAAGAATAGTTATCAATTTCAATTCTGAAGTGAGTTGAAAACGAAAATTATGTCTGCTCGAACTTCATCAAGTGGTAAGTCTCAATGTTACTGAAACGTCAGTGCCCAGATCAATATTTTCAATACGATCACCATTTTCTTCCAGATCGATATGACCGTAATACTGCCTTCAAACACCTAAGAACCTTTTTTCGCCATAAAAAATTGCCTGTGAAGATTCTAGATTTTATATGCCAAATAAATCGGTACGGAAGGTTGGGCGTGAAAGCGAGACAGATTAAGTTAATTTCGCATTTATACACACACCGTCCATTTCAAAAGAAACCGAACTTTAAAAACTACTGGTAAACTTGCGTACGGTATAAACAATCATCTTCATATGCATTTTGAAGCATTAATTGTGTTTTAGTAAAAGTTTCATCAAGCTTGAAACAAAAATCATTCAGCTCTTTGTTTGAATCTCAATTTCCGACCGATGTACAATACACACTGACATTTGAAAAGCAATAACTTCTGTTGCATGCATACATGAAATTTATAGTAGTTGTCAAGGAGGGACTAAGCCATATACGAATAATATATTATAACAGATGTTGTAATATGAGTTCGGTTTCTTTCGGAATTTAGGGTGTAATGTAATATGGATTGTAAGGTCAATATTAGGAATTTGAAAAAGTTTGAAAAAGGACGAGATAATTTCATGAAAACAAAAATCTCAAGCTTGAGAAATTTTTCAGAAGATTATGGGGAATTTGTCAATGTTCAAGGGACGATCGGCAGAAAACTTTTTGAAAACAAACTTTTAACTCAACGAAACATTTATTTAATGATTAAAAATACACTCAGTGTCGATTTGGGTTCAAGAATAATTGTGTCATCTTGTTTTGATAAAAGTTCATGAAAATGACGTACAGGGCAGCATAGTGTTTCACTATTGGAAACTAACCATTTACTACTTGTGCAGCATTTAGAACCACCTTGGCACGTTTTACTGAACACCGGATTATATTCAATGCGATTGATTGAAGGAATATCGTTATTTTTCTCGATTTGAAAAAATCTACGAAACAATCAACACCCTATCCTCGCCACGCTAAGCCTATAGCATTTTTATGGTAAAATTTACGCATAAGACCTTCAAGGTTATTTTCATACCATAAGAATATCATTTTGTTAACTTCTGAAATGTAACGTGACCTAACTGCACTTTCGGCCCATCCTGTATAAACGAAATTCACCACTGACTCCTATTTTAGCTGATTTATGCGGAATGGGCCATCCATAATTTTCCACCGCGAATTTTGAGCTTTGGGATGGAATAACGAAATACTGCTAGGACAGGTTAAATTTTGTTTAAAGGGAGACAAATAAGGGTGTTCAAATAAGTTTGACATCACTACCCCTCTTGTCGCAACACCTAACAGCTCTAACTTTCGAATAGGGAAAAGGGTCCGGGTAGGAAATTGTTGGAAGAGCAATTCAATTTCATGCAGGAGTGTATTTTTTTTCATCACTTTATTATTATACAGAGTGTCTCACTATTCCATCCATAACTTTCGCACTCCAAATTTGGATCTTGGAGATATAAAAAACGCTCACACGAGTCAAAAAACCCTTGGCACGACACGGCCTTTGAAATTAAATGAAAAAGAAAGAGAAATTAACAATGAAATTCCGGTGAGAAAAAATGACTCGAAAAGAAAATACGAAATGTTGGAGTATCGACGATTGCGTACCTGGCTTCCCAGCACGGATCAATGTGTCACTCACGAGCGAGAAATAGTCACTTTTTCACCAGAGTTCTAATTTGTAGAAATTAACGAGAAAAATTGCGAAGAAACGAAGAAAAGTCTTGCACTGCACCGAACGAGCGTCGACGTCTGTATTCGAATTACTACTACTTTCGTCTCGCACTGTCATATATCTCCAACATATGTCCACACGTAAATATACGTTCATAGAGAAAGAAATGAACATACGTGGGCCGCATGAAACGAACAAGCATTTTGGAACAGAAAATAAATGAACTTAACTAACAATAACGAGTTGCAGTAACATAACCGCCCACCTAAAATAGAATATTTTATGAAACAAAGCAAATAAAAAATTGAGAAGATATCGAACATAAAGCGAAAAAAAATATACATATATACATCAACATATGTCATAACTATTGGAGAGGTAATGGACATAATTTAACCACTGATCTCTGCAGTACACCTTGAGTAGTCCGAACAGTAGCTACTCTAGCTATTTTATCAGCGCCAGGATGCAATTTCTCAATGCGTCCAAGTCGCCAGCGCAATGGAGGGAGTTGATCATCTTTTATCAAGACTAGTGCACCTATTGAATAAGGTGGCGAGTCGCTATTGAACCACCTTTTTCGTTGTTGCAGTGTGTTCAGATATTCTAAATTCCATCTTTTCCAAAAATCCTGATGGATACGAGTTAATAAAAGCTGACAACGCGATAATCGACCGATAGATAGGTGAGATAAATCTGGTTCAGGAATAGCAGTTAATGGAGCCAGAGTAAGAAAATGTCCTGGTGTTAGTGCAGATATGTCATTCGGGTCATTACTAAGCGGACATAAAGGGCGAGAATTGAGCACAGACTCAATCTCTAAGTGGACTGTATAAAACTCCTGTATGACCTGTTGAGACAGAAGGAACTGTAAAGTCTGGGCACCTGGATGCAGACATATTTTGTGGAAATGCTGAATAAGGAGCCCAGTAAGACGATGAGATGAAGGAAGCAAAGCTGGGTGTTTGTGATCAAGAGCCAGACCAGAAAAAGACAGACGACCGCCCACCCTGAGAACACCATCTTCTCCAATAAATGGATTCAATTTTCGAAGTAATTTAGATATGGGATTTCCCGAGATGAGATTATCGATCTGTTCCTTGAACACAACCCATTGAACTTGCTTTATAATGAAGAAAAGCGCATCTTTGAGATGAACTGCGGAAAATCTATATATTCCAGGAGCTTTAGAGTTTTTCATGAAGTGAACAAATCTGAAAATGTAAGCTACCATAGAATCAGACCAAGCAAAAATGTCATCTATTGTAAAGGCTGATTGGTAAACAGAGGAAACCACATTAATGAGTTTTGATAATAAGAGACAAGCACACAATTCCAGTCGTGGAAGTGAAATTCTCTTCAATGGGGAGACCTTTGATTTACCACCTACGAAAGAGATGTCAATGGAGCCGTCATAATTGAAAAACCTGAAATATACCGCGGCTGCGCAACCACGCTCACTACTATCTCCGAAACCATGAAGTTCGCAACGATAAAATGGTTTCGATGCAAGTTTCCGAGGTATCTTTAATTTACCCAATTCGGTTAATTCGGATTTACACTGATTCCAGCGACGGCTGACATCGTCTGGAAGTGTATCATCCCACTGCAAACCTAATGTCCAAAGATGCTGGATCAAATGTTTAGCAAGAAAAGCAAATGGAGAAAGGAACCCCAAAGGGTCGAAAATTCGAGAAAGTTCTGAAAGTATGGTACGTTTGGTACATACCTGAACAGTAGTTTCCGCAAAATAAGAAAATTCGTCCGACGAAGGAAACCACCTCAAACCGAGAATTTTAACTATCGGATCTATATCAAACTCCAAAGAATGGTGATATTGATGATCTAGAGGTATGGTTGAGAGTAATTGAGAACTGTTACTACTCCATTTTCGGAGCTCAAAACCACCACAATTCAATAAGGAAATCAGTTCCTTTTGCAACGTTTTTGCGTCTTCCAAATCATCACAACCTGTAACGACATCATCGACATAAATGTCTGTGAGCAAAATTTTGGATGCTTTCGGAAAACGAGCTTCCTCATCCTTGGCCAACTGTGCCAAAGTTCGAAGGGCAAGAAAAGGTGCTGGTGCAACTCCGTACGTAACGGTATTCAGCTGATAAGTTTTTATGGGTTCCGATGGAGAAAACCGCCACAATATTCTTTGAAAGTTTCGATGTGATTTTTGAACTAATATTTGACGATACATTTGTTTGATATCAGCTGTGAAAACGAACCGATGAACACGAAAGTTCATCAAAATGGCAATAATATCCTTTTGTAATTTAGGACCTATCAATAGAGCATCATTTAAAGATAAATGACCGGGTACATGAGCTGACGCATCGAAAACAACCCTCAACTTTGTAGATGGACTGTTTGGTTTGATTATACAATGGTGAGGGATATAAAAAGTATTTTCATAATCCGAACTCGTAGAAATTAATGACATATGATCTTTTTCTAAATATTCCTGCATGAAAGTAGAGTATTCCCTGTATATATTCTGGTTTTTAATAAGTTTACGTTCAAGGGATAAAAAACGACGTAGTGCGAGAGAATATGTGTCATCGAAAGAAAGTGTTGACTGATCAGGTTTAAATGGTAATGCCACAGTGTACAGTCCAGATGTATTTCTAGAATAGTTCTGAGCGTATAAGTTCTCACAAAATTGATCTTCTGGTGATACAATGACATTCTCTGAAACTTCTTCAAGTTCCCAAAATCTTTTCAACGAGGAGTTTAAACCTGATTCAGACAATGACAAATGAAAATTGTTAACTGATGTGTTAGGTGATTGAATCTTTCCCATGAAAACCCAACCAAACACTGTCTCAAGTGCTGTTGGTTCTAAACCGTTACCCTCGATACGACCCGGTCGAATTATTAAAGAGAATATATCCGCTCCGAGGAGAAGGTCTATTGATTTCGGAATGGAAAAGTTCGGATCTGCTAACTTCTTGTTATGGACACAATTCCAAAACGAATAATTTACGAAAGAACTCGGCATTTCCGCACAAATCTTCGGAATCACGACGGCATCGAATGTAAAAGATGGATTTATTTGACCTGATGGACGAATAGTACATTCAGTGCTGCAATTAGCAGAAGATGAGCTTTCACAAATTCCATTTATCGAAAATGAAGCTTCACAAATTTTCAAGCCTAATCTATTTACACACGATTGAGTTATAATATTTATTTGAGAGCCTCCATCTAACAGAACTCGGACCTTCTGATATCTACCCCAAGCATCACGAATTTCG
This sequence comes from Micraspis discolor, assembly GCA_030674115.1. Classification (NCBI taxonomy): domain Eukaryota; kingdom Metazoa; phylum Arthropoda; class Insecta; order Coleoptera; family Coccinellidae; genus Micraspis; species Micraspis discolor. The sequence continues at coordinate 367,364 of JARTUT010000027.1, forward strand.
ACCTCAGCGGTTGCCAAGAGAACGGTAGAATTTGAAGTAACATTGGTTAAAACCTGAGCTGAGCCTGAATCCGATGAATTTGCAGCATTGAAATGAAACGTCTCTGATGAAGAATCATTCTCCGCACTATTGCGCATGTGCAACAGGGTATGATGCTTTGCGTGGCAAGTACGACAATTTGACCTTGAAGAACAATTGTTAATCTTATGTCCAGAATGGAGGCAATTGATACACCAATTTTTGTTCTTCACAATCTTGAACCGATCTTGAACAGTTTGTTCCAAAAATGATGGACATTTGTAAATACTATGAGCTAACTTGCAATAATTACAGGTTAAACGTTTCTTGAATGATTCAGTTTCCGTTTGAACGAGAAGAGTCGAATTTCTTTTATTCATTGAGAGAGAACTAGATTTCAAAACTTGAGAATTCGAAACTGAATGAGTTTTCGACGGAAGAGAAAGAGCTACTGCCTCCAAGGCTATACACTGATTTGTCAGGAAATTTCGCAAATTGATAAACGACGGAATATCGGTTGAACATTCTTGTAATTCAAAACGTTTGATTGTTGCTGAATCTAATTTCTGAATGAGAATGTGAAATAAAACAAAGTCCCACTGGTCAACGAGTAAACCTAAATTCCTTAATACCGATAAGTTTTCCGCAAAACTTCTAGAATTCGCCTAAGGTCTTTAGCTGAATCACCCTGTAGCTTTGGAACATTACAGATTTCCTTCCAACACGTATTAGCGAGAAGTCTTTTATTTTGATATCTTTCCGCCAATGTCTGAAAAGCGCTTTCATAATTTTCAGCAGTCAATGGAAAACCTTTAACTAAATTTAAAGCATGAGAAGAAAGTGAACTAAGGAGGTATTGAAACTTTTCTATTTGACTCAAGTTAGAATTTTCATGTACCAAACTTTGGAACATATCGAAAAAAGTAGGCCACTCTTTATAATTCCCATTGAAAATGGGCAATACTATCTTTGGAAGTTTGACATTTGGCGAACTAATAGAGCAACTGTCTTGGTTTTTACTGGAATGTTTACTACAGGAAATAAATTAACATAAGTTGTTCTGATGGTGTAATAATTATCCATGAAGGCTGTTCGAATAACCTTCTCAGTGTTCAATTCGGGTTCTTCGGAAGATACTATCATAGAGACAATAGACGTATGTAAATTTTGAAAGTCCACGAGAATATCGTCAAGTATTTCACATCTTAATTTGAATCTTACATGGAGACTTTGATCAGTGACAGCGAATTGTGCTAAATTGAGAATTTCCTCGAGATCATCAATAACAATTTGACGACGAGCTTTGAGTTGTTTCAATTTTGTCGCCATTATTATTATTCAAGGTATACTGCAGAAAACAATATGAATTTGGTTTTGAGTAATTTCGAAAAAGAGTAAATAGACTAACCGATTGAAAAGAACTAAATTAATGAATAAAGCAAATAATTAAGATTGAATCTATTAAATTGAAAATCGAGTTGAAAATAAACAAATGAAAATAATGAAATGTAAATAAACAAAACCAAGAATGTCAATCTTTGTTTATGTTTTGAATCAAGGTTATGAGCATAGATGAGAAAAACAAACGAAGAGTTGTCTATGTTCCTAAAATGAAAGCCAAATTCTCCAACATGCGCAGAAATATCAGCAATTAAAGAATTTATGAATGTGTTCGATATCTTGTCAAGTTTTTGAGGTTAGATGAACATTGACCGAATGAAATAAATGCAAATGAAAAAAACGAAATGAAAAAATTCCAAAATGCTTGATCGCAATAATTTTGAAAACGCGGTTCGAAAATATGCGGCTCAAGAAGGACCAAAATGGCACGACACGGCCTTTGAAATTAAATGAAAAAGAAAGAGAAATTAACAATGAAATTCCGGTGAGAAAAAATGACTCGAAAAGAAAATACGAAATGTTGGAGTATCGACGTTTGCGTACCTGGCTTCCCAGCACGGATCAATGTGTCACTCACGAGCGAGAAATAGTCACTTTTTCACCAGAGTTCTAATTTGTAGAAATTAACGAGAAAAATTGCGAAGAAACGAAGAAAAGTCTTGCACTGCATCGAACGAGCGTCGACGTCTGTATTCGAATTACTACTACTTTCGTCTCGCACTGTCATATATCTCCAACATATGTCCACACGTAAATATACGTTCATAGAGAAAGAAATGAACATACGTGGGCCGCATGAAACGAACAAGCATTTTGGAACAGAAAATAAATGAACTTAACTAACAATAACGAGTTGCAGTAACACCCCTCTAACCGCTACCACTCAGAAAAATTATTTTTGAATAGAGATAAAAGGTCGGGTAGCTTTGTTGAACAGGTAATTCGAATGAAACCGTATTTTAATCCATAAACTTCTACCCCAGTGTTTGACTTTCGGGATGAGAAAACGAAAAAACGTGTAAATCAAAAGATTAAACCGTTGTCTTTATTGAATTACGGACAATAAAAAAATGAATTGACATAATGAAAAATATTTCAATTTAGTGAATGCTCAAAATGGCCTCCACCTTCCTCCCTGCATACAAACAGCAGTTCTTGGAAGCGATTCCTCACATTCCTCAGCATTTCGGGTGTTATGAAACGACATTCGATTACTATGCACTGGTGTAATTCATCCAATTTTGCAGGCTTCATTGAATAAATTTTACTTTTCAAATATCTTCTTGAAAATAATCCAGGGGTGACAGATCAGGGAAACGAGCAGGCCATTCAATGGCGCATCTCCTTCCAATCCAACGCCCTGAAAATCTTCCAACTAAATAGGTTCTCCAAAATATCTGTCAACATAGGATTGACATTGTTTCCTAAGAGATCTAAGTAATTATCACCATTGAGATTGTCGTCTATGAAAAAAGGGTTCACAATATTGTTGCCATAAATACTAACCGAGACATTCAGGTTTTCAGGATATTGAGTGTGAATCTCTCTATACGGGCTTGGGTTGGTATCAGACCAATATCGACGATTGTGACGATGTACAGTTCCATACAAATAATAATTTAGAAAGCACTGACGTGAGGTCAGATTGCTTTGGCGCTCTTGTTGAGCTACTTGCGAGTAAATATTCACACCATAACAAATCTATAAGCACTCTGATCAGGTGAACAATAGTCTTTTCCCGTACTGAGGAGAATGTGATGCAAATATGAACGCCTAATGAATGAACAAACCTATATCTCAAATTAAAAATATTTATTCATATTTTTCCCCAAGTTTTGTTCGATGCTATAATTCCCTTTTCCTAAAAACTTACGTCAGTGCTTTTCTGAATTTTGACAACGTATATTATTTCAGCCACCGAGATTGAATTTTTTCTCTATGATTTCCCGTAATGAAAAATTTTGATTAATATTACGCCAACTGACACTGATTAATAAGCCCGGCATTTGTCAATCGAATATCGATCTGTGATGGCCATCGTTCAAAGAAAATCATGACGTATGTCATTTCTCTTTTCTCTTAAGTAAATGAAAAAAATGATCATATCTTTTGATGGAAAAGAGCTACGGCAATGAAATTTGAGGATAAGTGAGATATCGATCACCTCAATATATTCACGAATTTTTATTGAAATCCGAAAAATATCTTATGAGATAGTACGGATTGAAAAATTTTTTTTGGGGAATTTTTAAAAATTTTCTAACGTGACGATTTCTGCGAAATTTTGCCAGCCGTTTTGTTGCAACCTCCCTCAACAATATTTCAAGTATCAACTTGATCGGATGGATATTCTAGTAGTTATTGAGGAAACAAAATTTCAGATGCTCATAACTACTGAACCATCCGACGGATTTGGCCCAATAACGAACTTGACCGAGATATTTGGACAATTAACCTATTCTGAAAATATGAAAACTCTAGCTCATCTCTTTTGGATGCTAGAGAGGATACGGACGGCCGGACAGACTCAACTTTCGCCACGGATTCTTCATCGGGGAGTCGAACCCAATCGATTAAGACAATTTTCGGCTCGATATCCCAAAATTACAGACATTCGGGCAAAATGATAGGCACTCTGTTCGGGTGAATAAGAGCGCCAAAAAGAGCATTCCTCAGAGAAGCAGACATTAAATAGGAAGTCCGGATTATTACTTATATCACCTATTGTTTCGCAAAATTGTAATCGGCGATCAAGGCATCTTCGTTCATTTCGTGAAGCAAACTCATCTTGTATGGATAAAACTTCTAATTTTCAAATATCCAAACAATAATATTTATAAAGCATATCGTGCCCTTTCGTTCAAATGAAATACTTCCTATTAAGGTAGTGTCTAATGGGATAGTCTCGAATTCATTTTTTACCCGTCCGAGCGTATTCTCCATCTCAAAGATCCAAATTAGGCGTGTGAATGTTATTGATGGCATACTGAGTTACTTTGTATAATAATAAAGCGATGAAAAAAACACTCATGCAGGAAATTGAATTGCCTTTCCAACAACTCTATCCCTTTTCCCTATTCAAAAATGAGAGCTATTAGGGGTTGCGACAAGAAGAGTAGTGATACCAATCTCATTTGAACACCCTTATTTGTTTCCCTCTCAACAAAATTTAAACTTTCCGAGCGTTTTTTAGTTATTTCATCCCAAACCTCAAAATTCGGAGTGGAAAAATTGTGGTTGGCCCACCCTTTATGGATCTTCCAGAAGCTTCTTCCTCATTGCATCGCGGGTTGGTTTGAATTCTATATTGTTGAATGGATTAAACATAATTTTATCATCATTTGCAGCAGTTTTCTTGCAACAGTTTACTCGAAACGTTCCACATGGATTTCGCCGTTGTTTCTTTGAATTTGGTTCCCTCTTTCTTTCGCATATTGATCTTTCAAATTCAATACCAATTCTTCTATGCTTCTGCGTTCATTTAATTCGTATTTTCGTTCGCAGCAAAAATCCATAAATTAGGAATTTTTTCTCTGATGAGGACAATTATACTTCTAAAATTCTCTTTACCGAAAAGTGACATTTTGAAATTAATGGCGAATGAAGTTGTCAAACTCAATTGTGTAGTCATAATTGGATTCGATAATAAGCGATGATATTATACAAAATGAGATTTCAATGGTTGTTAAGAGTGTCGAAAAATTTTCTCTTGAATGCCAATATTACATATGGGACTTTGAATTGAGGTAAACATAATCGAATAAATTTTGATATATTCAATATCTTCCTGGGGGGTATCAAAACAGATCTTGGTGTCATAAAAATAAGTTGAGTTTTCAAAAAATCACATGATTCTACTGATCCACATGTATCCTGGTCCTTTCGGCAAAACAAATTACTTGCATTTTCAAAAAATGCATATTACATCAGAGAAACTATTAATTGTTATTGTTTGATACTCGTGACTAATTTGAGAAAATTATAATTAGGTGCTATTATATCAATTGGCATTATGTTTAACAAAGGATATCAAATAATAATAATTGATTGTTCTTATGATATTCATTGAAATCAGAAATCATTGTTAACATATTTCAACAATGTATTGTTGATAGGAGAAAATACATACTGTATCATTCAGAATTTATCAAATCTTAGGCCTGCAAAATAAAATGAGGGTCTCAACTTCCTCTGTGGAGTTTGATAACTGATTCTAAGGTATTTTAGTGTGTTGATTACGAATATATACTTAGTTTTTCTCAATCACCAGCAGATTTTTAAAAAAAGGTACAGATAGAAAATAGCAAAAGAAACACAAGTCACATAAAAAAAATTACATTTGAAAGAGAACATAACTTTCAACTCAAAAAACTACCGAAAGTTAAAAACAACTTATTCCTAGTCTAAATAACATAAAAATTCTATGTGTGGAACCTGGTCCTTTCTGGATGCTTTGGTTGTGCGAATGTCGCTTTAATTGCTAGTTTGGATCGTTGTGCTTAAATAACCAAGAACAATAGCCATTATGCTGGTATTCTATCTTGCTTGATACCCGACTACAAGCTCTTTCAATTTTTGGTCAAATCTTTTACCTTTTTCTTTGCTAACGGCTTCTGGGTTTTCTCCGAAGTGTGCGAATTTAAGAAATGCAGTTTAATGGTCGTATTACAACTCTTTACAACTAAATTTGTTATTATTTTGACCACTTTTTCTTAATCGTAAGAACTTTGGTTTCCCAAAAAACTTTTCCTCTGATATTAATTCTCTTATATCAGGATCGACGAAAATTCCTTCTTATAACTTAGCTTCTAATAAAAATGGAACAACTGAGTACAGATATTTAAAGCCTTCCCCAACTTTATTCAAAGCCTTCACGAAAGGCTATACTATACCCAATTTGATGTATAATGGCGGCAGTAAAACTCTTTCTCTGGGAATCAAACCCTGTCTAAGCACGTTTTTAATTCCTGGGGATAGTTCAGTTCTTGAAGGCCATTCCTTTTTGGTCTAATGATGTTCATTAGGATCGTATTCAATATCGACCATTTTCGTCAATCCTGGAATATCTTTATATTACACTAAATCTTGACCTTCAGCGAAGAATGAAAGAATAGTACATTGTATTTCAATGGTAGAAAAGATGCAGTTGTTGGCTTGAGGCTGTTTGATGCACTCTCTTAGCTCGGGTATTAGACATCTGAGGGTCAGGGGATTCCCAAGTGAGGAACATCTAGCTTTCACTTATTTTTTTAGGGTTGTACACTTTCACGCATGCGAGGGGGAAAATTTTTTCTCTTTGTGATGATACCATTAAAATGAAGTACCAGATGCAACTAATGACACATCAAGATAGTTTATGACCCTTCAAATTTCAGAATTGTGTCCGGATATGTCACAAAAACAAAAGCAGCACTCTTTGACATGGTCTTCAAGTTCTCTCCATAGCGTATACGAATTTTGAAACTATTTCTCTGTCCACTTGCCAAATTTTATGGGGTGTCCAATTTTTGTCTTGGTTACTTAAATGGTATCCAAAATAACTCTGTGATACTGTTTCGTTATTTTATTGCCATAAATTTCCCACAAATATAGCAAAAACAATTCTGAAAGTTCAAATAACTTCGCAATGACATTTTGAAGTTTATGTTGCAAGATGCCCTCGTCACCTGTAATTTTTCTGAATCAGTGTGGGTACTTATCCAAAAACCCTCTGGTTTATCTTCACTACACTCTTTTCTAAATATTTATATCTGTAAGGTAATATTAACTAATCATATTTATGTATTAATGAGCTTCTTACTGAATTAAGCCAAAATAAACTGTTTTCGATATGATTGATGCAAATAACTTATACTCATTTATCTGGTGATTAAAAATTCACTGATATGCATTAATCAGTATGTTGCCTTACACAATAAAATGCAATAAATATAAAGCTGCAGTAAATTTATGATACATTCAATATCAAAAAAAAAAAGTGATGAAATTTTTTTATTATTTTTCCTGTAATCAGCACATCAGAAACTATATGAAAAGTTACTCACATTTCAAAGGGGAAAACCATTGCAGACCTGTGATTATTTCAGGATCAATAAAACCAAAGAATATCTTTATGCTCAAGAAAAACATATAGCTTACTGTATTACATTCTTGACATTCGAATTATGTTCGAAAACAAATATATCTTTTTATTATCTAGACTAGATTTTATTGTATCTTTTTAAGAAGTGATTTTATTTAAGAATCAAATGTGATATCTTGTTCAATTGGGAACATTAAATATTAAACTCAATAAAGTATCTGAATTTTTAGGAACTTTCATTCAATTTGTAATATTGAGTTTAAATAGGATTGTGTTCAAAAATCTGGTGAGATGTTCGAAGATAATGGAGCCTCTCAATATCAGAAATCAGCTCATTTTTTATCACTATGGATCTGAAAAAGTTCCTGAAAGCTGGCCATTGTGAGAAGTCTCCTGAGACAGATGTTTGAGCTGAAGTTGTGATGGCTGGCTGAGAATCTACAGCTTTGTAGAGGTCTGAAAGTTGGGAGGTGGCTGCTTGAAAGAGGGAATACTCCTCCAAGTAGACGGACGTGGCGAAGTATGGGTGGTGCTCCAGGCATGAATCAGGCCTTGCTGATTCGAAATGAGAGTGGGTCTTTGAGAAGGACTTATGAGGGTCATTTCAATGTCAAAAACTTTACCAGTACGTTTAAAAATAAACTCCTTCCGTCAGCTCTGCCAGATTTTCCAAATTATGAAATGCTTATATCTCAAAATTATAATGATCATAAAAAAAATAATAATAATGAATTTGATTTCGGAATTGAAGGTTTAAAAACATCTAGTGCTCTGATATCAGATTTTCCAAATTGTGTTCCGAGTAATAGTTTGATTGATACAATGAAAATTAATAATCCTTTTGTAGGGAAAAAAAATCAGGAGTTTGAAAAAAAATCAATATTCATCGAGTAAACCAATTATCGCCTGAAGAGAAATTTCTTTATGACATTAATAAAAGGCAAAGAGTGCAACTGTCTAAATTAAAGAAAAACATTGAAAAGTCTAAACATAAGTCAAAATTAGCTGAGAAGATTAGTGATTTTAAATTATTTTTGCAGCTTAAGCAGTCGATTGGCGATAATGGGGTTCGATTTTTATCTTCTCAGATCAGAAATTCAACTCTAGAAAACATGGGGAGCGTTGGACACCTGATGATAAAATTTTTGCATCAGCTCTATATAAGCGTGGTCCACAATCATACAGATTTTCAAATAACTTTCTAAAATTGCTAAGTAAATCTACTTTAAATACTTAAAAATAATAAGCAAATATTTCAGAGATTAGCAGTCAAATTTTCTAAATTTTCCACCCTTGATAAATTTTGTTGCGTCATGTTTGATGAATTGTCTTTGTCTCATGATTTACATTATGACCATGCCTTGAGTAAAGTAGTAGGATATGTATATTTTGACTCAAATCTAGGACGATTCAAAGAAATCGCTAATCTTGCTTTAGTTTTGATGATATCTTGGAAACAACTGATTACCTACTACTTCACTATAGATCAGGTAAAGACCTTAAAGACATCTAAAAATCCTGATTGAAGAAGTCATTGTTGCATTGCAAGAAGTTGGTCTTCGGGTGATTTGTACAGTTTGAATTTTGATAGAAAAAGGTTCCAAAAATTGTACAAAATTGAACCAGAATATTTGGCTTTGAAACACTCAAACTTGAAAATGAAAATCTCTATAACTGCTAAGACTATGAGTCACACAGTTTGTGCAGCATTGGAGTATATGTTATCATATCCATCTGTAGAGTATCAACATTATATTCTTACAATGTTTTTCATTTTGTTGCAGATCTGAAGAGGATTACATTCATGTTTCGCCAAAGAAGTTCAGCTTTCAATTCTAAGTCTCCTAGATATTTGTCAGTTATCAGAAATTATTTTATAATATCTTCAAGAAGTAAAAAATTAGATTAATCAAATGATTTAATTAATTAATTTATTTTTCTTTACAGAAATCAATTTGCTCGATTATGTACAATAAAAAGTTGATAAATATTCTTTGATTTTTATTATAATACTCGAAACATTTTCACAATATGAATAAATTTTGCTGTAATTTTTAGGTCCTTGTATTTAAAAATATCTAATAAAAAAATAAAGGACTTGAAAATTGCAGCAAAATTTATGGAGCTCCTGGAGATGTTCCCTTCGTTGGTCCAGATTATCCTTCGTCCATGTCTTGGGGCTTGAGAGGTCCAAAAGGATGTTTTTAAAGAGCTGAATTCGGTTCATTTGAGTAGCCACCTTCAATTTGAGAGAGGTGGGTAGGACGAATGATCTTGTCTGAGTTGGTGCGTCCACTTGAGATGAGGTGGAAGACTGTCTAGATCGTTGAGATGGTATCTTGAGGTATTCTTCAGCTGGAGGAGGTGACGAAGTACCAGACATCTTTGTCGACATGTTGACACTCTTGAGTTTGTTGAGATGGCGAGAGAGGTGATACTCTTGAGCTTGTTGAGAAGACGAGAGAGCTGATACTCTTGAGCTGAAACCTTGAGATTATTAATGTGATGTGAAAAAACAATATTCCAACTCAATCATCCAGCCCGAAGGACCAAATGTTCAAAAATCTGGTTGTTGAGATTTTTGGCAATTACTCAAAAGTGGACTGTTACCAAATGATTGAGTCAGAGATGTTAAAATAAAATGTTTATTGTACAAAGTTCACATTCACGTGATAAACAGGTACTCGCACGTAGTTAAAATATACAAAATTAACGACATCTAAACAGAGTAGACCTATTTACAAATATGAGAGATTTGAGTGTGTAATTTGAGTAAGTTGTGTTGCCTATTGTCAACTTGAGAAAGTTAGGAGTAGTATCATATTGATACGACAGACTCCAAGAGTGGTAGAGAACGAATAATTATAGTTACAACGTTTACAGTGATAGCCTGTCGTATCTATCAGAAAAACAGAAGTTAACTACATAAATTATCTGTTTGAGTTGATCATGTATCGGATGAGACTTGAGAATAGAGAAAACTATGTAATGAATAAGGTACTTGAGAAATTGATAAGTGTTTTAAGAAAGCATCTGTATCATACTGACTTAATTTGAGAGATTTATCATAGAATGATCAACGCTTACAGGAATAGCAGAGTCTATTAGAAAAGCAGAAGATTACTATGACATTGAATAATTGATATAAAATATTTGAAATGATAGAGAGTGATAAGTTGAGAACATTATTGATCTGAGCCTTATAAATTATGAGAAGGTTAAAAAGTAACAATTACAAATGATACTTAAAGAGTCGAAGTCCAACCAACTTGGGAACATCGGGTGGCTTCTGTCAACCAGGTCCAGCACGGTTTATGTAAACCATCTGTCAAATTGAAAAGTCCTGAGTAGATAGTAAAAACTTGTGGTTGTAGAGTCCTCCCCGATGCACCCAAGCTGGCACGTTGAGATATCTGAAACTTATAAGGCCTGAGAAGTCTATTCATACAGAGTTAGCATACAAGTTATCTGACATAGTTTGATGAGAGAAAAAGTAATGTTAGAGATGGTAAAAATATGACAATATGGTAACATGATATGCACAAGAAAAAAGTTTGCGTCAACATAAGAGAATGGTCAGCGAAAGGCAATTATGAGACTTATAATTTGAAATTGGCACAGTCAGCACGTGGTTTGAGGTAGAAAATGAGAGAACGTGGAAAATATACTATACAACCTGTAGCAGAAGTGTAGAGAATGAAATGTAGAGTGTATTAATGAATAAATGTGCTAGGGGTAAACCTGCCGAATACACATATAACCTAAAAAATATATTCTGACGCGTGCGCAGTGTTGTATCATTTACGATTTTGTTGCCAGATTGTGCATACATCGGATCCGTAGAATTTTGAATTAATGGTTGCGTTTCGTAAATCAATCAGATGTATTATGGTTTTTCAAATAAAAATTTTAATTTTTCGGCATAAAATGTATTAATTACAGAATATTTACAATAATACATCGCGAGGTTTATGATTAAGTTATATAAAAGATAAAATATTGTCATAGTGGTTTGACGAATTTGAAATTTTTTATGAAGTCAAATTTGTCTTTTTTCGAATGAATTTATGACCACCGCTGTACCTTTATAAACTTCTACAAAATCAATTTATAAAGTTTTTTCAGTTTGATAGTTTTTTTGCAAGTACTATTGCCAATTGTTTTTTTAATTAAATCTGTATTTTGTACGTCAGCTTACTGAGACCCTTCAATTCAAAGTTTTCATTTTTACCAAAAACAAATCATTTGAATTTAGAAAGATATATTTTTTTATTGAATTAATTTCATAATTATCCTAACAAAATAACATATTTATTTTAAAATCAATTTAATTATACTATAATACAATTTCATGAAAATATGAATGTAAATTAACTTCATGTGTCAAGGACAAATTTTTGACATTCTTGAAATGGACTAAAAATTTTTCGATCCGGCAACGCAGCCACCAATTTGACGTAACGTTTGAAACATCTCACTTGTTACTTGTGTTATCGGCATGTTTACCATTAGCTAAAAAAAAATCTGAATCTGTTTCATTTTAGCAAAGACGAATATAAGGTATGTTGTTGCTAGATTAAAGGGTTGAGGAAGAACAGATGTGTCGAGTGTTGATGAATTGTGAACATGTTTTCAAAAAGAATAGATAGAAGGATTTAAGCAAGACCTTATTCGTATTTGATCGTTTTTAGGGTGTCTATTGTATATTTCCCATTTTCCCTTTCAATATAATGAAAAATGTATCATAATTTTATTTCAATTAAATTGGCAATAATGAATAGATTGGTACAAACGCTTGTGGATATTTTTAAAGATTCAGCTAATAGCGAATCTATTGGTGCAAACTTTCTTCTGATAACCGGAGAAATTAATTTTCGAAAAAGTTGGGATACCATGACCCCAGTGATGCGAATTTTTTTAAAGATTCAGTCCACAATAATCAATCGATTGTACAATTTTTTCTTTGATAACTGTCTCGTTCTGAATTTTTAAAAATGAAATACATGGTTATCGTTGATCTAATAGCCTCCATGTCTCTTGTATTATATTTCGTTTGGATGATTTTTAACGAATTTGATTGAAAGTCAGTATTACGAGGCATCAAAAGATACACACACACAAAAGATTCTTGGTCATAGAAGCCGAGACTTCTCTTCGCAAGCAAAGCTTCAGTTCATTGAAAAAGCATTTACTATTTTGCGTTATAGTAAGCAACCCATAATATATCTCTTTCCATTCATTCCGTTTCGTCAAGAAATGAAACATAGTAATGATGAATATCTTTCCATCAATGTATTTCCGATTGCGATAAATCACGGCAAAATTTTAACTTTGTGAGCACGCTCACAAATGAAATAGATCATGAATTCAAACAGAAAAAACGTTTCCCACTGGGGATAAGGAAAGTTCTACCCGTGCATGTATTTTACGAAAAACACTGTACACCTTGTTGAGATGAGCAAGTGAAACTTAATAATAAAAAACAGTTTTTCATCGATTTGATTGAAGTTCTACAAGTTGGCTGCTACTTTACCAAAGTAGTCATGAATAGTTAAAAATGCAATTTTTGATTGTATTAAAAGAAAGAGCTTCATTCATTCCTCAAGACCAGTTTCGTCCATGGAAAATTCCTCAAATGCGCCTTGCACGCTAATGATAGTCTTTTCAAGAAATCTAAAAGTATTACAATCCACAAAAGTATTAGAATGGACTGTACATACTTTAGAAAGTTATCGATCAGTCAGCTAGGTCGTTTGGCCAGGTCCTTTTCAATCTGCGTGAGTTAAAAGGATCCTCTGTCAGTTGGTCGATCAGTTGGTTAGCATGTCCTTGCAACTTCTGATGATAGTTTCTCGAGCGGTCTTCTATTTCTATGCTAACATATTGGACTCTTAAATGTTGTGTGGTTGGAGACATACCAAGAGTTTTCAACAAATGCTCGTAGTATTTTGGATTTTACTCTTTGGATAATTTGAATAGTCGATAGCTCAGGATAATTGGATGAATATGTCTAAAATAGTGTGTGCAACCTCCGATTTTGTTTTACAGGTTTGGCGACATGGGGATTCTTTCATTTTCTCTCCGCCAGGTAGCGCCACTCAAATTTATTCGAATGTCAGTTAATGATTAGAATAAATTATCCAAAGTAATTATCCATTTTTTATAATGCGTTTTTGTATTTTATGTGGACAGTCTAATGCTGCGGATGAAAATTCACGAACTTTCAGTGTGTCAAAGGTGAGTAGAAATGATTTTTTTAATGACTCAAGTGAAATTGTTCTATATCAAGTAACAACTAAATATTATACGTGCGTTTAAAAATCCTCAAAAGATATACGCATTTGAAACACTTATTTTCATAGATATAATTGATCAAATCAGTTCTTTTTTCTGCTTTTGTCTTTTTATTTCCAGATTCGATGTGGACAACTCGAAGAAGCCTCTGTGTCCATCAATAGAAGACCACTCTTGAAGAAGGAGGTCCCTCAATTATATTTCAGCTTATTTTTGTACTTTCACACTTTGGCGGGAGCCAGGTTTTTACTGAGGTTTTTTCCGTAGCTTTTTATGTCATACGCCGAATTGTATGGCACCCGTCACTAACCCCTGCTCTATATGCTTTATTGTTTGCTAACCAAATATTGTGAGCCAAAAGTTCAAAAGAATATTATATATACATCTATTGAAATTATTTACTTTATATGTTGAATTAAAACTTTTTGAGAATGAGAATACATATTTTTCATCATTACAGAAAGAGAGCTCCCAACTTACTAATTGAAAGCATTACGTGTTCAGAACTCGCATCACAAGAATATTTATTTGAAAGCTAGTTAATGGGTGAAATCCATGAAATATTTGTCTAGTTAATTTTTCAGGAGAATGAAATAAATTTCTTTCACTTTTGAGGTTAATTTGATTTAAAATTTCAATAAATGTCAAGCGTTTGCGATGTACATTTATGAATGAATTGCCTTGTGGCTCCCTCATGTGAGTATAAAACTAAACAGTCGCCATGTCCCTAAAAGTAAAATGTCGTTTCCATTCAAAATTTGACAAGTGCACACACCAGTATTTTAGACATCTTACGTACTTCCATATTGGTTTGATGATTACTTTTAAATTAGCAATTTATTTTAAAGGTTCAATTTGGTCTTCCTATCTATAAGCCAATACATTTTTCGGAATTTCAGATTTATTTCATTCTTTTTGGCATTAATGTGTTGTCTGCAGTTTAGGCGCTGGTTTAAATGTATGCCAAAATACTTAGCCTTGGTATCGACTCGCACTTTCCGTTCTAATATTTTGACAGGTGGCACATAATTCTTCGTCTAGTGAATGTAACTTGAACTGACTTAGCCTCGTTAATGACGAGTCACCATTTTTGCAGCCAATGTCCAAGATCATCCAGATGTTCTTGTAATTGTTTCGAAGCTATTTCAGCGTTTTCATCAGATGCAAGTATGGCTATATCGTATGAAAATGATGCTATGGTGGTGTTTTCATATTCTGGTAAGTCCGAAGAGTAGATTATATATAAAAGTGGTCCCAACATACTTCTCTGTGGGACTCCAAATTTGACTTTGGCAGGAGTGGTTATTGCTTCCCCATAATTCACGGTAATATACCGGTCTGCTAGATATGACTTCAGAATCATGTAATATGAGTGTGAGAGGAGATGTTTGAGTTTATATAGCAGCCCGTTATGCCAAACCTTATCGATTGCTTTCCAGAAACACTACTGAGCAAAATTTTCCTTCTTCGAGACTTATTGAGATAGTGTTCACGATGCGTTGGACCTGATGCGTTGTCAAGTGTTTCTCTCGCAAACCTAGTTGGTGATATGGTAGCAGTTGGTGCATATCCATGTCATTGTTCAGCCTTTTGAGAAGCAACTTCTCAAAAAGTTTGCCCAACTTCTATGATAAACCATTGTTGAAACTATTGAAAAAATGACTCATATTGAATAAATAATATGGGAAATTAACGTGCTTTGGTGGTGAGTATATTGCTTATACATCGAAACTCCATAATTCTATGTACATTCTGATGTTCGTTGCTTGTATTTCGTGAGTTACGTATTTCGGTAGTGGATCATGTTTCAAGCTTCTTCGGATTAGAGTAGCTGTGCCACCGTGAGCAGTACCGTCTGGGTGTTCAGTGAAGTAAGTGAGATATTGTGGGATCTACAACACTGTTTCTTCAGTGAAATGTGTTTTTGATATCACCATCTATTTTATTTAGGCTCATGAATACTTCCAATCCATATTTATCGTTTGGAAGCCTATTTGCGTTCGAAATAGCTATACGTATAAACTTTGCCAATTTTAACAATTGATGGAAGTAGATTCAGTATGATCTGATTCTGGTTGATAAGTTGTGCCATCATGGTTTTGAGATTTGATAGGAACGTTGATATCATCGTTTCTAAATTATTTAAATTTTGACTTTGAGTAGGTAGTTCTTGTTGTGTTTGTTGGTTTCTCGTTACTTCAGCGTAGGACTCCTTTGGTGTTCTGGTTGTAGCTTGCGTTTGAGGTATGTAGATGCCGCCGGTAGGTTCAGATATATTATGTTGTCTTTCACTTCTTCGGATACTTTGATTTGTGGTTTTAACGAGCTAATTGTAGAATTGACAACCTCTGTAGTTAGCTGGGTGACTACCTTCACATAAGACATAAGCGGCTATGGTGTTTTTTTTTGGCTTAGAGCATGTTTTTGAATCGTGCTGTTTGCCACACATAAATGGACTATTGGTTATAGGATTTTGTGTGGCAGTATTCTTGACATCTAGTGCACTGTTACTAATTTTTTTGAATCACTCTGTATAATTTTGAGCTATTTAGTAAAATTTTTACTTTACCTACTTGAAACACATAAGATTCTATATTATATTGATAAACAAAAAAACAAATAGGCTGAAGTATGTCTGCACAATTATTAATGAATCGAATCTGTTTTTGAAAGAGTTTACTTTACCGGCACAAAGTTCACTGTTAGGAGAGTTCCATTTCGCAAACACTTGATTCGGCAGGAAATACTGTCTTGCACGAGTGTAGAATACCTCATGGTAAAGTTTGTATTCGTGGCCACGAAGCTGATTTCCATTTAACTCGAAAATATTGTCCAGATTGCCATTAATGAAACTACGCAGTATACGATAAATCACTAAAAAATTGGTTGCCTGTAAAGTCGGTATACGGGCGAAAGTTTTACGTGACAACGACTTTGAGTGATAAAATAATTTTAATGTGAATATTCATTCGTACGCGTTTACCTTTGCTCTCTCTCTCTCTCTCTCTCTCTATCGCTCTGTCTCTCTCGCTCTTAGGCGGGCTAACTGTGCTCGAGGGGAAGGGACGCGTGCCTTTCACTTTTTATGTCTGTCTCTCTCGCTCTTAGGCGGGCTAACCATGCCCGAGTGGAAGGGACGCGTGCCTCTCACTCGCTCTCATTGTGAGCGCATAACGTGATCTGAGCGTAACGCAGTTTCTTGAAGTGTCACCCGGCAAACCAATTTATAAGACGTTGTCACGTCAAAAATCGCCAAGCATCCTACTAACACTAAACAAGTCCAGCCCAAACAGTCTGTCATCTCAGGAAGGGCGAACCCTCCTGAAGGGAATCCTCGTTGCAGAACGCTGCACTCCCTCCAAACGTTGCTGGTCAGCGATTAGGCTAGCAACCATGCAGGGCCAGCAAATTCCAGAATTCGTCAAACATATATGATGTAAATCTGCCAACATGTCACGACCGAGCATCTAGCAAAAACTTTCCGCATTGAGTACAAAATCTTCCGGCATTTGAGGGTTATGTTGCTCACATGGGCTGACCAAGAAAGATCCTCAGTTATTACCAGCTCGATATCGACGTGCTGTACAGTGGAGACCAAACATTTGCCATCGATCAGATATTGTTTACGCGGATTATGACTCCCAAGGTGAATAACCCTATACTTTCCCACGTTCACAGGAAGAACCCACTCCCGGCACTAATGGTTAAACTGGTTTGGGTCACGCTGCAGAACATGAAAAAAGCGAGAATCATTCAAGAGCTTGATGTCATCAGCATATTGGGACGAGAAGGACAAGAATAAACAGGGCAGATCTGATACGTATGTCAAAAACAGGGTCGAACCCATAACAGAACTCTGCGATACTCCACTGATAACGAGTTTGAATTCAGATAATGAGTCGCCAACTCTTACTGAGAAATACCTTGTAACATCCTAGGTTTTCTTTCATACAAAAAAATTGTAGTCTCACCCTATGTTGAGACGCCACTGCCCTCACGTACCTCGAAGGAGAGTTCATGGTCAAAATAAATTCTATGGTTAGAACTGTGAAGTGTCCGCGTCGACCTAAGCGACTGCGTGGGAGGAACAAGAGGAAGGAAGGAATCCAAGATGGTGTGATTATGATCAGTTGAGTTGTGAGAGAATTAAGTACTTTTTTCGAAAGTTTTTAGTGAGTGCTGGTGTGAGTGCTAAACCGAAGCCATTGCTACATTGAGTGCCGCTCGAATCTATTTTTCAGGTAGAACTCAGATTAATTTAATTATTATGAGAGATCCATTCAGTTTACTAACCCTTTGTTGGTAAACAACATTGGAATGATGTATTAGGTAGTGTTTGGGCCTTTGTCATTAATGCTGTTGTCTTGTGAATGTAATTCCTTTGTTCAAATAATGCTTTGTTTGTTTTCATATAACTAATTCCTTTGTTCACATACTGCTTTGTCTAATTTCATATAACTATTTCCTTTGTTCACATAATACTTTGTTTGATTCATATAATTCTATTTCCTTTGTTCACATGTTTTGGTTGTTCTTGTGATGTTTTGTTTACTTTATATAATTCTACTTGTGCCATAAGAAGCATGTGATTCCATTGTCTCCGATATTACTACTCGTGGAGTTCAGGTGTCTACCATAACAATGAATGCCTTATTTTTCAGCTTTCTACAATGTGTTACTGGAGGGTAACCGATCAATTTTATTTACTGTACATTATGGTACAAAAGAAATTACTAATCGTTCTGAGGGTCTGGACCTGTGATTAGACAGGAACATATGGAGACCTCCACTAGTGGTAGTACTAGTATGGTTGATATGGAATAATGGATGTAACCAGTAGCACCATGGTGTTATATTGAAGGTTAACGTTGTTAAGTTACCCCTGTCTCGTGTAATCATTATGTATATTTCGTACTGTTGTAATTGGTCATTTTAATGTGTAATGTACTTGCCTTACTATTCATGGTTATTGTTGTGTATATTTCGTACTGTGTTAACTTATTCTTCTTACTGTCGTGATGTATCTCCTTGTTGTCGTTATGTATATTTCCTTCGGTTGATTATGTAGATTCTCTGCTTTCATTATTTATATTGCTTATTATCGTTTACCTATATCTGTCTCTGTCATTTATGTCCATAATGCATTCTGGTTATTCTGGTCCTTATTATTTACTCGTGATAGATTTGTCGTTTATTTATGCTATGATCTCGTACTGCTATCTATTTATCTATATGGTCGTATTACATGATATTTCATTTAGGGGTCTCGAGATTGTGGACCATTCCTATACTGTTGTATGAGATTTCTTAGGTTCCTGGATCGAAGGCCTTGAAGGGCTGGTTCCAAACGCCTTAAGGCAGGGACCGTTATCATCATGTGCTATAAGGCATGAGAGAATATACATTTTTTTATCAACCGCGAAACTTTCTGTCATTTTTTCAGAGCCGCCGCTAAAACTTCATGATCTTCCCCGTGTTCCCGATTCCTTAGCTCATACAATATTATAGTTATGGCTCACATACCCTGGGGCCGTGACCATTACGATGGTCATAATTAGTCGTTTACACATTTACCATGATTATTACCCTTGTTGCCTAATTGTAGAATATATTTGCAATGATTATTAATTCTTGTTGTATTATTGAAGTTGACATCTTTACCATGCTTATTATTCTCTTTGTATGATGGAAGTTGCTCTGATTATTATGATTACTATCTGTTTTGTATTGTTATAGTTTCTCAGCATTGTTATACTTGCCTTCGCTAGCTGTTAATGATTGACTATTTAGTTTTAAACAAGTGCCCTAACATCACCTAACATAAGGGGTTTTATGCCTGAGGCTTTCCTCTACATTTTTTTAGACCCGTAATAAAGAGCTGATTGTTTGGGTCTAATCGTTGTGTTTTATTTACCATCTTTGTTTCCCAATTATTTTCACTGATCTCAATTATCAAGAACTTGAATTACTCAAACCTAACGTAGAGCCCTACCCTTGCTAGATGATCACATTAAATGGCCAAGTCTTTGTATCTGGAATCCTTCAGACTCCAGTGTCGTAGTTAGTTCTGAAAATGATATTTGTCATTATTTTCGAAAGAAAAAGTGGCAAATGTTACAACCTACCAACAATAAACCAACTCAGCCAGTCCAAAGCCTCACACCAAGATGTTCAAGCTTGAACAGCAAACGGCGAAAAGGAACACTATCGAAGGCTCAGGAGTGGTCCAGATTGATCACATCCACAGGTCTACCACAGTCGATAGATTTGGTCTAAAGTTGGAGACCCTCCAGAAGACATGTGATAACTAATCGTCCCGGCAGAAAACCATTCTGTTGTTTAGGAATGATATCATTTTCAATAAAGAACTTAAGCAGTCTATCAGACAAAATCTTCTCAGCAATTTTAGAAATTGAAGGAAGTAAGCTAATAGGGCGGTAAAGGCCGAGACACTGTTTGTCCCCATTATTGAAGACTGGAATGACTCTTGACATTATCTCATCCATGTTTCACTGTGATTAGACGCATATTGTGCTCCCGAAATTAAAATTGTTAATTGAGTGGATATAAAATTTGTGAAACGACTGTGATCTCTTCAGTCACTCAACATATCTACTTGTGATTGATTATAGCGAAAAAATCGGGAAACAATAATTAATAATTAGGTGATTATGCCTCTTACTAAAAACCAGAAAGATGAAATCAAACAGTGTATTATGGAGTTTTTATCCGATAAAGAATTCTTATCGGCACTGACCAACAAGGTGGCAGATGCTATTACCCAGGTGATAAATGACCGGCTCGATAACATGAACGAGAGAATAACAGTGGTCCAAAAACAATGCGCTGAGGCGATACCTGAGATTGATTTCTTGAAGAATAAAGTTGAAAATTTGGAGCGGGAAAGTAGATTGAAGCAGTTGCGCCTTTACGGCTTGGAAGAAATGAGAGGCGAAAACCTGAAGGAGCGGGTTGGAAATCTTTTAAATCAAAGGTTTGAGGAATGCGACTTTCAAATTGAAAAGTGTTACAGAGTGGGTCCGAAAATGGGAAATCTATTAGACCGATAGTTATTCATTTCAATTCAATGAGTTCTAGAAATGAGCTCTTTTATAGCAAGAAGAAGCTTAAAGGAACGAAATTGACTTTAACGGAAGAGTTAACTAAGAACAGTTATGATCTTCTTATCAAGGCAAAGAAGAAGGTAGGCTTGAGTAAGGCATGGTCGAAGATGGGTCGAATTTATGTGGAAGTGTCTGGGAGAGGACATATAATTAATTCCATTCAAAATTTAAATGAACTTGTACATTAAATGAGGGAGCATAATTTCATAATTTTGTCATTTGTTTTTGCTGCTTTGTTACTTTTTTCTCTGTTCATAGGTGAATAAATTCGTTTTTTTCTTCTCAATTTTTGTTTTAGGAAATTATAGATTGCATTAGAGTTTTTATTCTGGTTTCCACATTAAACTGCCGATGCTAATAAGTGGATTATCATGAAATATATGGAATTGAGCACGGGTGAGTGAGAATGGTTCAGTTTTCTTTCTGTTTTTTCAATGTCAGATCTTTGTTTCCCCATTTGACAGATTTGAAAACTCTTTTGATGAGTAAGAGGTTTGATTTTGTAGGGCTCAGTGAATCTTGGCTGAATGATTTCATTCCTACTGAATCAGTAAGTATAAATGGTTATCGCTGCGTCAGGCTAGATCGGGGATCAAGGGGGGTGGAGTGGTAGTATTTCTTTCGGATAGAATAACGTATGAAGTAATTGTAAGTGACTGTTCAGAAAACTTGGAGCAGGTTTGGGTAAAGTTCAAGCATAATAGGAGGGTTTTCATCATAGGAACGCTTTATAGACCGCCAAAGGAAGTTTTCCTAGGTTTGTGGAATCGTTTGAGGAAACTGTTTCATCATTTATAGCTGAATGTGATGAGTTGATTTGCGGTGGGGATGTAAACGTCAATTTTTTGATTCGGGATGATAGTAAAGTAAAGGGTTTTGAACGTTCGATTGATCTATTTGACTTGGTGCAGGTTATTGAGGGCCCTACATGTTTTGGTCCTGGGTCGGCATCTTTACTGGATGTGATAATCGTTGAAAAAAAATCCCAAGGGAAATTTCGGTATGACAGAGTGAACATGGACATGATTTCAAATCACTGGCTAGTTTATGGTGAGGCTGTAGGTGGGGAGGCGGACTCGTATGCGGAAAGTTATAAGTCTAGATGTTTGCGTCGGATAGAACAGGATATTTTGGGAGATTACTTGATGGCTACTCCATTCGAGAATATAATATACATAGGTGATATTGATGGTAAAGTGGATCACTTTAATCGTTTATTGCTAGATCTTTTTGATGAATTGGCGCCCATTAAAACTGTTAAATGTCGAAAGAACTTCAAACCGTGGATCACATCCACAATTCAGATTATGACTCGCCTCAAGCATAAAGCGCTTCACAAGTTTCAACGGGATAGAACATCACAAAATTGGGAAAATTATAGGAAAATTCGCAATGAGACATCGGCCGCCGTGATTCGAGAAAAAAAAGCTTATCTACAATATTCAGTAGGGAACGAAAGGAATCCCAAATCCCTGTGGAAAAAAATTGCGGAACTAAATGTATATAATAGACCATCAAAGAAAAATTTGCCATCAAACATAGATCTTCCAGAGGAACTGAACAAATGGTTCTTAAATGTAGTTCGTGATCAGGGTGTAAATGATGGGTTAGTTGTCGAGTATTACAACTCAGAAAAGTTCACTTTGTTCAGCGAGGAGTTTGTTTTTGCACTGACAAATGAGGAGGAAATTTCAGAAATTATGAGATCGACTCGTTCCAATGCAACTGGTCCGGATGGACTAAATATAGAAATGTTGATACGTTGTAGCCCTCATATATTGAAGTTTTTGACCAACATTTTCAATAGTTGCATTCTGGACTCGAGGTTCCTGGGGATTGGAAAATATCGAGAGTGTTACCTCTTCCAAAGGTGAATAAACCTACCACCTTCAACGATGTTCGTCCGATATCTATAATATCGCCTTGTGCAAAGATTTTTGAAAGAGTCTTAGTGAATAGAGTGAGGTCCCATCTGGAAAAGTATAATATCTTGCCAGCTCGACAGTCAGGTTTCAGGAGAGGTTTTGGTTGTTGCACGGCTCTTCTTGATGTTGTCGACTCTATAATATCGAAAGTGGATTCGGGTGAGGTTTGTGTTTTAACTTTACTAGATTATTCTAAAGCGTTCGATAGAGTGAACCATCAGATACTCATTGCAGTGTTGAGGCACATAGGATTCTCTTCATCTGCCATTGAGCTGATGAGGGATTACCTCCGAGATAGGTGTCAGTATGTGGAGACATCGTCGGGAAGATCTGAGACAGGCACTGTGGGATGTGGTGTTCCACAGGGCTCGGTACTTGCACCTATTCTCTTTTGTATATATACTATCTTCATCACTAATGGACTTGAGTTTTGTACTGACTTTCGGTACGCCGATGACACTCAGCTGTTGTACTCTTTTCTGGCTTCAGATATTGTTAGAGCAAATCGGGAGATAAATTCTGATCTTGATCGTTTGTCAACGGACTCCTGAAGCATGATTTAGTACTAAATCCTGATAAAACAAAGGTTCTTGTCTTTGGCGGTGGGGCTGCTGAGGTGGTGAGAGGGTTGAAATTGAGAGTCAATGGTAGTGAAATTGCAGCTGTTGAGTCGGCTAGAAATTTAGGAGTCATTCTAGACGTTGAACTTCGGTTCACTGAGCATATATCATTATGTGTTCAGAGGGCCTACACTGCATTGAGGAGTCTTTACCCCCATAGGCATTTCCTGCCGCAGAAGCTGAAAATATTACTTACTGACTCACTCGTTCTAAGTCATTTTAATTTTTGTGACGTGCTGTATGGTCCCTGCTTGCGTGTTGATGATAGGGTGAGAATCCAACGGGTCCAGCGTGCGTGTCTTCGCTTTATTTATGGCGTTAGAAAGTATGAATCAGTCATTCATAAGTTGAAATGCTGCAATTGGTTGAGTATGGAGCAAAGACGTGAGCTACACTCTGCAGTGATGTTTCGCTCAATTATATACTTTAAATCACCTTCCTATTTGTGGAATAAAATACGATTCAGATCGGATGTTCATAATATCAATGTAAGGTTCAGAGGTATGATTTCTCCACCTGTTTTCAGAACTGCCTTGTTTCGTCGTTCTTTTTCATTTAATGTGTATTCATTATATAATCGCTTACCACCTCATCTTAAGTGCTGCAAACCGGAGGTGTTCAAGTCCAATTATCGGAAACTGCTCCTCTCTTCAAGTGCGTAGTGTGGATTTTAAGGCTACTTGCCATCTGACATGTGATTGTATTCAATGCTATATGTTTCTGTCTCCTCAGGGGGTGCTCAATCCATGATGGGTTTTTTGATGGGCGGTGTGTGGAACATGGGTGAATTGTTTTTTTTCTCGAATTTTTGTATTTATTTTTTTTTTTTGTGAGATTTTTCGGTGTCACAGTAATAACAGTTATACTGACGTGAGACCGTTTGCAATGTATAATTTTTTTTTCCTGTTCTTTTTGATGGATAATGGATAGTTGTATGGATCTTATATTATTGCAATAAACTTATTATTATTATTATTATTATTAACCGAGACAGAATACCCAAAATCTGACTGACTGTACGTGGTATAGGAATTGACGTCATAGGATCACAAGACTCATCAGAAAACGAATCAGAGGATGTATCAGAAAAAACAAAAGCGCACTCCATCAGAACATAGATCACCCGCTTCGTTTCTAACCAACGGGACTGATACCTTCGAACTGAGTGAGTTTTGGATATGCTTGTAAAACTTCTTTCTGTTCTGCTAAGGAATCAGAAAATATTTTTTGACATCTCTAATTCTCAGACTTACAGCATAGAGTAGCGGCGATTGATGCTTTAACTCTGTTCGGACCTATAGCCAAGATAACTACCATAACATTCTTTTTCGATACAGCATGGGGAAAAACTCTTCAGTCAGCCAAGGCTTTGAAGCCACAGATCTTATGAACTCATTTCTAGGGAAACGTTATACGGACTCTTTAAGACAGGAACAGAAAGGGCCCCAGGTATCTTCCACAGCCACACCACCCAACAAATGGCTCCGGCAAAGATGACGATTGGGAGAATCAAATTCAGTTATTGAAAAGGGTTTTAATGTTGTTCTGCTCTCGGGGAGCGAGGTAAACTGGAGGGTGGAAACAATCATCCTATGATCAGATCGACCGAGAGGATCGATGTACTCCGTCCCAGAAACCAAATCTGCGTCACTTGCCAGCAGAATATCGTGCGTAGAAGGAGTCTGACCATTCATGATCCGAGTAGGTCTATCAACGATTTGATGAAGACCAGTCTCAACAAGCAAGTTGACAAAACGACCAGCCATAGTATTAAGGGAGGAGGAAGAACGTATTGGCCATGTTATTCCACTAAAATTGAAGTCTCCAGTTAGTAATACTTTAGGGTAGGTTTCCGACACAGAACGAATATGGTCCAAAAGTAATTCATCGGACAGGAAGAATGGGGCATATAGATACAGCAAACACAGATGGAAAAGGTGGGCAAAGCCAACCTCACAAACAGGTTTTCAATATGAGGCATGATATATGAAAATGTCTAAATAGTAAAAGACTCAGATATGCCATCACTCAAGTATATACAGATACCATCGAAACCAACGTTGAGAGGACTATCACATCGAAACAGTTGATATTTCATATTATATTTTTTATATCTTTTATATTATATTGATCCGAAAGAGCATCATGCAGCCAAGTTTCAGTGATACAAATGATATCAGGCAGCTGGATAATCACATTATTCATAATTCATTATTCACAAAATTTATATTTGATTGTCCGGGCATTGATGTTAAGTATAATCCATTGAGAGAAAAATTTAGTTTTTTGAGGTCGAAGCTTTCGGAACAATAACTAACCCCGGGACACCTTTTATAGATGACAATTAGGAAAAACTCCAGTCGTAATCGATAGATTGATCAAGTAAGCAAAATGTCGGCCGATAACAGGACCTATCATATATATATATAGCAATTGGCCTGAGGTAGTAGTCTTCCTTCGTTAGTCAGTTTATCTGCCATATCGTTTTGTGGGATCCCCGCATGGGTGGGAATCCACAAAAATATCAGATTTAATTCTCCCTGTTTGGCTCTGTGGATCATTTCTTTTAGGTTGACTGAAAGGATGTCTGTCCCTGTGTGATTTCTCCAGTTTTGCAACTTGCTTAGGGCGCTCCAAGCATCGGTAACCACCAAAACATCTGAGATGTATTCTTGTAATATCCGCGACACTACAGAGCCGATGGCTGCCATCTCTGCGGTGCAGATGCTCCAATGGTCCGGGTCTATTTGCCTAAATGTGACACCATATTCCTCCGAGAAGACTCCAATGCCTACCAACAGATGCGTCCGTAAAAAAGACTCCATAACCCCCATATTGTCTGTGTCGCATTTCAAGGAATTTCTTTTCTGTATCTGCCGCCCCTTTATAAAGGTCAGAATGTACTATTATTGGAGAGTCAGCATGTATTTGGGGAGAAATCGTCATGCACGGAATGATACGTCCCTCCAGATCAATAATAATCTATTGTATGCTGTCAGAATAGCAGAGCACGTCTTACCCATCCAAAAGTCGACGTTCATAGTCATACCCTCTACTGCCACAATTACAGGACTATTCCCAAATCTGTAGGCCTTGGATAGAAACTTGAAAGCAAGCCACTTTCTTCTAAATGACAGAGACAATTTTCCGCTCTCATTCAGCAGGATATTTGTTGGTGTGGACTTCATCATGCCCAAAGCCACTCGAAGAGCCAAATACTGGACCTTGTCAAGCTTAGCCAGCATATTCTAATTCATATTCTAAATGTGGTCCGACTATCGCCTTGTATAGTGTCAGCAGTACTGAGGGATGGGCCCCCACCATGTTCTGCATAGAGCCTTCATGACATTAACATCCTGGAGTGCCTTCCCAAATATGTTCTCTTCTATGTGTTTTCGCCAATTTAGCCTGTGATCGAGGGTGACCCCAGATATTTAACCTCATTTACTCAAAGAATTCCATGAATTATCAATGTGGGAGACTGAATGAGACTCCTCTCTGAGATTCTCTACTTGTGTATTCTTCTCCATATTATTCGGTGATGATTCATTAACAAGGTGGCCTACTGGAGCTTCCCTGTTTTTTAAGGAGTAGTTTGAGTTGAGTTTTGTAAGAGCCTCTTTGTCATATCTTCTGTTAATATGGGCTTTTTTAGGGGGAGGTTAGGATAGGGCTTGAGGGGGTGACAGTCGCTTGGCGATAGCTTGTTTATTTTGCACTGCCTCAGCCAAGCTCATTAAGTGATCTGTCTATTGCGTTAGGACTTGGGCGTAAGACTGTTGTCTAGGGTATTTTGGGGTAGGGGTTGAGATTTCGGGGCCATTCTCTCGTTTGCGAAGTTGTGGAAATTCGGAGGGTTGAGTCAGAAATCGTGGAGTTGTGGGTGAGTAACTTATATTTGCCTCGAAGTAGGAATAATTGTGGAAGGCCATGGCTTCCTTGATTTTTCTCTGTCTAGCATATTCTGGGCAGGTTCAGTCCACAGATTTATGTTCCCCTTTACAGTGAACACAAGCTAGTGTTTCTGCAGTGCAACTATTTGATTCAAGGTTCTCACAACATTTCTGATACCTCCTACTGCTATTATACAGTCTCATCGTGTGTCCATATCTCAAAAATTGGAAACATCAAACAATAAAAGGTTTTGATGATAATTAAAAACTTACCAATATTGTAACACCACAAGTATAATAGGAAAATCACGTCACAGAGAGTCAGGATCAACAGACACTTAGCCCTTTCGTCGAAATTTTGACCTCGAATCCAATATATTCTAATAAATTTTCAAATTCGCGGGTACCACAAAACACTATTGTCATCTATACATAATCAATTCCAAGCGAAAGACCGATCATTGTTGGTCTTCATTTTGGTCCTTCTAGCGGTCATTTCATTACATCTTGTGCCATAAGCAATGACCGCTAGAAAGACCAGAATAATGAGCGGTCTTTCGCTTGAAATAGGCTCATGTCTGTACTGTGGTTAGAGCTGTGCAACTTGGATACTTCTGAATATCCGATACTATCCGATATGGACGTAAAATGTATCGGACACATTTGTTGGATACTTGGTATCCACATTTATACATACTTACAAAATCTCGATGTTATATATATATGTTATAGCTATGGAGGGGCAATAGACATTGTATACTATACATATAGTATATAACGTCTATGGTAGAGATGGAAATGACATTATCACTGATTGGATTTATAAACTTACAAAGTGATACAGATGACAGATGGGCAAAATGCAAATGGGAAATGCAGAAATGTACTACTAAAACTAAATGATGATGAATTGGTAAATGCTTTGTTTCCCCGATAATAAAGATTGTAGTGGAGCATCTGCGCAAATCGAAACAATCGCTGCTTTTGCTTTACAAATGTTCAAGTGTCAAGTTGAGAAATAAAAAACTTGAAACAAAATATCTAAAAATAAAACTCTATAGCTCTTTGAAAGTAGAACTCTATTCTATTTTTCAAAATTGCATGAATACCCGTTAGATGGCGTACACTGATTTCGAATAACCGAATGGGTATCCAAGTATCCATAATTTTTAAGATCGAGTATCCGATACTCGAATTCTAATCGAGTATCCGATACTTTTTCTTGGATAGATACTTTTTGCACACCTCTAACTGTGGTATTCTTGGAGGTGCGTGACCTACGTAGGTCATAAAGTTGGTAGTTCATTAGATTGAAACGTCAATTATCATATTTCTTTATTGTCATTCTCTAATCTCAACCCATAGACGTTATATACTATGGACTAAGTGTCTTCTGGCTTTTGTTAAGATTTCGTCTCGGTAGAAACTAGAGAGAGACGATCTTATGCGTTTTATCGGTACGAACAGAGAGAGAAAAGATGGGGTCAACCTGTCACAATCCTGATTGATGAGATTTCAGATATATGTAAACAAAAGGAATTTGGTTAGGATCACTACATTAATAAATATGGACATTTCGCTTAGTTTTGATTGAAAACGTTAATTTTTTTCAACTATTTTTTTCAGAATATATATTTTCTTGATTCCGAAAATGATTTAGGTAATCAATGAGTTCTGAAGTTTGCTGTAAGTTAATGATGAAGATGTTCTCAACAAGAGAAAAAATATCATGAGGATACTTGATTTTGTAGTAGTACAATAGCAAGTTGATTTATTATCTGTTTAAATATTTCATACAATTGACATTCATACTTACCTGAACGAGGTGCTTATAAATCTCCATCAATATTCATGTTTTTCTAGTGAGCGATTACTTAATTTTGAGTGTGTTATTGTGAATAAATCTAGTCATTTCAAGTTGAAATCTTTTTACACTCATTTACACTATGATTTCTTTGATAATAAAAACAACAAATTTAGATTAAAAGTTTTTATTCAGAATGTTCATTACATATAAATAAATTCATCAATCCAATATTCTGTTAGCGAACAATGTAACTGTGTTTGGTAAAGGGGTTAGTGACGGCGTACTATACAATCCGCATATGATATCAGAGCTTAGGGAAAAAACCCCAGTAAAAAAAAAACCCTGGCTCCCTGAATGAGTGATGATTTGTATGTGTTGTCAATAAGACTTCTCATTATATGAAAGAATTGGAAATATGTAAAAATAAAATTCCTTGATGCATTTGGCCCAAAGTGTCCGTATGGAAAAATGTTTACTCCTTCAGCATGTCAGAACAAAATTTATTAATTGACCTCAGGGATCTGTCGTATCTTCAGTCAAGATTCTTGCGATCTATTTTAAAAAGTAATACTAGATATTCATTTAAAAAATGTTCTGTATGAATTATACCTGAGAGATGTTATTCAATATTTGATGATTTTTATATTATTTCTTCTATTTAAAGTTCCAAATTGTTGATGATTTACTGGATTCAGAGACGAACTTACCTAAAAAAAAAAGAGTTGAAAAATAAATATTCCTATATTTTTGAAATTAATGCAACTTATCTTTGAAATGATCAGTATTAATTTGGTATTTCTCCTCCTAAATGAATGACTAGTTGGAAGTATTCAATCCTATTTTGGTCTAACAGCATGTAACAATGAAATTTCCTTATGGATTTGGTTTTCAAACTTATCATTATGGAGAAATCATGGAATATAATTTATGGAATGAGCTCTGGGCCTGTCCTTTTACCAAACAAGCCAATATTTGTGTTGTTGATCTATTTCAAAATAAAGCAGAGATTCAATAAGAATAATATGCTGTATGAAATATAACTCTTGAGATATTATTTCATTTTAATATCATCTCACGGAAGTCATACATTTTGTAAATTCTTTGAATTGATAGAACAATTCACCTGAAAATAAATTAAAGAATGAGTACCTTGTAACTTTTTGTTGAGAATGTTAACTTATCTTTGAAATAACTATTATTTTCGTCCATATTTCTCCATAACTCCATGATCTGATTAACCATGCTATTTCACTGTGCGATCCTTTATGTTTTAAGTTTTCATTACCTGAAGTTAATTGAATAATGATAAAATGTTATATGTATTTTCAAGACTAAAATGTTTTGGAAAACTGAAATATCCATAAATTTTTATCGAATTTCGATCAATAAGTACAGCTTAGGTATCTTACCCGTGAAATTTAATGTTTCCACCTTTTATGTACCGAGCAATGATAAGCAGAACAACTTTTCGGCATTTTGAATATACTGTTCTGAAAAGAACAATGAAATAAGCAATAAATGTTATATTTTGTTTTGACCTTAAAAGCAGACTTTGAAAAATTTTAAACACAATCTCAAATACGCTCAACTGTAAATTCTCGCCACAGATCAGATTCCCGCCAACTTTGAAATTATCTATGACGTGAATCATCTGTTACAGTCGTAAATCAGCGTTGACAGGTTTAGGGATGTTCCGATACAAGTAAATACAAGTAGGTATTCGATACTTTTGTTTCGATACCAAGTACTTTTAGCATCGAATCAATTTTGCGATACCTACTTGGTATCGAAAGAAACGTACTTGGTATCGAATCGAATTGTACTCAAATTTTGACATTGGTTTCTGGTTTCCATTTTAACCGCAAGATACGCAGCGCAGGAGGAGAGATGTCAATTTGTGCAATTCGCAAAGAATGTCAAGAATGTGATGCAAAATTAACGCAGCTACAGCCTAGGTTATGATACGGACTTTCTTTCCAATTTCTACTTGCTGTTAGGGTGTAGGTCTAGGGTCAGTTTGGTAATTCCAAAAGTCGTAGTGACCGTTTGTTGCATTGTTGTTACACTGACTAGTCAGAGTACAACATTTACTCGTGTTCAAATTGTTGTAAGTGTATTCTAAATTCTTCTTATTTTCGAGTGATTTATCGGTTAAATCCTGATTTCTGTTCAAAGCGTTTAAGCATGTCTAAGCTAAGAAGGTTCATCCATTATTCCTACAGTTCATCAAGAGCGCAAGAATATAATATTTATAATTAACCATGGTGCCACCAAAATCGAAAATATGGGCATATTTCAGCAAAATAGATTCGACAACAGCCAAGTGCAAACAATGTTTTAAGTCTTTGAAGTATAGTGGGCCACTAATAATAAATAAGTGGGTACCATTGAACAGCAACCCATTTGCAGAATGGCATCAAATGAAACAAATATTTCCGTCATTGTGCAAATATGCAATTCAGTATTTGATTGTTGTTGCTACATCGGTGCCAAGTGAAAGCCTATTTTCCAAGACAGGAGCAACAATATCAAAGTCCAGAAACAGACTGTCCCCAACCTACCTGGATCAATTACTGTTTTTAGGAAATTTGGATGCAAAAGAGTTTTTTGTTTGATATTTTGACATGTTTATTTGGAATAAACAGAATAAAAATCTATCCTAACGATCTTTCCTTATTGGTTCTATTAATAAAATATATATAACGTACTTCAATATTCATAATTTGGATTTCAAAAAAATTATTCAATTCACTCCTGAATTGAATACAGTATAGCTGGTTTTGAGAGATCTGAAAACAAATTGAAAAATTAACATCAAACATATTAGCAATACCTCTGCTAACTTTCAATCAATAAATCAGTGTTATTGTTAAAATAGCAGTATATAGATATGCTTAAGCCATTTTCCTTTATGAATTTCTATGAAATCTTAAATGTATCGATATGAGTATGAGTAGGTATCGATACTTTGGTCCCGATACATGAGTAGGTATCGAAACATGATTCGAGTACTACTTATATGAGTAGGTATCGATACCTTGATGGTATCGGAACATCCCTAGACAGGTTGCCCCCAAATCTTCCATCACTCTAGTATTCGGGACCTCTCTCTCATTATCGGTCCATAGTATATAAGGTCTATGGTCATTCTCTAATCTCAACCAAACAAAAAGATGTCAACTAAATCATTAAATTTCAGAGATATTTTCAGATAATATATCAAATAAGCTGGAGAAATAAGTATGTCAGATCCAAGTATGAATGTAAGTACACCGCACCTCCTGATTCAGCTATGAAAATTTCATGCCATGTACATTTTACAATATTTGATAGCCTCCTTTATAGATAATATCATAATCATATTTTATTTATTTAGGATTCAACCACAACCAGTGACACTGAAGAGGAAGAAATTGAGCCCAAATTGAAATATGCTAGATTATCCAATGACCTGCAGGGTATATTATTCAAATCTGAAGCAACATGTATTTGTGTCCATCCTAAGGCAAGTCATATCATGACAGAGCGCTCAATTGAGGGTACAACTAAATTTCTCTTATTTCAGTTTATTTGCTTGGGTTCCCATTGGGGAGTTATTCACCTCCTGGATCACCAAGGTAACAATATAGAAGGTAAAGAACTGAAAGCCCACACGGTTGGCGTTAATCAGATTTCAATAGACTCAAATGGAGAATTCATTGCCACTTGTTCGGATGATGGAAAAATATTTATTCACAGCTTATTCAACAAGGAAAATAATTTTACCTTGAATATTGGTCGCTTAGTAAAAACTGTTGCACTGGATCCAAACTATAACAAATATGGCAGTACCAGAAGATTTATATTAGGTAGGAAGTAAACTTTTTGAAGAAATGCCATGTTTAATAATTTGTTATTCTTCCAGGCGATGATAAGCTCACGTTATATGAGAGAACTTTCCTAGGCAGTTTGAGACCTACAATTCTCTGTGAGAGTGAAGGCTTTGTAAGAAGTATGAGTTGGAAGGGAAATTTTATAGCATGGTCTAGTAATGTTGGTGTGAGAGTTTATGACATAAATGCTAGGTGCTCCTTAGGACTCATAAAATGGGAAGAGCATAAAAAGTAATATTTTTTTCACATGAACATTTAATGAATACATTATAAAATTTATTCGATATTTCAGCTTATCTATTGAGAAATTTAGGTGTAACTTGAGATGGGCAGATGCTCGAACATTGCTTATTGGATGGGTTGAT
Organism: Micraspis discolor; assembly: GCA_030674115.1. Lineage (NCBI taxonomy): Eukaryota > Metazoa > Arthropoda > Insecta > Coleoptera > Coccinellidae > Micraspis > Micraspis discolor. Next base: position 400,765 of record JARTUT010000027.1, read on the forward strand.
ACAGTCAGAGTCTGCATAATTAGGAAAAGAAGTAATATTGAACTATCAAATAAAAACCTTCCAGAATATTTGGTTGATCCAGGTAATTTTTCTCATTTTGATGGAGAGACTTCGTTAAAAGTCAAATGATTATTTAAATGGAAATGATTTTCAGTAGTACCTTATGCCGGCAGGGCGGAGTAGTATAAAATGAAAAACAACAATTCCTAATAATCACCGCTTCAGTGTTGCGTGTTAGTCTTGGTTGATGTATAATATCCCAGAGTATCAAGACCCCAAGTGCAACTGTGGACTGGTTTCGAGGAGATTGCCTCTCATCAGCACAGTGTAGCACTGATGGTATTGATGGAGGCTGCCAGACGTCTAGAAGAAACTGCCATCTAAATTTGGATAACTGTAGATGACTAGACTAGACACGTATTCAAAGATCCTCACATACTTTGCTAAGACTGGCAGCTTCATTCAAGACCATCAGTGCTACACTGTGTTGATGAGAGGCAATCACCTCGAAACCGGTCCACAGTTGCACTTGGGGTCTTCTCTGGGATATTATACGTCAACTGTGACTGCACCACTTTGGAATTGCGGTTTTTTTTGTAATGATTATTTGTTATTATTATTACATTCAATCTCTCATTACTTCTCTTGAAGAGATTATTCCAGTGATATGTAGTTGAGTGTTTGGATGATGAACAAAACTGAGTTGTTGTATATGTGTGAATGTGTTTTGAATGCAAATAACAATTTTAGATGAGAATAATTAATGTAACAATGTAGATATCACAGAATGTTGATAATGTTCATGTGTATGTGACACAAGTTGATAGGCTGTTCAGTTAATTGTTCTTTTCATCAAGTTTTTGTTGGAGATAAATGCTATATTTGGTATCAGACTGACTATTGGAGACTCCCCTATTTATTGAGATTATTATTTTAAAGTGTCATTCCAGTGTATTGTTTCCAAAATCAAATATCTACTTGAATTAAATCCTATTGTTCCGGTTTTTTGCAACATCTGCTGAACAGAATATCCTCGCTTCCTTTGTTCGCGCGTCAGCGGATAATTTGCGGCGTTGCCGGACTCGTCTGTTTTCCTGTATCTAAGGAAATGTCTTCGATAAATTGCGAAAAGTGTAAGTCGAGTATTAAGGATGATGAGGAGTTTGTTTACTGCGACAGCTGCAGGATTGCTTTTCATACCACAAAACTGTGCACCGTGATGTCGTCGACTGAGTTGAGAGCTATGCAGCTGCAGAAACAGAGGTCAGTGATCTTCTTTTGTGATGTCTGTAAGGAATCTTTTGTTAAGATCCCAATGCTCCTAAACAAGATTGCTCTGTTGGAGAATCAGGTATCATCACTGAAGGATGAGATAAATAGCATAAGGGATAGTCTACATTCACAGGACCTGGGCCATACTCAGGTGACTTCTGAGATCGAGACCCAGGGAGGTCCCGAAGACATGTGGAGAGAACTCCAGGAGAGGAATTACAAGGCTAATAGCATAATTGTTTTCAAGGCTGGTGAATCTCAGGCTACCTCGCTGGAGGTCAGGATAGATCATGATATACAGATCGCCAGACAGGTTATGGAAGTTGCGGGAATCCGAGATGAGCATCTTAGAAGGGTGGTACAAGTTGGTAGATCTGCCCCGAATAAATGTAGACCTCTTCGCATTGTATTTGATTAACCGGATATTTGTCATTCAATTATTAAGCATAGAAGAAAAGTGTCTGATCATGGGCTGTCTGTGTGTTTGGATAAAACTAAAATGCAACTGGAATTGCAGAGGAAAACTTTGGCGGAGTTGAAGCGAAGAACTAAGCTTGGTGAAGGAGATCTTGTTATGGTTTTTAGAGGTGGCACTCCGACTATTGTGAGATCTGATAGACCAGCAGTTAGAAGGGATCGTACAGTTGCTCAGCCTCGATCTGGGTCTGGGTTGGAAAACTAACTTGTCCCCCAGAGAATCTTTTGGTATACTATCATAATATGGGTGGTATACACACTAAGTTGGAGGAAATTTATGTTTTGCTGCAGCATTCAATCTACGATCTGGTGATTTTGGTGGAGAGCTGGCTTGGTTCTGGTGTCCTGGACTGTGAAATATGCCCGAATAACTATAATGTGTTTTGTTTGGACAGAAATATCAATACAAGTACCAGATCTCGTGGCGGTGGCATTGTTATCTTTGTGAGATCTAATATTAGTGCCAATATAATTGAACAGTCGCATAGCAGTGTTGAACAGTTGTTTTTACTGGTTAGGGGTATGTAGACTTTATAATCCGTGGAGTATATTTACCGCCTAATAGTACTGAGGAAATCTATGCTGAGCATGGTCTGGCGGTTGAGGAGTTGTCGTTACAATATCCGGAGTCTAGGTTGTTTATCTGTGGTGACTATAATGTTAGGGGTGCGGGCTTCTTCGGTGATCGTTTCTCGCTTGGGGAGAATAATGAGAAGTATTCGTTAATGTCGGGCTTCCTGCACTTTGCTGGATTGACTCAAATCTGTGGGATACCTAATAGTCACGGAACGTACCTTGATCTGGTTTTTACCAATAGTGTGTCAGTGGAGGTGATGGTGGCTTCGGACCCATTGCAGGGGGCTGGCTTGCACCATACTGGTTTGCAGTTCTCGATCTCGACGGCTTCAGATTGTAGTGCGGTAGTGGGTGAGGATGAGGTGCGGCAGTTTGACTTCAACAGGGGTGATTATGCCGGACTGAATGATTTTTTGGCTTCTGTGGATTGGGATTTTATTGGGAAGGACATTTGTGCATCGGTGAGTAAATTTTATGACATACTGTACAGTGGCTTAGATAGCTTCATACCGATGAAGTCCAAAAAGTGCACGAAGTTTCCGGTCTGGTTCAGTGGTGAACTTATTAGAATGGTGAGTGCGAAGAGGAGAGCGCATAAAAAAATTGTAAGGACACGACACCGCAGTGATTATGCCGCATTCTCGAAGTTGCGTGACCCTTGTAAGATGCTTAGCAGATCTCTCTTCAATTCGTACTTGCGGATAACATTCATTCTAACCCACAATACTTTTGGTCCTACCTCAATTCCAGGAGGAAAACTCTTGGTCTGCCGGAGCAGGTGACCTTTCGGGAAGGGTGGCCACTGGTGGTTCAGATATTGTTGATCTCTTCGCGGGTTTCTTCGCTGAGGTATATAATAACGAGGTGATTGTGCCTCCCGACGTCTGGTCGGCTCGTGATGTTGGCCTGAGTTCCTGCCGTTTCAGCCCTGGCGAGGTATATGAGAAAATATCCAGCATAAAGTCAAGGCTGTCTAGCGGTCCTGATGGGGTGCCAACATTTGTCCTGAAGAAATGTGTGAATACCTTGTCGGTGCCACTATGTTCTTTGTTCAATGTCTCCCTTGAGCGTGGTGTGTTTCCCTGCATTCTGGAAAAGAAGTTTCTTGGTGCCAATATTCAAGTCCGGTTTGGCGTCCAGCGCTGAAAACTATCGTGGCATTTCCATTCAGTCCAATATCCCTAAATTTCTGGATAGCTTACTATGCAGCTTTTTATCGTGGAATCTCAGCACGGTTTTGATAAACGAGCAGCACGGCTTTCGGAGGGGTAGGTCAACTATGTCAAATCTAATTCTATATGTGAACGATATAGTCGAGTGTTTCGAGTCGGGTTCACAGGTTGACGCTATCTACACTGATTTTTGCAAGGCCTTCGACAGGGTCAATCATAACATACTGATTGCTAAGTTAGAGGTGGTTGGCATTTCGGGTTCTCTTCTGCAGTGATTCAGAACTTTTTTGGTTGGTCGACACTGTTCTCAGATTGAAGTTTTGCTGTTTGCGGATGACCTGAAGGTGTACACTGTCGTCGGCGGTCTTTCGGATGCGTTGAGGCTGCAGGAAGAATTGGACCTTCTTTATGCTTGGACTCTGCGTAATTGTTTGTACTTAAACATCGCTAAGTGCAAGATCATTAGCTTTTACCGTGGAGATCAAATTGTTTATTATCACTACAATATTAATGGGTGTTTGTTGTCCAGGGTTGGGGTGGTGAGTATCTGAGCGTGATTCTGAACCGTAAGCTTGATTTTAGGGAGCACATTGTCAATACAACCGGCAGGGCATACAGGATCCTGGGATTTGTTTAGCGTAATTCCAGAGAGTTTTCTGTGGGAACGTTAAGAACCCTATATGTTTCCCTGGTCAGACCAATACTGGAGTATGGATCACCTGTGTGGACACCTTTTTACGCCTGTCATACCCGTTCAGTTGAGAGGATCCAGAGGAGGTTCCTGAGTTATCTTAATTTTAGACTTGGAGGTATATATGGTGGAGATGTTGAGTGCACTCGGGCATGCTTGCGATTGGATACCCTGGAGGTCCGTCGATGGTTGGCGGACTTTTGCTTTTTGTTCAGGTTGCTTAATGGTACTGTTGATTGTCCAGGTATCCTTGGGCTCATTGATTTTAATATTCCTCCGAGATCAACCAGGAGTGTTCAGCTATTTCGGAGCCGACTACATAGAACTAATTATGCTAAGCATTTGTTCCCATCGCGCATGCTCGACTTTGGTAATAGATGCGGTGATATCCATTTTTTTTCGACTTCCCTGCGGACATTTAAAGCTGGGACTCTTTCGAGATTGAGAGAGATCTTCTATGGGTCACCGTTGGTGTGAGCTCCTTATCTGTGTATATTATGCATTGTGTATTTTCTAAATATGTATATTTTGTATTTTATTGTAAAGTTTATATTGGGGGTTTCCCGTTGTTCCTGCTTAATGCAGTGTTAAATAAATAAATAAAAAAGAATTGCTTTAACTGTATTCATTATTATTTAGTCACTCAGTTAGTCTTGATTTTAGTTGCTTGTATTGGCACTCTTGCTTTCCGACATATCTTCAGATCACGTCATTGCCAGTTGTCAACTGTCATTTCGATATTGTGAAAGAAATAACCCTATTTTATGTGTCTTCTGATATTTGTTTGGAAATATTTTAGAAACTAGAATTCAAATAGTTATTGAAGTTTTATCATAGATACATATCTCTTCAATCTAAAAAATTCTTCGTGAAGAAGAGCATTTCATTCATTGAAAGTATACCCTTTAAGTAGGTATTTTATTTTTTATTTTTATTAGAAAATACAACTATGATTCAACAAATTGTTGTTACTATAGTTGACTTGAAATTAAATTTCTGAAATCATTCATTTGAATTTTAAAGAACTTCTTATAAATGGTACTCCTTCTTCGACATTCTCTATTTGCTCTGAATATGTAGTATGAGTTTATCTCTCTTTTTTCTCGATTTGTTATATTTTGGACTCTTCACTAGAATTAGGCTCTCTACATGTTTGTTTTCTAGCTTGTATATGAGTTTACACTGTTATAATTTGATCAATTTGTCCAATTTCGTGTATTGATAAATTTTTCACTTCAAAATGGTATAACCTGTATGTTTTCTTTTAGTTTCAACATTTCAAACAGAATTTTATATAAGTGGAATAGCTCCGTTGGATCATCAGTTAGTGCTCTTGGGTTGCTCAAAAGAATTAGATGAGGATCAAAAAAGTTTACGTCCACAGCTTTATATTGTTGAGTATAGAGATAATGATTATACTGATATCTGTACTGATAGCCTTTCTCTGCGTGGTTATAAAGAATGTAATGTTAACGACTACCACTTGGATGTTTTACTAGAAGAAAATAGATTCTTTATTGTTGCTCCTAAAGATGTTGTAGTGGCTAGCCCTTACGATTTGGATGATCGAATACAATGGTTTATTCAACATAAGTAAGCTATTGAATTTTCACTAGTTGTTACTATATCTTTGGCATTTATTTTAGGAAATTCCAAGATGCCCTTGATATCTTAATGAAAAGCGAAGGTAGGGGGGTCAGAAGATATAACCTTGAAAATGTTGGCGTTCAATATCTAGACTATTTATTGGCAAACCAAATGTATGATCAAGCTGGAAAACTGTGTATGAAAATTTTCCAGAATAGGTCGTCATTATGGGAAGAGCAAATTTATAAATTCGCTGCTAAGCATCAACTCAGGTTTGTTGAAGGCACTTTTTGAAATTGAATGATTTGATTTTCAACCAATTTGTAGGTCTGTTAGCCCCTACATTCCGAGATCTTTCAATCATAAGTTGAATCCACACATTTATGAGATGATTTTGTATGAATTTTTGAAGTTAGATAGTCAGGTAAGGATCTCGTAGTTGTTGATGAGAAATTTTTGACGATGGAATTGTTATTTGGGCAATATCCATCATATCCCATTATGAGGTATTGAAGAATTTGAAATATTTTCAGCTTCTTCAAAAGCTAATTTCGCTTAGAAAATATATATCGAAGCATTGGTAGCAAGAACAATAAAATATCGTGGATATTGCCCAAATATATGATGATAATCATTCCTAAATTATTATTCCAAATTGTGCTCATAAAGTTCCTTTAAAGCAAGAAAATTAACAAACCTTTAATCGGTTTGATCATTTCTGAAGACTATCAACTATTTCTTCAAAAGCCCCAAACTAATCAATTACCAAACTGGCTGTTACCAATATAAACCTAAAATTTCTGATAATGGAAGATATTTTGCGCTTTCTCCATGGTTTTCCTAAGAAACAAGCCATTTCAGTTTTTGTTTACATCTTGCCAGAGATTGCACCTGGATTAGTGGAGATCTCTAAGTCAAACTCCTAATAAGTGGAAGAATAGGGCATAGCACTTGTTAGAGAAAGACTCAAATATCATTAGCGACATTGTAGAACCATCTCCAAAAAAAATGTTATGAAATTTGTTGAAAAATATATACCAGGTGATTATACCAAATGCATCATTAATCTATCAAGTTAAACTCTAAGTGATCTATCCTCGTCAACAGAGAATCAATAACACCAAAAGCCATTCCCAGAATGGATATTATGTTGGCAACCAATAAATTTACACTTGAGATATTGAAACAGAGACAGTAGAGAATTATCATTGGAAAGAAGAATACTGCATACAACCACTAAACAACCAGAAAACACTATTGATATAGCAGAACAGAACGCTCTGAAAGTAGAATTTCACATCAGATTTTTCCTTGAATATCATTTCAGCTGACGGAGATAAAAGGGTAATTCTTGATGTTCAAACAGTTAATCAAGAAATCCTGGAAAACATAAAATTGAAAAAAAAAAACCTACTACCACAGTAGAAAACCAAACCCAAAGAACCCTGTAAAATCTCCCATGGGCGGACACTCACGGGACCGCTTGATGGTGTCCGTTTAAGAGGGGTGTCCGCTTAAAAGAAATACATATGTATCATACAAAAAAAATTTCATAGAAATAATAATTGGAGAATATTGAACATAAAAATCAATATATATAAAGGTATAAGAAAGTGAACATTTTTCAAATTCAACTATAACTGAAAAATCAATGTGATGAATCATTAGGATAAACAAAAATTTTGATAAATAATTAGAAAGCTCTGACGTTAGGTCAGATTGCTTTGGCGCTCTTGTTGAGCTACCTGCGAGTAAATATTCAAACCATAATAAATCTATAAGCAGTCTGATCAGGTGAACAATAGTCTTTTTCCGTACAATGGGACAATGTGATGCAAATATGAACGCCTAATGAACCTACCTAATGAACAAACCTATATCTCAATTCAAAGATAACTAGTAATAATTTCCCCAAGTTTTGTCCGCTGCTTCTCCTTAAAACTTACGTCAGTGCTTTTCTGAATCTTGACAACGTCATCGACATCGAATTCTCTCTGTGAAAAATTTTTTGATTAATATTACGCCAACTGACACTGATAGAGAACTCCGGAATACGTCAAACGAATATCGATCTGAGACGATGAACTTTCGATGACAGCCCTGGGGAATTCATGACATTTATCATTTTCTCTTGAGTAAATGAAAACAATTATTTAAATTTTGAAAAATCATATCTCCAGAACTATTAGCTTGTCGAAGTCGAGAGTGGTATTTTTGTATACGTCTCATACGTATCATAAAACTGCACCATAAAAAATTTTTATTTGAACAGTGTCATTTGAAAAAATTTTTTTTTTTTGTTACTCGAACCTATTCGGCCGATTTGACCGAATAACGAACTTATCCGAGATATTTATACCTCAAACCTATTCTGAAAGTTTCAACTCTCTAACTTCATCCGTTCGAGAGTTATCGTGTTCACGGAACGGATGGACGGACAGAATCGATTTTGACCACGGATTATTCATCAGTAGGTCCAAACAAAACGATTGATACCACTTTTGCCCAAAAATTCGAAAGTCACAGACATTTGGGCAAATTGATAAGCACTCTGTTCAGGTGAACAAGAGCGCCAAAAAGAGACACTTTAATTACGATTCCTGAATTTTTGTTTGTCTCATTTTTTTTCTGAATAGACAATCAAGAAATCTCAATTTTAATTTGGACAGAATATCTAAACTCTCTGAATCTCTGTGATTCTGGGCAAAACTTTTTAGCTGCTTGGTTAAAGTCATAGCTTCCCCATAATTTTGGACAGCATCTGTTTGTCCTGGTATTTCAGAATCTCCAGAAAGTTCTTGAGTGTCATGTGAGTTCCCAATTTCATGCTCTGAATCAGGATCTTCAATAAATAAATTATCATCAAGGTTCAAAAAATCGTTGAGGTTTTCATTGAAAATAATATCCAAGAAATTCTTATTTTTGAGAATCTCTGAAATAACACTGAGTGGCAAGTCATCTTCAGGATCATATGTAACAGTCTGAGCCTGACTTAATAGGTCAGCACCTTGCATATTTTCATGTTCAAAACCGGCTTTGCGGAAGCAATTTTTGATGGTTTCCTTTGTTACTTGTTCCCAAGAGGTTTTGGCAAAGTAAATTGCGTCCAATGGCGAGATTTTTTTTGTCAATTCGAATGCTGTACTAGCAGTCTCAATGTTTACTAGCATGTGTTTTAATATGAGACTTCGGTAGTGGGTTTTGAAATTTTTTATGATTCCCTGGTCAAGTGGTTGACAAGCTGATATACAATTAGGGGGTAGAAACAAAAGTTTAATATTTTTCAGGTGAATGAATATCTTTTGGATGAGATCCAGCATTGTCCAGAAACAACAAAATCTTTCTCCTTTTTTTTGCCATTTTCCAATCTAGTTCAAGCAACCACATAATTTGTCTGGTCATCCAAGCTTTCTTATTCCACTTCCAAGTTACTGGCAAATTGTTTATGTTTATATTTTTGAATGCTCTTATTTCAGCTGCTTTACCGATGACTAAAAGTTTTTCTTCTTCCCCATATTTGCGCAATGCAAAATTGTAAATCTCTCTTTGGGATATTTACCACCAACACATTTTTCTTTTTCGAATGTCAGCGTTTTATTAGGCAGAGCTCTGAAATAGAGACCTGTTTCATCAGCATTAAAGATATCCCTGGGGGAATATTCTTAGATAAGAGGACATTTCTCCCAGAACGATGAGACATTTTCAGCAATTAATGAAGCTCCTTCTCCCGAAATTGTTTTAAAACTTATATTGTGGCGTTTTCTGAATTTATTAAGCCAACCAGAAGAAGCACTGAATCCTGATTGTCCTAAGGACAAGGCTATCTCTTTGGCTTTGCAGCGTATTAACGGACCTGCAAAAAATTTCACCAATAAGTTTTCTTCTATTCAAGTATAATGTCAATACTAATTTTCGAATAACTAAGAAAATAAAATTCCACATATTCAAAAAACCTCATAAAAAAGTTATTCATATCCATACCTGTGAGTGGAATCCCTTTATGGCGAGCTGCTGTAAACCATTCATAGCACAACCTATCAATTTTGGTACCATCACCAGTTAGAAAGCTTCTTTTTTCATTCACATTGGTGTTCGACATCCACTTGCTCATAAGGATTTCTCTATATCTAATTATATCAGCAGCTTGTGTTTTTCCGATATCAAAACGCTTAGATAAATTCCGTACACTCAATTTTTCCTTATTGTACACTTCAATTATCCCAATTTTCTGTTTGAGAGTGAGTATATTTCTTTTTGGAGCCATTTCTTTCACTGAGACAACGTCAGAATTCAAACTAACACTAGTTAAATTCTCAGGAGTTTCGTGCCGCAGTTGGGATCGATAAATCCCCGGTTCAACCGGGGAAGTCCCGAAGTGAAGGCTGGTACTAATGTTGGCGCGCGACACAGAAACCTCCTCTTCTTTTCCATTGCGCCCCATTTGATGCAATGAACTAACAGCAATACTTTCCACAGGCAATTGAAACAGAACCGATATTTTTTGTTTCGGTTTTGTCCGGTTAATAGAACATACCTTAGTGTCCGCGTCCGTTCAAGGGAATGTCCGTTCAACAGACAACTTACACAATGTAAATTATATGGGAGTCAATTGGGACCACGTAAAACTGTCCGTTCAAGGGAGGTGTCCGTCTCAAGGGAGTGTCCGTGAGGGGGAATTTCACTATATATAGTGTGAGTCTATGATCACTGTGTTAATTTTAACAGCTGATTCTTAAAGCAAAACGAATCGCTTTTTCCTATACCACTTTTTCTAATTCTGCTCTATTGCAAAATCAAAAGCGATTTAAGGTTGGGCAAAGCCATCATTGGATTCTTTTTGAGATTACACAGAAAATGCAGCTTTTGCATTCTGGCATTCCAGAAAATTATTGACACACTTGTTAATGTGCTGTTGCTGGTGCTCTTTATAAGCTTCAAAGTGTAATATTTTTGTTAAAAACCCATTTTTATTGCTCTTCATCATCTTCAAAATCGTGCTGAATTCCATGGTAAGTGATTTTCCAGCAGAGTATCAGTGAGAATATTGGAATGCCTGGATTTTTTTTTCAATTTAAATGAACATTTCACAAGAAAATTCTCATCTGAGATCAACGTTCCCAATTCTATGAGTCTTTCCAATTCTTTAGACCATCAAATCAACACTATTGCCATATTTTTTAATTTTCCATAACTATCAAAGATTTCTATCTGTGTTCTCTTCAATGTCCTATTTTGAACCTGTAAATTACAATATTTTAATAATAAAATACAAATTTCGAAGTTATGATATTCAAGAAGTTTCAAATGTTTTGTATTTTCAAAACCTATTCGGAACAAATTTTTTAACAAACTTCAATACTAGTGGGGATAGATTATGAAATTAAGATTTTTTATAATCATTTTTCTCAAAACTGTATGAAGGACTCTTAAATACTTGAAGAAATTTCAATATGTATGTTATTTATTCATTTCACCTGTACATAAGAATAGAGTAATAAGATTGGCTAAAATTTCTCTTTGATGATGAATTTCATAAGGTATATTTTAAGATTGAAAATATTTCTTCAAAGTATTATGGATCAAATGTTCTCTTTTCAATGTACATTCAAGATTATCAGATATTTCATATAGATAAATATCATGTGATTCATTATCATTTAAAGGAAAAGCGGCATGAAATTACGATATTCTATTTTTCTATTTGTTTGCAAGCAACAAAAAGCTTCATAAGTTGAAGGTTATATTTTCTCTCAGATAATAGAATCTAAATTGTCACAGGATAAAATATTTATAAGAATTTGAAATTAAATATTCAGTGTTCAGTATTGCATATTAAACAATTATAACATAGCAAATAGTACGAATTGTTTCATTCGGAGAATTGATTCTTCAACTTCATTTTAAAAATCAGTATATCAAAGGCGGCACCTTAGTAGTAGTTCTCCTCATAATCAAGCGTTAGGCCAGTCCTACATTGGAAGCGGAATTTCTCCAGATCAGACAGTCTGGACGGGTCTGGAGGAAACAAAAACAAAGAAAACGTACTCTCCTCCTACATTGGAGGCAGTGTTCGATCTAGTCTGGACTGCTCTGAAGAGAATCAAATCGGGTCGGGTTGGCTGTCCAGACTAAATTTGCTTCTTATGTAGGACTGGGCTTAACCTTTGGTAACCCACCCTACGAACTATTTAAATTTCCGAAAATGGAAATTTTCGATAACATGTTTGAATACACAAAGTAATTGTTATATTAGCCTTTTAAAAACTGAAGAAGTATCTACCTTTGATTGACCATTAACAAGATTCTTTTTGAGTATGTCTTGTTAATTTCTATCCATCTTCAGAAAAGTTGTAATGTTTCAAATTCAATAGCAATTCAATGATGATACTGATTTTCAAAAAAGGTAACTGTGGCAGCGTGGAATCATTTCGGCTCATTGATTTTTCCAATTAGGGTTAGATCCAGAAAAAAGAGCAACTTGCTCAATTTTTTTCCAAATTTCAAAGAATACAACATCGAATATCTTGGAAACGGTGCATTTCAGGAAGATAAATATGGAATTAATAATTTTTCTAAAATGTTCAAACTTACAAAGAATGCTAGGTGGTGTTTAGTAACTGCCTAATTTCTAGTAAGTGATGATGGTTTTTCAGGTTAGTAATTTATTAACCAGAAGACCTTAAAGGCTAGAGCGACTGTGTTTAATCTGAAATGTGTGTCCCATTTGTTTGGAACCTCCTACAGAGTTTTAGTTCATTTGGATTATCCACTACGAAGATATAGGCAAGAATAAATTTTTTAATGAAATTTCAACACCCTTTATCTTTTTAACGCAGTCGAATTTTTTCCAATGTTCAAGCAGTCAGAAAATGCTAGGATGTGTTTAGTAACTTCGTATTTCAAAGAACGTTTTAATAATTTCACGAGTTGGTGATAAATTAACCTTAGAGGAGAGAGCAGGTGTGTTTAATCTGTAATGTGGCTCCTTTTTGTCTGAAACCTCCTACGAAATTAGATTTCATTTGGATAAGTCAGTACGAAGATGTAAACAAAAAACAATTTTTAATGAAATTTCAACACCCTGTATCTTTTTAAGAGAGCCGCATTTCCAAGAATGTTATAAAAAAAATATTTCGTTTGGTCTCAAGAATCTATGATTAAAATTAATGTAGTAGACAAAAACTCACCCTGTACATACAAAGATGAGGGTTGTTCAGACGAATTTCAGGAAGAAATTCCCTATATCAACAATTAGCCAATTTTATTCTGAAGATAGTATTTCCAGTAGGAGGTCGTTCCCCATCCATGATCAAAAATAAGGATCATTTCATCAAAACCATCAGAAACAACATATATCTGACCAAAACATTATCAGTTTGAGTTTCAAGAATTTACAAAGCACTGACTCGAGGTCATATGGCTTTAGCGCTCTTGTTGAGCTACTTCCAAGTAAATATTCGAACTACAAAAAATTTATAAGCACTCTGTTCAGGTGAACAAAAGTTTTTTCCCATACACTGGAACAATGTGATACTAAGACGAACACCCTTCTCCTAAAAACCTACCTACGTTAGTTCCTTTCTAAATTTTGACAACATACATTATTTCACCATAATGAACCATTTCGATTCGTTTCCCCTGTGATAGAATCGACATGACACTTCTGAGGAATTTTTTGTCATTTATCTTAAGTAAATGAAAAAATAATCACATCTCTAGGTGGAAAAAAAAACTACGACAATGAAATTTGAGAATATGTGGGATATCATTAACTACCTCACACGCACAAATTTTTGTTCGAATACGTCCAATATCTTATGAGGTATAAAGTAATTTTAAAAAATTTTCTAGCTTGTCGATTTTTATCAAACTTTGCAAGCCTATTTGTTTCAAGCTAATTCAGATATCTTTTAAGTTACAACTTGATTCGATGGATACTCTTAGAGTTATAAAGGAAACCAATTGTCAGATGCTACTAACTCCTGAATCATTGGACGGATTTGGCACAATAGCGAACTCGTCCGAGATATTCATTCCTTCTACCTGCCCTGAAAATTTTAGCTCTCTAGCCCATTCCGTCCGGACGTAATTCTGCCTACGAATGGACGAACAGAATCGATTTTGACATATCCTTACAAAACGATTGATATCTTTGATATTTACTCAAATATTTGGAAACTACAGACTATTGGACAAATCTATAAAAACTCTGTTCAGGTGAACATCGAGGAAAAACCGAAATAATCATTCTATCCAGATCTGAAATCTGAGAAGACTCAAAATACAAAAAAAAACAGCTAATCTGGCAGATTACACTTTTGTAAGACTCGACATAATTCTACTGGTAGAAACAGAATGGTCAAGTTTAATGCATCTTGGGAACCTGAAATCAATTATTATATTACATTAATCTTAAATAAAAACAAACTGCCTTAATAAAGGTACTTTGAAATTTATTCTGTAATAAGCTGTTATTTTAAAGTATACACTGTTAGTATGAACTTCAAGTTCAATGAGAACTAACGGCAGTATCGACTTGAAAATTAAAATGCACAGTCTAATTGCTCTCCAGAGAAGACTTGAATAAAACAGTAGCATCACTAGCCAGATGGTCTGAACAAAGTTTTCCATAACAAAATCATGCATTATAGAGGAGATAACCACCTTTCCTCACATTTTGGAGTGCAGCTTCGTATCTCTTTGATAATTCTGATTAGTTCTTCACGGCTGTTGAATAATTTCATTCTTTCATTGTGCCTAATATGACTGTACACCTATGTAATTACTTTGAAGGCTGTTTCTACTTTTGTTTTTACTTAATTTTTTTTGTAGGGCTTTCTAAATTTAGTTAAAGAATGGGAACCTCGGCTCTATAATGTAGTTGCTGTTATCAATGCTGTTTTAGAGCATTTATTGATATGTGACACTGAAAAGAACATGTATTTGGAAGCTTTAGCAATATTATATAGTTACGAACAAAAATATGACAAAAGCCTCTCTATGTACCTCAAGTAAGTAAAATATTTATTGCCATTATTCTCCATTTTATAAAAATAATCGGAGTAATCAAAAAATGCTCTTTTAGATTGAAGCACAAAGACGTATTTGCCTTAATAAAGAAACATAACCTATATGGTGTCATTCAAGACATGTTAGTTGATCTCATGGACTTAGACTACAAGAAGACTGTTGCTTTGCTCATGGAAAGAAACCATGTACCGCCAGAAACTATAGTGGAAAATCTGAAGAACCATGAATTCCATCTATATAGGGTTGGCTTGTAAAATATTCCAATATTTCCACATTTTAAAAATATTTTTTCCAGTATTTGCATGAATTCGATAAAAAAAATCCTAAAGGAGAATACCACAAGGACCTAGTTAGACTATACGCCATGTACGATAGGGAAAAATTACTTCCCTTTTTGAAGAAATCCGAGTATTATCCAATACAGGATGCTCTTGATATTTGTCAGAAAGAAAAATATTATCCTGAAATGGTTTTTCTCTTAGGTAAGATAAGCATGTCCATTCAGTCGAGTTATGATATATCAGTTGCATTCTAGGAAAAATGGGTGACACCAAAGAAGCTCTAGAATTGATCATTAGTCAACTGAAAGACATGCAGCACGCTATAACGTTCTGTCAGGAACATGACGACCCGGAGCTTTGGTGTGATCTAATGAACCATTCTGTCAACAAGCCCGAGTATATTAATTTTCTTCTACAAAGTATAGGAACATACGTGGATCCCACAATGCTCATAAGAAAAATAAAAGATGATACTGTGATACCTGGTTTGAAAAATTCCCTAGTCAAAATGCTGTACCAATATAATTTACGAGTAAGTATACAACACTCTGTGAATCATGATCATTAGTTTACCAGGGCTTGACTGGGGTTTTTTCCCTAGTCTTTCATGTCATACACCGAAGTGTATGGCACCCCGTCACCAACTCCAAATAACATTTGTTTTGTAAGCAAAAAGTTCAAAAGAATATATATATTAGTTCGATTGCTTTTATACATCTTTCTTGATTATTTATTTATTCTTCTGATCTTGAACTTCATGAATTACAAATTGTCAAATTCGCTCAAATAGCTCAGTAATGATCATTAAAAGAATTTTTTGAGTAACTACACCAACTTTCTTTGTTGAATAAACTGCAGAATGTCGTAAGATGAAACGTTTCTCTCACGTTTCATACTAATATTTCTTTTCACGTTGATTCATGGTTAATGAAACGTTGCGAGCCTCCTCATTTTCATGAATATGATACCGTGGATATAACGTTGATATTCATCCATCATGTCGTTATTGAAATACGAATTTTCAACGTTGATGTTCGTACCAAAATACCACATATACAGGGTGGGGCAAATCAAACAGTGCAGTTTTGAAAGGCTATTAAAAAAAAAGTATGCAACTTACAGGAATTAAATTTATTTAAATTTTTCGTTACATCATGCCATTTATTTTATCATGTTTTAAAAATTAAATTAGAAAGATGATGGCCTTCAGCAGCGATGCATTGATGGAGACGATTTCGGAAGTTTTCTGCCGCATTACGACACATTTCGGTCGGTATAGCACCAATTTCCTCCCTAATTCTTTCTTTTAGCTCTTCTAAAGTGTGAGGCCGATGTTTGAAATCCTTCTCCTTAAGGTAGCCCCACAAGAAAAAATCGCAAATGCTCAAATCCGGTGAGCGTGTGGACCAACTCAGATCGCCCCTCAGAGAGACGAGGTGCGTAGGGAACATCTGACGCAATTTCGTCATTGAAATTCGAGCAGTATGAGCCTTAGCCCCGTCCTGTTGGAACCAGATCTCCCCCGTATCTGTTTCTTCCATCAGCTCTTCCAGTTGAGGCTCAAAAAAATTGTCCAACATGGAAACATAACAATGAGCATTGACAATTACGGTTTATCCATTCTCCTCAAAAAAATAAGGTCCAATCACCCCAAATTTTGAAATTGCACACCACACGGTCACTTTTGGGGAGTGAAGAGGGCTTTCGTGAATTTGCCGTAGATTATGTTCTACCCAATAGCGAAAATTTTGTTTCTTTACAGCTCCACTGAGATGAAAGTGAACCTCGTCACTACTGAAAAATTTTGACCTCACATGGATCCGGTTCAACATTTCTTGTTAGCAATTCAATCGATTTTCATAGTCGAGTGGACTCAACTCCTGTTCCATCATAATTTTGTAGGAGTGGAAGAATAAGTCTTCATGCAAAATCCTCCTTACTGAGCGGTTGGAAATGCCCAATGCAATTGAATTTTTCCGGGCAGAACGAGTAGGCGATCGCTCAATAGCTTCTCTCACTCTCGTCAAATTTTCCGGTGTTCTTGCCGTTGTAGGTCTTCCTGAACCCCTAGGTTTTATTGTAGAACTAGTTGCTTCAAATGTACTCACCCAATTAGCGATTACATTACGGTTAGGGACGGTATCATGACGCGAAAGGTTAAAGTGGACCCGGAAAGCTCGCTGAGTTGCGATAAATGATCGACCATTTTCAAAAAACGTACGGACTGCGAAGCCCCGTTGTTCACCAGACCAAACCATGGTAATGACTAATAATGGCATGGCCTGCCCGACAACATGAAGCTATCGTGATAGGATTATCCCCACCACACCGGAAGTGCCAACCTTTCAAAACTGCACTGTTTGATTTGCCCTACCTTGTATAAAACTTTTATTTTAAGTTTGAAGACAACGTTGATTTCAAATATTGAATTAACTGAATCTAAATATTTCTTAATTGCTTTTTATTCGAATTTCAGTAAGATGTGGTCTTTGGCTTGTTTAAAATCAGATTGTTATTTTCAAACCATTCTTTTGATATCTCTAATGTACTTTCACATAGTTGTTTAAGATCCTGGAAAAATCTTTCAGTAACAAGTTTATTAGTATCATCAACATAGTTGATAGTGGTTACTCCTTTTTTGTTCATTTCACAAATTAGTCCATAGTCATTGAGGTATATCAAAAAGAAAAAGGGGGCCAACATGCTGCCCTGTGGTACCCCCAGAATTATATATTGTGTAGTTGATCTGACAGTTTCTTCATTCATTTTAATTTCTACCAATTGTTTTCTGCACGAAAAATATGATTTGACCCATTGTAATGCTGGTCCTCGAATTCCATAGAGTTCCAGCTTCTTCAGTAATCTGTCACTGTCAACACTGTCATATGCTTTGGACAGGTCCAAAAACATTCCCATCGCCAGCTCCTTATCCTCAAAAGCTTCCACTATTTTACTTATAAAGTGATAAATTGCAGTTTTGATAGATTTCCCCTTCAAGTAACCATGCTGATATTGTCCAAATATCTCATTCTCCAGGAAATGTAAATAGAGTCAAAGCAACATACATATGATAGATGTAACATAAGATAATAAATGTAAACATAGTTAAACTAAAAATTCTTCTAAGGTGTAGGGCTCCAATTCTAAGAGAAATTTAAATAATCTTCTCCTGAACATTTTCCATCTGTTATAGTTTTAATTGTATTTGGTAAGAGCGTTATATAATTTGAGACATCTATATTCAGCTTGTTTTTGGGATGTTGTCAAATTCAATTTGGGAAAAAGATAGTCTTTATTTCTGGTTTCATAGAATTTCTTTCTCATTTAGATATTTTTCAAATAGTATGGTATTATTCCTAATGAAGAGAATGCATTCTTGTATGTATATTGCATAAATGGTTAAAATTCCCATCTTCTTGAATTCGTTTCTGCAGGATTGGTCATATTTCAAGTTGTTCATTATTCTTACTGCCTTCTTCTGTACCACGAACAGTGACGTCATATTCCTTTAGCACAGGAACCTCCTTACTATTCATAACAGCTCAATTTTCATCATATACAGCTTTAAATATGGAACAATTAGAATTATTCTTTTTCATTCAATAAACTTTGGAATATTCAAATAATTTCTGATCTTGATTTTTAATTGGAGTTACTGAAGAATACCTTTCTCTATAAAAACATACTATCTGTAAGATATGCAAGTTTCGGATAAAGAAAAAGTATTTCTTGTTTTTGGCGACATTAATCATTATTGTTGAGATATTTCGAGAAATCTCCAAGTGAACAATCATTTCTTGACTTGAAAAGGCTGGCAATTAAACATAGAACCTTCAATTCTCAATATTAATAAAACATTTCCACTAAAAAACAAATAACATATAAAATATAGAGAATCACATATCTTAGAATATTATTATTTATTTTATAATTTCCTTTTCGTTTTGGGCCAATATAACGTAATAAATCGTACACAGTTGGCAAGGAAAATAAATTATGGAAATTTTCAAATTTTTATAGAGGGCTTATATTCAAATTCTAACTGAGACGATGATGTATGTTACGAATCTACTAGTATTAATAATAATCGATTTCATATAAGAGTACTGAATGAATTTTAAAATGAAGGATGTGGAAAATGTTTGCTTTCGGGCTCATACGCCTAAATACACGATTCGTCACTTGTCACGATGTCATAGAAGTGCTTCGAAGTAACGTGATCGTATTTTTGGAGCATTTATTCAGACCAATCGTCACGTGCTTTGACAGATGCCATTGACAAATTGAGTGGGATCCAACGCGAACAATTTTTTTTGCCGGTCAAATGTTCATGCATATTGAATGTATGCTGGTTCCACTAATGCCTAATGTTGTCTCAATCTCACAATAGGTCACATGACGATCTTGCAATATCAGTTGGCGCACAACATAGACTACCTATAGATAGGCAACTCTGACACGAATTTTGGTCCCGGCTTCGAGAGCTCAACTTACAGCGCCATCTTGAGTCATCGCCTAGTTGATTACAGATTCCATTCGCACAACGTTCCGTCTCGTGGCGCCCTCTAGTGCATTTTATATGAGTTATCATAGGATTCCACGCAAGCGCAGGTTGAATCCCATATTTTTAATGGATTTGAAAACAAATGCATTTGAAATGACCATAATTCTTTTAATCTGCTGAAGATTGTCACAATTTCAATAAAAAATATCATTTGATCAGAAAATTGTGACAATTTGCAGCAGATTAAAAGAATTATGGTCATTTCAAATATATCTGCCCTTCAAATCAAAGAACATACTAATCTTTAGAGGATGAAAGGAAATAAACAAAAAAGAAACTTCAGAAATATATATAATGCAGTAAATAATCAATTTACAATAATTTCAATATCGAGGGAAAGAATAAACGAACCAACAATAATTATGCAACAATTACTCATCAAGTTATGAAAATACATTAAAAGAATAAATTAGAATATTAGTGATAAATATATCAATTTAAGCATGAAATGCATTGAGTTTTATACTTTTATGAGAGAAACAATTTCTAAAAGTCTATTTTCTTTTTCTTTTAGATACTTTTTCGAATGCCATCTTCATTATTGGATCATAAGATCTTATTGTTTTTTTTTCCCGATAAAATTTTATTAATAGTTCGGTCATAAAAGTACAGAATTAATTTCATGGCAAAATCAATAAACTTATTAACTGAAATTCCATGAATTTGGCGTTTCGACGGTAAATCTCACATATCCGTTGAAGTATTCTAGGAATCTTCTGATAAACGATTTTTATGGAACCAACTATCAGAAACTACAATCAATGACCATGAGCAGTTCACTTATATATAAATACCTTGTTGCCTCAAAGTTTCTTCAGGAGTTCTGGAGGGTAGAAAAAATATGTCATCATTATGAGGGCGGCTTACATAATCTGAAAGATTATTGAAATTACAAAAATGATAATCATAGGGAGTAGAATGAATTACTTGGCATATGAAGTGTTGGTAGAACAAATCATTTTAGCTTTCCATGTGGGTCTATACATTCCATATGAAAATGCTTTACGCAAATAACGTTTTTGGATGATTGAAGACATGGATTTCCGATTCTTTCCAACCAAACATTTCTAACACCCTCAACTTGTGTAATGAAAAACCTAGAAAGAAAACAGTGTTAGAAACTGTCCCAAAGTTTTACTAATCAGAAATTACTACACGAATATGAAATTGCTACAGAAAATATTAATTCACAGTACATTTTTAGTGAGTTATAAGTTAATCAAAACCACTACTTATATGAATACAACACATACCTTTTGACATTACTATCACTGTAGCAATTGGGAACACAGCAAGAATAAACCATTTCATTTAAATTAAATTGAATAAGTTGAAAATGAATACCTCTCTAGCTGAATAACACTACTTTTTGAATTAAAAATAAGTAGTCTATGTATGGAATACACCTAGGTAGAACACGACATAGGAAAAAAATGGCGCTGACATAGATAACATGAATCCATCGATAAACACTGGTCCTTGATGGAGCTCCATCGCCAAAAATTGAATTGAGTTCATCGATGTACTGTTGTTGAGTTAATCCACGTATAAAGCCCACAAGTAATCCAAAACCCCAGAAAATTCTTATCAACATACTCATTTGTCTGAACATTGAATTATTTTCAAATGACGCATAACACAACTCCTCAAAGAGTTCGCTGCATAATTGTTCAATTATATAAAAACTGTTGTTTCTGCTAAATGTCGAAGTTGTTCAATAAAGATTGTTATTATTAACGTCACGTTATACAATATTCTTCATAATTTTCGTAATGTTATAGGAGATACAAGCAACTCCTCTTTCTTATTTTGTTAATATTTTCAACCCTATTTATTTCCTCCTTTGTAAAAAACACTTTTCATATACAGTGTGGAACAGCCAAATGGAATAAGTTCGATAACGGATAAATGAGAGCGTGTTTTGAAAAACGACACGGCGATTTCTATTTTTAACTGAGCATTTAAAAAAAAAATTATATAGGGTGCGTCATGTGACAGTGGCCAATACCCAGTTTCTTATTTTAAATGCAAGCCACTGTATATTATTAATTTTTTCGATTCTTCAGAGAATTCTAGACATAACTCACGTACAATGTCCTATACCTATCTTCAACTGTTTCGGGAATATTAAGTGTTTTCAGATTTATTACAAAAATTAACATTAAAAAAAGAAAATTATTCCATTTCACAAATTCGCTACATTACACTAAAAACCTAATAATTAATACTGATTATTTCTTAATAATTTAAAAAAGAACCAAAAAAATATTAATGTCAATGTAGTAAATGTTCAAAATGCTCGTCGCGAACGTGTTGGCAACATGCTAATCTGGTATAGAAATGCCTTCTAACATTACTCTACATCTCAGGTGTAACTGATCTAATCGCAAGCGTGATTCGTCTTTTTAAGTCATCTAAGTTGAGGAGTTTAGTTTTGTATACAATACTTTTGACATATCCCCACAAAAAGTAGTCTAATAGCGACAGATCAGGAATCTGAAAACACTTAATATTTCCGAAACAGTTGAAGATAGGTATAGGACATTGTACATGATTTATGTCTAGAATGCTCTGAAGAATCCAAAAAATTAATAATATACAGGGGCTTGCATTTAAATTAAGAAAGTGGGTATTGGCCACTGTCACATGACGCACCCTATATAATTTTGTTTTTTTGAAAAAAATGCTCAGTTAAAAATACAAATCGCCGTGTCCAAGCGTTTTCCCAAACACGCTCTCATTTATTCGTTATCGAATTTATTCCATTTGGCTGTTCCACACTGTATAACAAGGTTAAATGATTCATTTGTATTGTAAAATCTATGAATACAATTTTTTAGGTGTCTGTCCAAGAAGGTTGCAAGAAAATCTTGATGTCCGACTACTTCAACCTTCAGCAGAAGTTAGTTAGGGTCCAGCAGAAAGGTGTGACGCTAATAGACGAAATGGTTTGTGGAGCTTGTCACAGGAAGATCATTGAGAAGGATTCTTCAAGAATGACCAACATTTTGATGTTCAATTGTAAACACGCCTTTCACGATAAATGCATACCGGAAGGGAGCGGAACTTGTGGAATATGTTATCCATTGAATGAAAGACCTGGCTAAATTTTTGTTTGCCTCTGAGGTGAGTACGGAATTGCATATGTTGTTTTTTTTTCATTTCATCGGCAGTTTGAGAATGAAATAAAAATTAATTGAATAGAAAAATTTAAGTGCTTCATTATTTTTCATTTGAATAATTGGGAAACAGTGACTCAATTCTTTAATAACAGGCTGTTATTAAATTCCATTTGCTACAAGAAAATTGAAGTTGAATAACCCAAAACTTCATTCAAAAATAAACGCACCAAATGAAAATGAACCGGATGGATGAAATTCAGTGTTAATCATTTGATAACTATCAAATAAGAAAAACGAAATAATGTGTACGTAAACTCAAGGGAACACGAAACAAAACAAATCTATGGATGTTATAAATCTTGTATTCTCTGTATGAGGTCAAAATAGGCCGTATTCAAGTTATCAATATCGCTCCTCTTGTTAATAGAATTTGCATCTTTTTTAATTTCTAGCATTTCACTGAACAATCTTTTCTTTAAGTTGTTAAGTATCCAAAACAGTGACACCTTCAAAATTAAAAGAGTAAAACGTATTTAAACTATGCTCAGCTAATGCTGTGTTATTGTCTTTATTTTTAATGGGATTGTGAATATTAACACAGTCTCTTTTGTGTTCGGCTATCCTAGTTTTAAGATATCTGTTCGTCTGAGCTATGTATACCTTGTCGCAGTCACGGCAAGGTATTTTATAAACGACATTTGATTTTGAGTCTGATGCAGTTTTTGACTTTAATCTGGAATAAAATGTTTTTACAGTATTAACCGGTTTGTACGCTATCTCAACTATTTCATCTCTCAAGAGATGACCGACCCTCTCAGATAGCCCTTTAATATAGGGAACCTTAAAAAATATTTACGCCGTGGAGTGTGTTCTTGGGAGATATGTATCATTTTTATTTAAAATTCCCTTAATCAATGTTGCGGGGTAATTGTTTTTTATCAAGAAACTACTAATCTTATTAAGGTTCTCATTATGAAACTCCGTGCTGGTTAAACGGGTAGATCATAATTTGAGATTTTCTATCAGGTTTATTTTTTGTGTGAAAGGATGTTGAGAATTAAAATTCAAAAATCTTCCAGAACAGGTCGGCTTATAATACCAGTCCGTCTTTAATCCGTGTGATGACCTTATGACAAGTACATCCAGAAAAGGTAATTTGTTATTGTTCTCGATCTCTGAGGTGAATTTCAAACGTTGATGAAAAGAATTGAAGGCATTGAGAACAATATCAATACTGTTGGCTGGTATTGAGGTGAAAATATCATCGACATACCTCTTAAAAATTGGAACCTTGAAAGGTAGCTGCGACAAGGCGAAATTCTGCACTTCCCACATTACTATATCAGAAACAATTGGTGCTAAACAGTTACCCATGCCAAGCCCGAAAGTCTGGCAAAAGTACTGATCATTAAAAACGAAATAACCGTTATTAACACATAACTCAAACAATTGAATGAACTGATCAGCGGTCAGACGAGTGTGTGGTTCTACTTTGACCCAATACTTTCCAATAAGATCAACCGTGAGTTCTATCGGTCTATTAGTGAACAATGAACTAACATCTAATGAAATCAAAATGAAGTCATCTGGAATATTGACATCTGTCAAATCTTCAACAAAGTGGAAAGAATCCACAACATATTTTTCATCCCCCCTCGAATATATTATTCAAAAGTTCAGCTAAGTATTTGCTCAAATTATAGAGAGGGGAGCCTAAAAACTCACTATAGGTCGTAGAGGACATTCGATTTTGTGAACTTTTGGTAGGAAATAAAGTTTGGGGCAAATGCCATTATTACATTTTAAAAATTTAAGCGTTACATCATCAATTGGCCCCTGTTTATGTAAATGAGTCGGCAATTTGTTGAGTTTGTTCTGTATGCTAGTGGTTGGATCTTTTGATAATTTCTTGTATGTATTCTGATCATTGAGCAAAGTGAGTGCTTTTTCGTTGTATAGATCCACTGGCATAATAACCGTGATATTACCTTTATCAGCCTTAAGGACTAATAATTCACTATGTTCTCGCAAAAAATGTTTAGTCTCTATTATGCATCTAGTCAAAAAAAAGGTAATATCACGGTTATTATGTATGTATGGGGGTGGTGGTTGTATCAGCAAGGGTTGAAGCGGCTATGTGTCCGTAACCTACATCTTAAGTTGTCCCCCTCGAAACATAAATCGACCTGTCCGAGCATTTTTATCGAAAAAATTCATTTCGTCTGTAATCTCGTCTGTTTTGTTTTCAAATGGCCACCCTGTATATTCCCCATCGGCCCATCCGAAGATAAAATAAGATTTAAGTTGAGAGCTCATTGTTTACCGAGATAGCCATAAAAATTTTCCATCCTTTTTTTGTGGCGCTCTTGTTAACCTGAACAGAGTGCTTGAGATTTGCCAAATATCTGTATTTTTTCGAATATTTGGGAAAATGTGGTATCAATCGTTTCGTGAGTATTCACTGATGAAGAATCCGTAGTCACAATCTATTTTATCCGTCTGTCTGTTCGTGGGTACGATCGGAGTGAGTTAGACAGCTGAAATATTCTGGGTAGGTCGGAGGAATGAATATCTCGGATGAGTTCGTTATCGGGCCAAATCCGTCTAATCATTCAGGAGCTTCTTTCTATTTTAAGATATGAAAAATTTTTCGTTTACTCATGGAAAAAGAGAAATGACTAAAAGTCCATCCAAAGTATCTTTTCTCGATGCTATCATCAGCATGATGACGACGGACTTCGAGCTTCGTACAATATCTCTTTGTTAATTGCTCAAAAAGGCAAACCACATAACATCGGAGAAGAGTTAATATTGCCAGCAATAAATGAAGTAATAACTACTGTGCTTCATAAACCGGCCGCAGATATTATCCGAAAAATTCCTTTGAGTAATAATTCTGTGCAAAGACGAATTGATGAAATGGCTGAAAACATTGAAGAATCTTTGTGCGATCACCTGAGGACAAGTCAATTCTCAATTCAGCTCGATGAGTCCACTTTACCAACTAATGAAGCATTGTTGCTGTCTTACGTGAGGTTTTGTTGAAGATGAAAAAATGTGTGAAGAACTACTGTTGCTAGAAATTTAAAGACCCATATAAAAGGTAAAACCACATTCAATACATTAGAAAAGGTTTGGGATGAGAAAGAGATTCCTTTGAAGAATATTATATCAGTGGCTCCAGTTATGGCAAGATATCATTAAGGCTTTATAGCGTACTTGAAAAATAACATTCTAGATGTCCTTGCTGTACATTGGGTTATTCACAGACAACATTTGGTTGCTAAAAACTGGAGTCAACGACTATTTCAATCTCTGCAATATGTCATCAAAGCAGACAATAAAATCCGTAACAGTTCTTTGAATAATAGATTATTTCATCAGGTTTGTGTTACTAATGACGAGAATTTCAACCGTTTACTATTTAATACTGAACTTCGTTGGTTATCAAGAAGTTACTATCTGACTCGATTTTCCCACACTTCAGATGGGTATAGAGTTTGAAAATTAATCCATCTTTCCACACAGTGTCATATGCCGAAGATAAATCGATGAAAGCAGCTCCTGTTTTCAACCTATCATTGAAGCCTGATTCTATGAAATTTGTAAGGCTGAGAACCTGATCCGAACAATTTTTGTTTTTCCTAAAGCCTCCCTGGAAATTTTGTAGAGCATTTTCTATAGAAGTTTCAATTCTAAAAAGGATTAGTCTTTCTTATATCTTGAAAGGAACACTCAATAAACTGATGAGTCGATAACTACTAGGATCACAAGGATTTTTTCCTCGTTTCAAAATACCTATTACTTTAGCCTTACGAAATTGGGAAGGAAAGTTTCCCGAATTCAGAATATTGTTATAGAAAGACAATAACCAAGACAAGGCCTTTTTTCCTAAATGTTTGATGAATTCTGGATAAATTCCATCAAAACCTGCTGCCTTTCGAGATTTGGTAGATTTGATTGCAGCCCTCAATTCATCTATATTGAGTGGATGTGACACGTGTTCTAAAGTAGAAGCTGATCTCCTGAATATCTGTAATTTTTTCTTCATATTCCTCATTTTAGATTGGGATAAATTGACTGATTCAGATACATTAACTAGGCGGCGTGCGATTAAATTTGGATCAATTTTTGATGATGAGGAGGTAAGAGGAGTAGCTTCACCTAATTTTCTCAATATATCCCATGAACTCCTACTCGAGTGTGTAAAATTCATTTTTGATACAACACTATCCCATTTCTCTTTTCGGCTTGTATTGATAGAATTCATAAGCCTTTCACATTTATCAATGGATGGTGATTTTTGATAATCGGTTTCTTTCGACCAACCTGGAATATAATTTTTCCGGAAACCTCTTGGAACGAACTTTTTTGCTGCGGCTTTCACAACACCTAAGAATTATTGATAGTTATCATGAGTGGGTTTAATCCATCTAATATCACTGTCTACCTTCTTAGCAAATTCAATCCAATTTGCTTTCTTGAAATTCCAACGAGGTCTTCTTAAACATTCTGAATATTGAATTAAACTTCTTGAAGTCAACAGTATAGGCCTATGTTGGCTATGAGGAAAAAATTTTACGCTTTATAGGAAGCGGTTTGCAAGTATTGTCACAAGACACTAGGCAGAGATCAGGATTGTAGCCTCTATTCCATCGAGAAGAATGAAAAGAAGGTACATCTTTTCCATCAAAAATTAAATAGAAATTATTATCTTCCATCCAGTCAGCTAAAGCTATTCCACTTCTATCATTATTATTATAACCCCACATTACGTGGTGAGAATTAAAATCACCGCAATAATTATTACCTTTGTAATAAAATTTGGTTAAAACCAAAAGTTGTGTCATATTCTTTGATATTATTCTATATTATTTGATGGACAACAAAAATTTTAATTTTTGCCTTTTAAGAAAATTTGATATGTTGAATGAAATAAATATTATATATAAGTTGAAGTTTCTTGATGGGAAACTTGCCAAATTTCGTGACAATGCTACACTAGCGTATTTCTAATTCTATCTTGTAAATATCTTTATTGTTTTCTCTGAGCTCCAGGTGTACATGAAATAGAGAGAGTGCATTTTTGGTTGCACTATCTCTGATGTTCATTAAATTTCTCACTTTATGGCGTGAACTTTCAATTTCCTCTTTGATCTCATCAATAGGAACGCTGTAGTGAAGATGTCTGATGACCACCCGATAGGATCTTTCTTGTTTCAATTGGTAGGTGTGGAAAACTATTTTTTCATCTCGAAGGAATCTTACCTAACTCCTGTATGTTTCAAGATTTGTTTGGTTAACCTTGACATTGTTATATGCTAAAGTTTTCGTATAAAATTGTTCATCAGCTATCACAGATATTAATTTTCTTTTGATTTCTGGGTAATTTGTTACACTGTGTATAAAAATTAGCGAAGGTCTTTGAATTGTTTCTGTTGTTTGGGATGTATTATTTTCATGTGATTCTTCAGACATAAACGAAGATCTGATTTGTATATTTATTGATGGATTCCCAAAATTTCAGGCGAAAGAGATGAAAATTTTCTTTTTTTTTTGACATGCCATGAATTCATGTTTAGTAAAACATTGGTTTCTGGTAAATTATTTGTTTTTGATGACGGATCCATGATTTTTAGTAGTTGTCCAGAGGACAACTAATATTTACTGTCACAAAATTAGTTTTATTTAAAACGATATTAAAATGTGTTGTTTACCTTGAAACTTATCATTGTTCGCAGAGATAAGAGGTCTCGCACTCCAGTGTAGATACACTATCGATCACAGCTGTCGCAGGAATTTTTATGGGAACTGCTAGAGAAAAAAAGGATAGTAAGAAAAAACCAAGAAAGACAATCTCAAATTCCTTCTATGTGGTTCTTACAACACAGAAAGACCAGAACTCCAGTATGTCAATTCACATATCTGAACGCTTTCATATCCCAGTATTGATTAAAAACTAACCTCCTGTGAAATGAAGCTTTTTACGTTATTACAATTTGGTAATAAATGAGCGATATGACTTAAGAGAGGTTTATACATCAAGAATTTCTCGCCACCCGTCAAACTTTACCTGTTCCTTTCCTCTCAGCGTCCCCGAGAAGCCCTCACTTTTTAAAATGTACGGTACTATCTCGATCGTACCTCTGATTTGCCATCCTTGTCTTCCGCATGCGATCATTCAAATACTTAGTGCGCTTAACAAATTCAGTCGACAGTTTCCGAACGAACACGTAAAGTAACGAAATGGTCGTAAGATAGTAGCAATTTGTGGCAACACTGCAAGTTTTGTCATGTCGAATTTTATCTCGGTTCATATTTAGCCTGATGCGATTGTTGAATAAGTTTTGGATTTCGCATGATTTTTATGCTATCATAAGACATCAGGTATATTGTTATCTGTTGTTACAGAAGTAAATGAATGAAATATAAAATAAGCTTGCTATATGATATCCCTTGAAGTTTATAGGTAGGTTTTTTGGGAGGATTATGCATCAAAATTTCATTAGGTATTACCTATTTTTAAAGAAAAAAACTCAAAAAATTTTAATATGAATTGAGTTTTGTTTCAGAAATTGGGAGTGAAATCCCTATGATTTTATAGATGTAGAAATTTATTAGAGATTTCAGTCCATGACAATTTTCAATGATTAGTTGGACTACATATCGAATTGAGCTACGTACCAATAGTAGGTTGAGTGGAATGATAATATGCAGTTATATAAATTATTTCATTGGACATTCCGGGTGGTCCAACGAAAAGTTACCTCGATTTTTCGACTTGAAAATGAGAATGTGGAAAATCGCTCGGACCCGCCCACATCTGATTCGAGGGGTAAAAGCTTTTCCTCTTTTTTCATTCCCGTAACTCCAACCCCCTAATGGGGGTGGGTACAATATAAGTTTTTTGATGATATTCTATATAAAAGCACTGGCGTCGAGTCAATTTCATTTAAAACAACTTTTTATTGCTTTTCTGTTTTCAAAGCACTGACGGGTGGTCAGTTTGACTAAAAACTACCTTTTGGTTTATTTTTTATTTTCTTTCTGGCTGAATTTCTGACATAAAAGAACGGGCGAGAGGTTATTTTGAAAAGAAACTACCTTTTTGTTGATTTTATAAATATATATTATTTATTATTATATTATTCATATATATATATAAGTAAAAAACTGCAACATTACAAATATTTTCGACAGGACGAAGTCTGCCGTGTCCTCCAGTATTCAATAATTCCTTGGTGGATTCCTTATCTTCAGTCTTCTGGGATACCTTGGATCTACCAGCTCTGGCACAAGACATTGAAAATAATAATTATTCATTTTCAATAGCATTTCCTTCCAGAACTCGTCATCTCTTTGAATCTGAAAAATTAAAGAAATGATATGATGCATGATTTTTACATAAATTATAAAATATATCAAGAAACTACCAAAAATTACTGTTATCATATATTCTTACCTTCTCTACCAACATGCCACAGAGAGACCAAACCACAAAATAGCAAAAACTTCTTTTTGTTATGTGCAATTGTCCTTGAGCCTCCTCGTCTACAAAAAGACCACACGGAACAACCTCAACACCAAACTCCTCTTCAAACTGTCTGATTGCAATTGCTTCATGTGCTTTTCCATATTTTGTCGATGAATTTCCAAAAAACGGAGAATATAAAAGATTCTTCACAATTCTCTCACAAGAAGTTGACTTCCTAAATTTACAAATTTCTCCAAAATTCGATGCAGTCAAGCGAGTAAGACGTTCTTGCTTCCAAAGAGCATTTGCTTCCTGTCCTCTTGTTTTTCTCTCCAAGTCTAAAATTTCTTCTTTTGTTTTCTTCAAGGAAGTTAGGAAATCATCTTTTTTTCTCTCGAAAAGCTCTTCGTTCAAATCTGAGACTGGTATTGCATGTGTTCCATAATCCTCATCAGGCAAGAAAGGTTTTTTTATCTTCTTGGTGCTTTTTTTTCTTGCAACTTTATTCAATTCCAATTGTCATTTTTTTTACCAAATATTTCTTCGTGAAGGAAGGAAGGTTGCGCTGTGTCATAGTTCCTCCTAAAACGTTGTAGTAATTTCCGTTTGTGTTGAAGGAAATGGCTGCTGCTCTGCACCATGTTTTATAACTTCCTTTTGCCGAAAAATTAATCCTTTTTCCACCAACGAATTTGCAGACAACGGAATTATAATGCTCTGCAACATTTGTGTCCATATCTGATATGAGACTTGAGGCATTAAATATCAACCTGTTCATGCATATTTCAATAACCTCGTACAAACCACATGCCTTCATTTCTGGAACATAATTCTTCTCATTCTCTCTAATGGAACATTTAAAATAGGCTAGAAGCAAGTATCGACGCATTTTGCGTTTTAGTTCGCGCAAATACCTCTGCGAGTCCCTCGTTATGTCATCCTTAAGTTATGGATTCGTTGTGTTTTATCCTTGCCTGGATTCAATCACTAAGTACAGACTGCAGAAAGTCCAGAATGCGTGTTGTCGATTCATATTTGGTCTACGAAAATTTGACAAAATTTCAAGTAGAATAAATCAACTCAAGTGGTTGAGAGTTGATGTTTTATTTGTCTTGCAGTTGGCTGCTCTGGTCTGTAGGATTTTGTCAACATCTGGCCCTTCATATTTGCGTGAGAAGTTGGTATTTCGAGGTGATGCCCATGGTGTATCTGTGAGACATAGGGATCGGCTTATGTTGCCAAGGTTTAGGTCGGCCGTGTTTCAGCGATCTTTCACATATCAGGCGGTTAGTGTTTATAACAGCTTTCATAACTTTTTTAAATGTTATTCGGTGAATGGTCTAAGGAAGCAATTGAGAGCTTTTTCATTATTACGCCAATAATGATAATTTGCTTGCATATATAATGTATCTTGTTTTTGAGTAAAAATCTCTTTTTTTCATTTTTGTACATGATTTGTTTATTTTTACTGATTGCTTTATATGTATGTTGTATTTTTTTATGGTCTTCATCGTAAAATTGAGGTTGAGTGGAATAGCGTAAGCTAAACTCCGCCTCTGAATTGTATTTTATAAAATACATAATAAAGGCCCTTTATTATTATTATTATTATTATTATAAGCCTACAATTTCCATGTTCGCCAAAAACGTGGGAAGGTATATTCCTCAAATCTTTGCACACATTTTCTACCTTCACATTCATGGCCTCATTTTCTTGTATCCTATGCTTCAAAGCACACATTATGCATGTCCTCATTCTTCCAGAATTACTGTTTAACTAAGACTCTAAGTCAGTGCTTTTTCATCAAGAAATCAACAAAAAGGCAGTATTAATCAAAAGTAACCTCACGTCCGTGATTTGAAAACAAAAAAGGGAAAAAAGGAGTTTTTTTCTGTAATTGACTCTAAGTCAGTGATTTTATTTCAGGAAATGATCTAAAAGGCCATTTTATATGCGAAAGTAACCTCACGTCAGTGATTTCACTCTAACTGACTTTTCGTAAGTATTCTTCTCATCTCATGTCCACGTGAGTTGTGAACAAGCCAAGAGAATATGCGGTGTTGCCAGCACTATTTAATGATCGGTAAATATTCGGATATAACGTTATTTCCCACATCATCGGAAAGGTGGCAGCACTCTACGAGTGGCAAGTTTTCGACTTCAGATTATTCAAATTTGCAGCCAACTATGAGACTTTTTGGATGAATTTTTTTTTGTAAATTCATTTATAAAAAACTACATACTGGAAAGTCATTATTCTGATTGAAATTTCATATTTCGATGAAAAAAAATATTTTTTTCTATTCGACGAAAAAAAAATTATGGACTTTTCTAGTTGAGGAACAGTTCGCATTGAATAATAGTGAAAACCCCATGTAAATCGGTGTTTTCCAACGTAAGTTATTTGAAAAAATATTTTGAACTGACCTCCGTATTGGTGAAGACCCCTCTTAAGCACATCAATTGAGCCCTAACGAGCGAAAGAACAAAGCATTAGTTTTTCAGGATTCATTTTAATGAAGCAAACCTGATATACTATACAAGATGATTATGTAGAATCCTAGGCTATATATCTTATTCTTCATTTTTTTGTATCTGTTCCATTCAGTTTTCTTCATAAAAACACCTGTTGATATCTTGCTCAAAATATCCCGTTCGTGGAAGTAAATAAGGAGCATAATTCAAAAAGTAGTGCTTGGTGAATTGTACGATGTTCTCTGGTTTAATCTGCAGTATATTCTGAATGTAATCTCTGATTAAGTTATTGATTTCTTTATGATCCTGGAGGTAAGATTTCATATTATAACTCGCTGACAACTGCAAGGAAAAAAGTGGATTATATTGACTGCATTTACACGAAAATTTTGGAACGACGCATCTGTATTGCCTTCCAAACCGGCCGACCGAGTGTTTGAATTGCAGATGAAACTGCTACTTTCTGCTAGACACAGGTGGTCCAATTGATGACATCAACAATTTTTTTTTAGATTGCCTGTTATCCGAAAATAGCCGATGTATGTTCTGCGATTTTTCTTAGTTTTCTAGCTATAATTCTTTTATGTATTTTAACGGTTCCTGCTAGCGAGATTTCAAAAATTCTTCTTTTTTCGTATTAGGTCTTTTTTGTGACATAACTGTCTTGAATGTTGTTTTAGTAACATAGTAACAAAATTAACTCGGCTTCCTAAAATCACTGAAATTTACTCAAAAAACGCCTAAACATAGAATCTTCCGTTTTTAATAGGATATACCTAATGAATAAATAAATAAAGTTTATTCTGTTAACTCATTACAGTTGTTATCACCGAGTTATTAACAAAATTTGGATGAAATATCCGTAAAAATTTCCAATCACAATCTTTATTATATAGTTTATTGCTATTATCAAAAAGAAGTCAATCAGCCAGATGTTTTCGTAAACTTGCTCAAAATGTTCCTAGCGATATGGAAGATCTGATGTTACAGGGTAATTTGTTAATTGTTGTTGTAGTTCTACAGCGGCATTGCTAGGTCTTCTGCTACCATGATTTGTTTTTGTATTCTTATCCATATTGAATCTTTCTCTATCTCTTGTATTATACTGATGAATAACGCTGTTTTCACTGTTAAGCCGTTTTTTAAGATATTATTTGTGATCTTGTACACAAACATGTACGATTCTCGCAAATAGCGTTTATGTACAAGTAAAATGAGCTATATACCATACAGTAATGAGGTAGGTGCATCGAATGGGAACTTAGCGAAATTTTTCATTGTTTTGTAATCTATTTATGTTGAATTTAGTCGTATTACTCCATATAACAATCAAGTTAATACATTGTTCATATGAACGTTGTAGAACATCCATTTTTTCCATATTTGTAAGGTAATTTCGTATATGGGAGATTGTTACTGCAACTCAGTGTTGTTAGTTGCATTCATTTATTTTCTGTTCCAAAATGCTTGTTCGTTTCATGCGGCCCACGTATGTTCATTTCTTTCTCTATGGACGCGTAACATATGTTGGAGATATATGACAGTGCGAGACGAAGGAAGTACGAAGTAGTAATTCGAATACAGACATCGACGCTCGTTCGGTGCAGTGCAAGAATTTTCTTCGTTTCTTCGCTATTTTTCTCGTTAATTTCTACAAACTAGAACTCTGGTGAAAAAGTGACTGTTCTGGCTCGTGAGTGACACGTTCAGCCGTGCTGTAAAACCAACAGGTACGCAAAAGTCGATACTCCAACATTTCGTATTTTCTTTTCGAGTCATTTTTTCTCACCGGAATTTCATTGTTAATTTCTCTTTCTTTTTCATTTAATTTCAAAGGCCGTGTCGTGCCAGAGATAGTACCAATGAAACTACTGGTTTTATTAATTACAGTGTCAACCTGGTTGCTCCATCTAAGTTCATCATCAATGACTAATCCCAAATATTTGCCAGAATTCACACTCCCTATTGCACTCTCGTTTATCTTCAGATATACAGGGTGCTCGGCACATGGACCGTCAAATTTTTTTGGGGCGTTGGTAGGGTCATTTGCTACCTTTTCAGTCTGGGAACCTGGGTCCGTAGTATTACGGTTACGGAGGTATGATTTTTATTAGGTTTTTCTAAATCACCCAAAATGTACCCTTCGAAGCCCCATAACTTTTTTTGCGTGTGCTTTTACATGCATTTTTTTTATTGTATTAAATCTACAAATATCAAATAACTCAGAAATTATTTAATTTAGGAGCATAATCATGTGAGAAAATATCATTATTTTTGACCGCAGAATCCAACACAATTGTAAAAACATAGGGTTCTAATTTGAAAAACAGAAGTTATGGCCAATTTAAGATCACAATTTTCAACACAAAATTTGAAACACCCTGTGATGATATTTTTGAAATCCAAAAGATGCATGACCTTTTCACATCCTTCCTCTTCGATGTTGCAAAAACGGTTTATGTTCAGGATATTTAAAATAAGAATAATGAACATATTACTGACTGAACATATTTTACTTTTTTTCCAGTTTTTTTTTAGATATTTTGAAAACTATTCGATTTAATACAATGGTTTTAACAGAAATGTATTCACTATTGAATACTCGCTCATACCAGGAATGGAAAACTTGAAAAAAAATTTCTTCGTCGAATTTATTTTCACTCCCTGTATAACTGGAAGTTTTTGGGCTTCGAAAATATTTTAGCTCTGTAGAGAACTTCTGAACAATATCATAATCCCAATTTTCAGATTTGAAATATGTCTAGTTCTCCAGAAACGTCTAATAGGCACTCGAATTTGAGACACCCTGTATATATATAATAATATTTTTGTTTTTTTTGTATAAGGGTATTAGACTCTATATGTGAGCAGGTAGTTATATATATATATATATATATTCTTTTGAACTTTTGGCTGACAATATTTAATTAGCAAACAATAAAGCATATAGATCAGGGGTTAGTGACGGGGTGTCATACAATTCGGCGTATGACATAAAAGCCTAGGGAAAAAACCCTGTGAAAAAAAAACCCTGGCTCCCCGTCTAAGTGTGAAAATACAAAAATAAGCTGAAATATATTTCAGGGACTTCTTTCTTCAAGAGTGATCTTCTATTGGTGGAGACAGAGACTTCTTCAAGGTGTTCATATTGAATCTGGAAATAAAAAGACAAAAGCAGAAAAAGAACTGAATAACAAAAATACCTATCATATTCGTTTGAAATTTATAACCCATTCCAAGAAAGAGTTGGAAACATCATGAATAGCCCTAAAACCATCTTGAAATTTATATATGGGACAACTATCGATGAGATGAGGTATTGTTTCTTCTGCTTCTCCACATTCACAACTTGCACTAGGAACTGAGTTCCATTTAAATAGCATGCCATTGGTACGACCATGACCTGTTCTCAAACGATTAAGAACTGTCCAAATTTTTCTTGAAAGATCAAAACCAGGAACTTTTTCAGAAGGATCAGAAACGAGATATTTATTGAACATTTCGTAAGAGTTCCACTCAGTCTTCCATAATTCTTTATCACTTATGTTCATATTGAAGAACGTATTATGCCATAATGGTTTACGTGACTTCAATCTGGGAATTCTATTTTGTGGAAAATATGAAATAATTGGGAATAAATTGGGAAAAGAATGATATTTATTCCAAGAATTCAGAGCTGCAGTCTGTCTGCGAATATGGGGAGGGACAATATTAGACAATACTGGTAACCAATGAACCGGTGTAGATCTTATGGTGCCAGTAATTATTCTCATGGATGTATTCAATTGTGCATCTATTTTTTGTGTATGTGCACTATTAAACCAAACAGAGCAACAATACTCAGCTGCAGAAAAGACTAGGGCTAGAGATGCTGTACGAAGAGTGGAAGCATCAGCACCCCAAGAGGATCCAGCTAATTTCTGAACAATATTATTCCTAGTTTTCAGTTTTAGGCTCAGATCATTTAAATGAGCCTTGTAATTGAGAGATGAATCTAATTTAACTCCTAAGTATTTTGGATAGAAATTATGTTCGATAGGAGAATCATTGAAAGTTACAGCTAATTTTCTATATTTTTCATGGTTATTCAGATGGAAACAAGATACCTCTGTTTTGTTGGGATTTGGACATAATCGCCACTCAATAAAATAATTCTTTAAAATTTCCAAATCAGATGACATTATGTTTTCCAGAGTATGGAAATCCGAATGTTGGTAAGCAATAGTAATGTCGTCAGCATAAACAAATTTTGAGATGATGTAGTGAGCAAATCACTTAGATATAAATTGAAAAGTAAAGGAGCTAAAACTGATCCTTGAGGAAGGCCGTTTTTCAATGTTTTGAAGTTGCTACTCTTATTGTCAATAAAAACACGAAACCTTCTATCAGATAACATATTTTCTAATAATCGGACCATTTTCCCACACTTCAGATGGGTATAAAGTTTGAAAATTAATCCATCTTTCCACACAGTGTCATAAGCCGAGGATAAATCGATGAAAGCAGTTCCTGTTTTCAACCTATCATTGAAGCCTATATATATTATATATATATAATATCAATGGTGACAGTAGCCATTTCATTTGTCTGCTGGAAGTATCTTAATGGAATGATCTTATTTAAGATCTTTCAGAGCTCTTTGTTCTGCTTTGTTCATATCAGAAATAGGGTTTTTGTATAATGAGGTTTTGATTTTCCATCTATATTTTTCAGCTTTTTCAGGATTTTTAATTTTGTGCTGTTTCTTCTGCTACTAACGTGATTTTCATTTTGGTGTTATAAAGAATTTGAGACCTTTGTTGAGCAGAGATATTTGGTCTCCACTTAGATCTTCACTCGATTAATTGATTACTGTTTGAGCGATCCAAAGGTTAATATTTTCTCGAATCCTTCATGTGTTACAAATTGCCTTTTTTGAAACAATAGTAGATGGTTGTTATTTCCCAATTATAATTCTACACGAGTTCCATCATCAAAAGTTTATCTTCAGCAAGAATATCACATTCTCAATTTTGAATGAATGAATCCTTTTATTTGACAACCCTCTTGCATTATTAACTTAAATACTCACTTTTTTGTCCAAATATTGGGAGAACAATTGAAGGTCATGTTTCCAGGTCTCTTCCAAATGAAGGATGGGTTGTGCCATCTTTTTTCTCGGAGATGTAACGGGATTTAAGTGAAGTACGTAACTGCATTTTTCCCAATCATGCTTCATTATTCTACCTATAAATGATATCCATCATCAATTCATTCTTTCTATTGAGAATCTGGACTCAGATTACCATCTAAAGACAGAATCGTGCAAGATCTTTGAATTGCGCCGCATTCCTCAATAATGATCCTATAGACTTTGTACAGGTCCATTTGTTCGTTATTGATAATTCCTCCGGCTGGTCCTTCGCATTTCTTGAAATTTACAATAAATCAATATTTGAATTTGAGAAGTCATCTGTTACAATATCTAAAATTGACAATTATAGTCTTACACTTCTTGAAAGTATCAATTTATTTACTCTAGAAACCACTGTTTTCTTTGATGAATGAGAGAGAATCTTTCATTCTTATCATAACATCAAACAATTCAAAAAAACTACAAAAAACATTAATTAAATTGAGAATAACCCCTTTTCAAGGGTCTATCTGTTTTTATTTATAAGATACAGAGTGTTATACTGATTTTGTCAATTTTTAAATTACCCTTAACTTTCGAACCACCCAATATATTTTCATGATCTTTGGTAAGTTAATTGTCTTCCACAACTACTTTATATCGACGTTGAAAATTTTTTTAAGGTCCGGCTTAGAAAAAAATTGATACATAAAATTCAACCCGGAAAATCACCCGGTTTATCAAAATTTTATGAATTCAATAGAATATTCGAATAATGGATAAAATATTAGGGCAAACACGGTATTTTTCGTACTTGCGCGTAGGATTTTAATACTCAATGAGTCTAATCAAGATTGAATATTCAGAAAACACAGTAACCAGAATTTTGAAAAACTCAATATTATTTTTGGTAAATACAGATTTTACCAATTCAATTGAATTTTTTGGGTAACAAATTCGTGCGAACCAAAATGCAGAGAATTGGAGACATACGTAATAATTTCGGTTATTATATCAACAACGAAAACGAAATATCGAAGAAAAAATTGATAACAAACTATAAAATGAGTCCTAAAAAACATAACATCTTCATAACAAAACTTAATCCTACAAAAAAGCCTGTGAAACAAAAAAGGAAATTTTTCAAAAATTTCTCTAAATGGCCACCCTTCTACTCAATGCATTTATGAGCTCTTTTGATTAGACATCTTATTGATTTCCTTATTATATTGCAAGCTCCTTCGATTCACTGAAGAAGTTGCAGTTTATCATTTATTTGTGTTAAGTAAACTTCTGAATTTAAATTACCCCAAACAAAATAATCGATAGAATGGAAGATGGGCCCCTTGCAAGCCAGTTATGAAGTGCACCCCTACCTATCCAACTATCCCGAAAATTTTTCATTCAAGAAATTTTCCACAATGGTCCTAAAATGAGGTGTTGCCCCATCATGTTGAAAATACATACTTCAAACATCAACACCTGCATCGTCGAGCAAAATTGGTAATGTTTTGAAGGAAATCAGGATTTAGTTTTGCCCAGACATCTGAATTTTTATAAATATTGATACCATCTTTGTTAATTGTGCTTCATCGCTAAAAAGGCATCTGTATAAATTCTTTTATTTAGCAATATCCACCTACTAAAAGTTAGTCAATC
The DNA here is from genome assembly GCA_030674115.1 of Micraspis discolor. Classification (NCBI taxonomy): domain Eukaryota; kingdom Metazoa; phylum Arthropoda; class Insecta; order Coleoptera; family Coccinellidae; genus Micraspis; species Micraspis discolor. The sequence continues at coordinate 440,259 of JARTUT010000027.1, forward strand.
CAACTTCTAATTTCTGAACTTTTCGTACGTGACATTGATAAAGATTTTTTTTTCAATCTTCGCCATACATTTGATTGAGGAATATTAGACATATGACTTATTCTCCTCGTGCTGACTCTCGGATCGTTCTGCAGCATATTCGGAATCTATAGCTCCAAACTGCTTTGTCTTCCTTCACTATATTCGTATCTTTGAGATAACTGAATACATCAGAAATTTTTTTTTATTTGGTAACCGTCGTTCAGGAAACTGAAGTTCACTCTCTTCGAACAGATCTTCCATTGCCATCACAAAATCCGTAGACAAACAGCATATTATCATATTCATTATTGTTAAACAGTTTAATTTTAATTCAGTGTTAACTGTGAATAAACAAATAAAAATGATTGTTATAATTATTCCTGCTGAAAATCATACTGAATTCCATGATTAGTGATTTTCCAGCAAAGTTTTGCTAAAATATTGAAATTTCCTAATTTTATTTCCAATTTAATTGAACATTTCATATCATCAACTTTTCCAATTCTATGAGTCTTTCAAATTCTTTAGATCGTAAAAAAAAATATTGCCATGTTTTTTATTTTCTATAACTATCAAAGATTTCTTACTGTTATCTTCTATGTTCTATTTTCATCCTGTAAATTCCAGTGTTTCAATAATTTATACAATAAAATGTTGAAGTTATGATATTCAAGAAGGTTCTCTTATATTGTAGTCTAAATTGGTTCCTAACAGAATAACCAGTTCAGTGCAATGCAGTAATGTCTAAACCTATTCGGAAATAATTTAGAAAGCACTGACGTGAGGTCAGATTGCTTTGGCGCTCTTGTTGAGCTACTTGCGAGTAAATATTCAAACCATAACAAATCTATAAGCACTCTGATCACGTGAACAATAGTCTTTTCCCGTACTATGGGACAATGTGATGCGAATATGAACGCCTAATCAATGAATATCTCAAATTAAAAATAACTACTCATAATTTTCCCCAAGTTTTGTTCGAAGCTATAATTCCCTTTTCCTAAAAACTTATGTCAGTGCTTTTCTGAATTTTGACAACGTATATTATTTCAGCCATCGAGATTGAATTCTATCTCTATGATTTCCCGTTATGAAAAATTTTGATTAATATTACGCCAACTGACACTGCATTTGTCAATCGAATATCGATCTGTGATGACCATCGTTCAAAGAAAACCATCGGGACGTATGTCATTTCTCTTTTCTCTTGAGTAAATTAAAAAAATGATCATATCTTTAAATGGAAAGGAGCTACGACAATGAAATTTGAGGATTAGTAAGATATCGATCACCTCAATATATTCACGAATTTTTATTGAAATTCAAAAAATATATTATGAGATAGTGAGGATTAAAAAAATTTTTTTGGGAATTTTTTGAAAATATTCTAGCGTGACGATTTCTGCGAAATTTTGCGAGCTGTTTAGTTGCAGCCTCCCTCAATAATATTTCAAGTATCAATTTCAGATGCTCATAACTATTGAACCATCCGACGCATTTGGCCCAATAACGAACTTGACCGAGATATTTGAACAATTAACCTATTCTGAAAATATGAAAACTCTAGCTGATTCCTTTTGGATGCTAGAGAGGATAAGGCCGGACAGACTCAACTTTCGGCTCGATATTCCAAAATTATAGACATTCGGGCAAAATGATAGGCACTCTGTTCGGGTGAACAAGAGCGCCAAAAATGTTTGAATCAAGTCCAACACTATAGTGGATAGAAGTGGATAGTTAAGAAGATTTTTGCATATTTTTTCTCAAAACTGTTTGAGACACCCTGAAACCTCCAAGAAACTTCAATATGTATGTTGATTATTCATTTCACCTGTAAATAAGATCAAGGTTATAATATTTCTCCTTGAAGATGAATTTCATTAGGGACATTTTGGGAGTTGAATAGCGTTGCGAATCAAACGTTTTTGTTTAAAATTACCTTCAAAATTATCAGATATTTCATATATATATTCAGATATATTTCATGTGATTTTTTTTACCTATTAAACTCAGGAAAAAGCTCTATAAATAATTCAATTACGATATTCCTTTTTTCTATTCGTTTCAAAACGAATAAATCTTTAGTTGAAGGTTATGTTTTATTTTATAGAGAATATAATAATAATAACTGTCATTTATTGACCACAGTCAAAGGCCATCGACCAAAGTCCTTCAGCCTTAGAGAATATATTATCACCGAACTGGGTTTTTTTTGTAGATGAAAATTTGAGCTTCGAACAAAACTCGAAGAAAACTGTGAGTAGTTACTTTTAATTGGCGATATAGGTTTGTTCACAAATAATGGCGGTTATCTTAGAATTACACTATTCCAGAGTACGGCAAATTACTCTAGAACTATAACAAAAAAGCTATTGACCTCACGTCAGTGCTTTTTAAGTTTTCTTTTTTTTCATCAAAACAAGATTCTAGACAATCATGTCACAATGAACGGCAGCAAAATATCCACTACGAAGAAATCATACACACAAAATTACAATTGGAAAACTAAGAAAAATCATGGATCATACAACACATATTTTTGGCGGTGCCAACTATTACAGTGATCTTTCATAAGCATAAAATAAAGGGACGCGATTTCGTCAGTGGCAGAATATGTTATTTCTTTGCTTTCGATTATTTTTTTACTCACGTAAATATTTCTGCACAAACCTCCTTCTATGTGTAAACAAGAAAGTTCGAATTCTCCGATGAATTTCTGTATGGCCAGATACCTCATCAAAATGAAATTAGCTCCTTCTCCAATTAAACCCCATGCTCTCCTGAAACTGTAGCAGTATTTAAAGCATAGATTTTCTTCCGGTTGTACCCTGACATCGTAATGCTCCTTTCCGATAAAGGCGTACAGCAGTTTTTCATCCAAACCTTCGTACTCCGAGCTCGATCTAATGTATCTGTGGAAAACATTTATTGTTCTTATCACTGAAGTACTAAGATGAGAACAAGCATTTTTAGCTATTTATTTATTTCTATTCTGTCTTCAACCATCTTTCGCTTGTTTTACGTTTCGTTGTGTTACGGATTGAAATTAAATATGTTTTATGACCACATGTATATGTTATTGTTTGTATTTGAGAAATATATGTTTTGATACGCATAATTATATAAAGAAAAATAGAAAGGAATAGTTTTATCGATCCATTTTGACACAATACACTGTATAGGACAAGTAGAATAATAATAAAAATAATAATAATAATAATGTTCCTTTATTTCAATTCAAAATAAAATGTACAACAAACAGATGAGTTGAAATAGTGTCAATCAGTAAGTTTATTCTTATTTAATACAATCTATTAAACTATATGGTTCCATGTTCAATAAATACATGTATACGCTCCGTTAAAATGTTTTGAATTTTTTATCCTTGTGATCTTATCTGGTAGGGAATTGTAGAGTTTCAGGCATCTATACCAGGGTTGCCCTTTATATTTCGAGATTAGAGAAAAAAAAACATATATTAATCACTGAAAATCGCTTTATTATTCTTCAAAATATTCCCCATTAAGATCTATACACTTTTGCATGAGTTTGAACCGACTGTCGAAGCACTTTTGCCACTCGAACCGCTTCTTCAGGTGTCCAAAACGTTGACCTCTCATTCTATTTTTTACGTACGGGAAAAAAAAAGTCATTCGGTGCCAAGTCAGGACTATAAGGCGGATGACTCATCAAATCGATGAGTGTTTGAGCTGATTACAATCTTGACATCTAGCTTGATCAATGCCACGCAGCATGTAGAATGACGTTAGATTTGTGTATCCTATTCTCAGTCTTGTCAATGAAACATCTTTTATAAGTTCAAGTGGCTCTTTTCTTTTTTTTTTCACCGTTTTTTTGATTTCCCTTAGCATAGCATTAATTCCGTTCATATAGTACTCAGAGACTTTGTAGAGTTTGAATATTCACTCGCAAGTAGCCCAACAAGAGCGCCAAAATCATCTAACCTCGCGTCAGTGCTTTCTAACTTTTTTATAATCAATTTATAGATCTTTGAAATTTCTGAACAGAGAGGAATATTTATGTATTGTCTTAGCAACGTTTCGTACAGTGCCCTTTTTCAAGGTTTTGTAATTTCAATATTAGCATACCAGTGGATTCCTAAATCTTTTGATTCAGAACAGATTTCAATTTATGATAACTAGAAGTTACAGAAGAAAACGTGTCGAAATATTTCTATCAATAATACTAACAACTCTACGCTTTCATATCGTACCTCGCAATGATCATTAGTCAGACTTGAGCCAGATAATTAGCTCAACTGTACCGTAGGCGGTTTGTTCCATGTTCACTTACTCTGTTCTCTTCTCCTCTAACGTGTGTAGATTTCTGTCGACCCAAGATGTTTGTCTTGAGCCCGCATTTCTTCCGTCCACGTCTAACTGTGTGGATAGATGAATGAGGAATTTGTTTTGATGCTTCTTCATCTCCTCTTCCAAGAACATCAAGTATTCGTCTAACTCCTTCTTCGTAGCTTCTTCTTGGTTCGACACCAGAGTTTCTGAGAAAGGTTTCGGAGGATTAAAATTATTACGAATAATGTTCAGGTTATATTCTTGTAAAATTCTCAAATAGCTTTTCACTCTGTCATTTTTGAAGCAGTCAGACAGTTTTGATATCTGTCAACGTCAGATGAATCTCAAACTTCATTTTGCCTAAATCATTCAATTATTCAATCTGACTAAAGTAACATTAATCTTTTGTCTTATGCCTCTCATGATATATAGTATGTGATCATCTAAAACCAACTATCTATGTAATTGCTTCTATTCATTTGTGATATGGTGGGTAGCACTTATTATATACTAAATTATAGTACTAACAACAACATAAATATAATCTACTTGCAAAAAAATATAATCTACTTGCAAAAAAAAAAAAAAAAAAACATCTAGATTTTTAATATAATCAATAGCACCTTTCGTCGTTGCCGTTGCCGTGTTTACAAATAAGTTTCCGCCGTTTTTTAAATTGTAAATATTTATTATAGAAGAACGGTCATATAAATTTATTTAAAATATTGCCCATCACTTGCAACCACTTTTTCCCATCTCTCAGACAGCATTCGAATCCCATATCTAAAGAACTCCTTGTCTTTTGAGGGTATCCACGAATCAACCCAATTCTTGGTATCCTCAAAAGATGTGAACCGCTGCGCCGTCAGAGCATATGCCACATAGCCATGGACCGGAACAGGTGATAATCGGACGGTGCAATGTCTGATGAATACCGCGGGTGGGGTAATACTTCCCAATCAAATGTTTCCAAGTACTTTTTCACGAGAGCCGCAACATGTGGACGAGCATTATCATGCAAAAGAATAATTTTTTCGAGTCTAGAATAGTATTGAGGGCGTTTTTCCTTCAGAGCTCGGCTCAATCTCATCAATTGTATTCGATAGTGGGCTCCAGTAATTGTTTCGCTCGGACTAAGCAACTCATAATACACTACACCTAGCTGATCCCACCAAATACACAGCATAAGTTTTTTTCCGTGAATATTCGGTTTTGCTGGCGATGTTGACGCGTGGCCAGGTAATCTCCATGATTTTCTTCTTTTTGTATTTTCATAATGTATCCACTTCTCATCACCAGTTACAATACGATGTAAAAAAACCTTTTTTATGTTTAGCTAGCAGCATTTCACTTAAGCATAATCGGCGTTCAATATCTCTCGGCTTTAATTCGTACGGAACCCAATTTCCTTGTTTATGAATAATTCCTAATGATTTTAAACGATGTAACACTGCTTGCTGAGTGACTTCTAATGTAAGGGCAAGTTCTTTTTGTGTTTGAGAATCTTCCTCCTAAATTTCTCCAATTCTGCATCCTCGTAAATTTTTGGCCTTCCACTGCGATCTTTGTCTTTTACGTCGAAATCACAGTTTTCAAACTTTTGAAACCACTCTCGACACGTTCTCTCACTCAAAGCACCCTCACCTTATGCTTCTACTAGCAATTGATGCACCTCAGCAGCAGATTTCTTTAAATTAAAGTAAACTAGTATTTCCCGCAAATAACGCTTGCTCAAATTTTGACATTTTCAACTTATAAAAATTATATTTTACCAATATAAAATCAATGATATTAATAGGTTATGTTGTTCTTGAATGTCCAAACTATTTTAGAAGCCGGTTATCATCTGCGAAAGCTAACCGAAACTCCGTGCCACGCCATCTACAATAAAACGGCGGAAACTTATTTGTACCCCTAATAATTTTAACCAATTCTGATATATTTCTCAATTTCTAACATAATTCATGATTTTAACATAATTTTCAACAATGAAAATTTTTCAGGATAGTTCCCCAAACTTTTATAAATATAAACATGCTAATTTCGCAATTATTCTTAGTTTCACCTTCTTGATCATTGCAAATATGCAGGGTACAAGTGGTGTAAGTGGATTAGGGATTAGAAATTGTAACTCTGATATATTATGTATTAAAAACAGAATAACGCACAAAAATTCAGGAGGAAGTGAAAAAATTATAACTTATTGACTTGTTTTATTTATACAATGTTATTGTTAAATATCTATTTTCGTAGTTTCTTCATATTCACAAGATATTTTTGCCAGTTTTTGCATTTTTTAATGTCAGGTTACCCTGTTTTCGAATTTTTCGAGACGCAAAATTTAAAAAAATAATAAAGATTATTTTAACGGCGTAACCAAAAATCGACGTTAAATGCAGCTATGAGAAGCCAGACATCTCAACGAGGAACGACGCAAAGAAAGAATCTTATATCTTCGATTCATTCCTCGTTGATATGTCTGGCATAGTTCAATTTCTCTACTTCAATAAAAATTTTGTTTAACTCCTTTGTTAACTCAGTCCTCATTGTTAGGCATTATACGTTATATTATGTAAATTATAAGTTGCCCGAATGTAGAATTGAATAATAGATACACATGAACGTTTTTAAATTGTTGATTATGTCATGTTGAATCAACGTATAGAAAAAACAATAAGGGTACGTTACATAATTGTGGATAAAGAAACACATTTACTGTGTACGTTTATTATTCGTAAAGTATTGAAAGATTCTCGAATGCAGAGTTAATTATATATTAATTATATATATATAGTATATATAATTTGAATTGCCGTTCATTTCAGTGATGAATTTTATTTGGGTACTTGGCAATGTCGGGAATGATCAATAATCAAAATTGTAAAACATCTATATTTCGAACTCTTTATTTCCTGAAGAACTGCAAAAAAGTTCGAAATATAGATGTTTTACAATTTTGATTATTGATCATTCCCGACATTGCCAAGTACCCAAATAAAATATACCATATATTGAACCGTCAATCAAATTATATCTTGTCATTTCCTGTTCGGGAGTACATATTATCGATTGAAAGTAAGTATTTACACTATATAATTAGTAATTGTACAATGGTATTTGATGTGCAGGGTTTAATTTAATAATATTGTAATATAATTTGGCAAGTTTCGGGCAGTGCCCTTTTTCAAGACTGTAAAAAACATCATAAACAATATAACAACAATTAAAGCAAAAACACTCATAAACTGTAAAATATTCTGTTGAATAATTAGTAATTTAGTAATTTCAGTAATTTATTAACAGTTATGTAAGTACAATAACATCAACAATTTGAACATGAGTTAAAAATATCCACCGACTTCGCACCGTACCTAGGCAAGTGTTGCCTGTTTTGCACTGTACAAAGCCTGAGGATATTGTATACAGCTATACACAATATAGTAAATAGAAGGGTTCCGAAGTAGGTATTTAAGTAACGAGGATGTTGCATCAAAAGGCAAAACAGACAGAAAGATTTGATTGTTGTACGAAAAACCAAGCACTGTAGTGTACACACAAGATATTAATAGATTATGTCATTAATTTTATGCTAAATATGTTAACTATATTGACTATGGTGCTAATATGTGTTTAAGCCATTATTTCCAAAAACCTTTCCAAATGAGCAATTAAATAAATTTTTACGCGTTGTTTAAATTTATGTAATTTAGGTTCTTTTTTATATCAACAGGAATTATATCATAAAATTTCGGACCGAAAAAATAAGGATCTTTGAGATACCGATTTTTAAATTGCTGTGTTGAAATTTCCATATTTGTTACTGATCGCGTTACTCTGTTGCCTTTACACCTGCTTTTATTAGGGTTAGTATAGATATTTATCAAACAGTTATAGATATACAAGGGGAATAGGTTTCTAATTCTTATATTAGTTTCGAAAATTATTTATTACATGTCATTTTCCAACTTATCCTGTTGGATGACATTGGGGTATATTGATTTCAGTAGTGTCACGTCAAATTTGATTTCTTCTTCTTTGTTTTTGTTGGTCTGTTTAGTTAAGATTGTTCAGAAGAATGGAATAGATGTTATATAAGTTTCTAATAACTGCTCGGTCGTTCATAGAATTTTCATTATTTTTATTTGGATCATCTCGAGGAAGATGTGCTTATTTTCGGTTATATGTTTATAAAGTGCCGTCGGTGTTTTCGAGTACATGTGTCCTCTCAATCGGTCCTTCATAATTGATCTTATATACCACAGGTGTTGTTTCGTTTACTGGTTTACTGGTGATTTTAATTTGTTTTATAGATGTTTAATTTGAATATGTGTGGTTTTCAAATTTTTTAAATAGAGATGGTACGTACGGTATCGGTATGAATGTAATCCGTTTTTCTTTTTTATTTGGTGAATTCTCGGTGTTGTGTAATTTGTATGTATGCTCTTTTATTACCTTTTTTATTCGTGATAGAGGATAGTTGTTTTTTGAATTGTACAATTACCTATTATTGATAACCTTATATAACATAATTGCTGTTAGCATTAGTATAATTTAGCTAATTTTTTTTGCTCACATTCAAAGAAATCATTTTATTCTTCCTGTTAGGTAGACAATTCCAAATAGTTTATCTATGATCGCCCCCATTCATTGTAACGAATGAAGAATACAGTAAGGTTATGCATTTAAAGTTGAAATGTAGACTCTCGATAAAAGGAATTTTCCTCTTTCTTTAGAATTCTTCCAATTGAAGAAACATGTATCTATAATAAAACTTCAATTTACGTAAAATATAACAGTTCTCCACATACCTTGAATGAGTTCAATCCAATTATACTAATTGTAATCTTCAAAATATTACCATGAGCAGATATCACTACAATATGACATCTTTTCATACTAATTACCTAAGGCTTCAGATATTGTTTTTGAAATCTTAAAATCAAAAACAGTTTCAAGTGAAGATATTTTCAAATATTTCAAAACAAATATCGGAAGACACATGGCCGCTGGTTATTTTTCACTTTATCGAAATGAGAATTGAAAATCGTCAACGTCGTGATCCGAAGAAATGTCGTAAATGTAGGATGCCAAGACACGCAACCAAAATCATGGCTGAGTGACTATAAATACAGTATATCTGATTTTTTTTCTGATTTTCATCGGTTTTCTTGATAAAAATTAAACGGAATCTTTTCAGAAGTTCGACTATACTTGTAGTTACCGGTAAACTAATAGTTTCCCAACTATTGCATTCCATCTTACTTTTGACATCTATGCAGGCGTCCATGAGTGCTTGGGTGAAATCGGTTAGTTTTCTAGGCTTGTCCCATTTAGCACCCTCCGCAACTTGAACGTTCAGACAGAGTCCACCTACAGGCTCTAGACGACTACTTTCACCAACTTTACTGATTACCAAAACCTCTCTGAAAGCTAACTTGTCCATTACTCGATCGTCTGAAAAAATTTATTTTTGAAGGTGATGATAACTTAAAGTATGCTCTGCAAGAGCGTCTACAAAAGGGTCAAGAGAGTCATTTACGTAACAATGGTATCTGGTCTTTCATATACATATTTGGCGAATTAAAATTAACTCGTCGTAACATACTGGTAAAATCAGTACTAATGGTCATATGCAGAGACAAATTTCGAATGAAATTCGTGTACGGTGTTATTTTTTATCTCTCTCCTAAGAGATCGGCGCCCGTAAAAGCATGGCAGGAAATATATATATATATATATATGTACTTTCAGGAGAAAATAATAGAACGTTGAAGATGTCTTGAGGAACTGGTTTGGAGAAAATCGCAGACGCTTAACCGCTAGATGGCACATGATGGTGTATATGGTTCCAATGTGCCTTCCGGTTTGAGTTAAGTTCTGTGGGTTCATTTTTGGCCGTCATCATCAATCAAGTTAAGCGACACTGATGAGGAATAATAATTCCGAAACTATAGTCTGCCTGCTACTTGTAATCGTTGACGACACGTTCTCCAGTCAATTCTCTTGACATTGTTTCAATTAGCCCGCTCTGAAATGTTCAATATATATATATATACATGTCAAAGAAAACTACAGACATTCGTATCTATGCCTCTTATTTCACTATTGTTGATCTATGTTCTTGGAAGTTTTGACACAGTAATTGTTTAAATTCATATTGTTTAAGATTGTAATAATTGTATATTGAAAATTAGAGAAAAATTTTGTCAGGAAGCTTATGTTGTTGGCTGTAATGCCGAATTCAGGTATTCAAGATTTTGTATTTGACAAAGTTTGGCTGTATATGATGGAATTTTTAAAGTTGACAACGATTTCGACACCCTAACCTCAAATTTTGGTAGGCAACAACAAACGCATTTACGGATTGTTTGAATTAAATTATTGCAATTTAGTAATACTGTGACGTTTTGTTGTAATTGATGTTCTTTGTATCCTTATAGATGCCCTGAAGATGGATTAAGTAAATCCGAAAGCTCGGCAAAAAAACAAGAGTATCATTTGTGGTGTAAACCAGGCAGATTCCCTTACTTACCCAGTCTTTAACTTTGCGACCATTATATTGACAAATTAGTATATTTATATATACAGGGTGAGACTTTGACCACTGCGTTAATTTTAACCATAGGATCTTGAGATCAAAAGAAACAATTTGTTCCCATACCATTTTTTCATTTTCAGGTGCGTAAAAAAGTTATAGGCATTTTAAGTTTTCACATTGGGCAAATACCCTCTGTAGTCCAGTTTAGTTTGAATGAAAATAACCTTCCACAGCATCCACTATTGAATCTGAATTGTTTAAAAACATTATTTTCCCTCTAAGAAATTATTCACTTAGTAATGTTTCATCAGATGATTATATCGATTTAATTCCTTTCAACTTCAAATATCTCAAAAATGGTTCAATTTAGAAAAAAGATGAAGAATGATTTTATCTGCAAAAAGGCATTTAGTTTGAGTGATATTTGTTTTTCATGCAATTTAACCAATTTGTACAGAAGTAGTGAGAAACCCACAAGAAATAGAATAAATCTATTGATGCCAAAATATGCATAACTGTTATCAAAAACCTTCCTACAAGAGATCATTTCAATTGATATTGTCGTTTGAATATTACAGGTAAAAATGCAATTTTTTTTTATGAAATTTCAACACCCTATATATTTTGTACGGGGCCAAATTTGGAAAAATGTTATAGGAAGAAACTGTTCCTTTTGACGTCAAGAATCTTTGGTTAAAATTAACGCAGTGGTCAAAGACTCACCCTGTATATTGCAGTTGTGTGATTTTCAGAGTTTGAATTATTACTAGCATTACTGTGGACCGAAATGGGTTGAATTTTTGGCGAAAAATCACGAATTACTAGTGCAAAATTGAGCATATTTTTTACCAATCGAGATTTCACTAAATATAATTGAAGAGCTTAGTGGATGAACATGTTAAGTGACATTTTTGAGGCAATCGAGATTTTTATGTGGATGAACATGTTATGTTCTCCTTTAAACATAGCATGTTTAATCTCGTTGCCCCAAAAATGTCACTTAACATGTTCATCTACTAAGCTCTTCAATTTTCACTGATACTTCGGATATTCCAACAACTGTTTACAAAAGCACAAAACACTAATGAAGATTCTGATGTGCTGTTTGACACATATGTCTTTTACAGTAGTGCAACTCAAAAATTAAAACATTTGTCCCTATCGGAGTCACCTTAAAATTTGAAATCTAATTTTCGGGTATCTTTTGCCCTGAGTAATATATCGTTTGGTTTGAAGCACTCACTTTTTATTACTTTAATTAATGTATATGTCTACAATGCTTAATCTATTTTTTGTTTCAGAAAGGAGGAAGCTGACCCGAAGCAGAGATTTGCATCTACCCTTATAACCAAACCAGACAATTCGAGGATGATAATAATAAAAAAAAAACGTTGATAACGTAGTGATATAAAGAGAAATCACAAATGTCCATTTTGAAAAAATGTTTTATTTGTCGTTTTACCCGTCGAGCTTTTGAATTTTAATTGTTGTTTTTGCTCCTCTCATATAAATTGAAATGAAATTATTTTCTAAATGTTGCATCAATGTCATCGCTACAACGTGCTACAAATCTTTTTGAAATTTGTATATAACGTGAAAATATATATTTTCCTAAGGTAAGATTGAAATAAAGTTTTTATTATTATTTGAAAATGTGATATAACCTTGATTTTGTTGAATAAATAATCAATATAAAGTAAGTTTTTTCTTGAATCATTCAGTAGAGATAGCGCATGTCTCTTCTGTGGCGGAATTCTATAACTTTTGTTATCGATAGGCCTTGCTCGCCCGATACGTTTTTGTGATGCGTGGTATTCAAATGCTCTCTTACGGCCGTTTCCAATAACGTATTATATATATATTCTTTTGAACTTTTGGCTGACAATATTTAGTTAGCAAACAATAAAGCAAATAGATCAGGAGTTAGTGACGGGGTGTCATACAATTCGGCGTATGACATAAAAGCCTAGGGAAAAAACCCCAGTAAAAAAAAACCCTGGCTCCCCGTCTAAGTGTGAAAATACAAAAATAAGCTGAAATATATTTCAGGGACTTCTTTCTTCAAGAGTGATCTTCTATTGATGGAGACAGAGACTTCTTCAAGGTGCTCACATTGAATCTGGAAATAAAAAGACAAAAGCAGAAAAAAGAACTGAATAACAAAAATACGTATCATATTCGTTTGAAATTTATAACCCATTTCAAGAAAGAGTTGGAAACGTATTGAAGATTACGGATAGATAACTGTCTCCGATTTGTCTGTCTATCTATTCTTATCGCTAACTCTGTATGTTCAGCATTTCACAAACGTGGTTTAACCTTACATATCCATGCAAGATGATAGATAGCCACTTTTCGTTGGATCAATATACGATAAATTGACTCTACTTTCAATAAGAGTGCAATGGCTCTGTGGTAAGCCAAGGGAAACATAATTTTTTTGTGTACCCAATTTGAGTGTTCAATTATTATTTATCTATATAATAGGTTCATGTGATTTAAGGTTAGGTGGTTAATTTAAGTGATTATCGCAATCTCTTTTGATGTAGAGCAGTGCTTCTTAAACTATGGCTCGCTACCCCAAATGGGGTCGCGTAGAGACAGATTTTAATATCAAATATTTATATATACCATTTCATTACATCTCTAGAGTTGGCTATTATTGGCTTGGGAGAGTATGAAACCATCAAAATTAAAAAACTTCTTGAATTGAAGCATGTTTTGAATGTCAATAAACCAAAAGAATATTTTGAAAGACTTGAAATAATAAAAACCTTTATAACCGTAAATGAGAAACATTTACTAGCGTCATTTGAATTTTCATACTGTATTGCTGAAAATAAAAAAACCATTCACCATTGGAGAAGATCTTGTTACCTGCTGCTATTAAAATGGCAGAAATACTACATGGAAGAAAATATGGCGAAAAATTCCTTTGTCGAACGACACTATCTCGAATTGAATTTCTGATATTAAAAAGAATCATTTAGTAAAACTTATTAAAAGAATTAAAGAAAGCCCAAAATTTCAATTCAGTTGGACGAAACAACTAATATTACTAATTAGGCTCAGTTGTTAGTATATGTCAGGTACGTTTATAAAGAAAGAGTGGAAGAATTGTTATTTTGTCGTCCTATGGAAAACCATACTACAGGGACAGACATATATTGTAAAGTTGACCAATTTTTGAAAGCAGAAATCTTAAAATGGAAAAAATATTGTTAACTAATAAATAAATCATCAGAAAATGTTAATTTATTTTTCTTTTATATCTGTATAGGGTCGACAAGAAACTCGCAATCATGAATGGGGTCGTGTCAAAAGTTGAAGAAGCCTTGGTTCAGAGTAATTTTGAAGAGTAATAGATTTGGCCAATATTATGATTTCTGATAATTTGTGGTTTAAGTCAGTTTTCAGACGCCGTCCTGGACAGAGTATATATCGTTTTTTTGAAAATATTGTTATGGTAGTGGAATTTTATATTCATTATAATAATAAATGTAGAAATTGTTTGAGGTATAGTTTTAATAATGGATCATCAGTGGTTGGAAGATATAGAATCAAGTAATAGCGTGCCTAAATTAAATGATGCTGAATTTCTTTATTCCCAGTTAGATAATAGTGATAGATGTTTTCTTGCGTCATTTTGTATTCAGAATGGTTGTGATCCAAATGAATTTTGGGAAATAATAAGTAAGATTAATCAGAATTGCACCAGCGTAAAACGTTTACAATTTTTGCATACCCATCGATACATGTGTAGAAATGTATTGAGTGGTGCAGTAATTATGCATCTATATATTATTTTGAAAAGTTTCAAGATTTAAATAAACACGAACGACATTCTGGCATCAATCTATCGCCCGTACGTAAAGTTACGGTTAATTTCAATCTATCCATAGATTTGGAGGTTAGATAGGTTACTAAAAACAGCCGTTACTCATACCGCAAAGTGTTACTCTCTAGATCTCACAAAGGATGATTCTTTAACAAGATGATGCGCCCTGTCAAGCGGCAAGAGTAAGAAGACATATGAACATCACATATCTCGAAAGATGGATCGAGCCTGTGGCTTAGATCGCATGGCCTACGCGTTCGCCGGACCTCAGCGCTATTAAATTTTTTATTTAGGGATTTCACAAAGAAGAACAGCGATTAAAAATTGAGGCAAAAACTCACAGAAGCGAAAAATGAAGCAAAAATATTCAAGTAGCTTCAGACAATTGAAATATAGCTTCTTAAGACGTTGTCGATTGTGTACTCGGGAAGAGGAGGTTTAAAATTTACTGTAATGAAAAGTCATTTTTCAGTTATTTATGCCTTTTATTTGTTATTTATTCATATCGGGGGAACCTGTAACCCCTAGAGAGCGCGACCCCAAGGTGGCGGATAGGGGAACGCCCTAACCGTTCTATCATAGAACGGCGGGTAGGAGGGAAATAAAATACCTCCCGCGGACCAACAGGTAGGGTAGGTAGACTCCTTAGGCGTAGAGAAAGCAACCATCTAGGAGAAGGTTACTCCGAAATCAAACCTTGGTCCTCCAGAATGGGGGTAAAGTCGTTAAGCCAGCAACCTACACTTTAAAAAACACAAATCGCAAAAAATTAATCTCGGACATTGGACGAATAAATCTCAGGTATTGGACGGATCTCACGGAAAATTTCTACTTACTTACCAATGTGGAAACTAGGAATTATTTTAGTCAAGTCGAATAGATCAAACTGGTTATTGAGCTGCTTTTTTTCTGCATATGCTTTTTTGAAAGACGTTATATTTTCTACGTCGGCCAAAAGTTCCAACAAGACGTTTCTTGCTTCATCGAATAACTCATTTGACATTTCCTCCTCCTCATATTCTTGTACATGTAAGTCAAGCTCGGGATAGCACTCCTGACTTTTCAAATATTCCAAAATCTGATCATGATAATCTATAATTTGTTCAGTTTCTTCAATTTTCTCGGATCCTTCTTCTGTTGTGTTATCAGAATCGTTGCTGTCCTTTTGTGATCCCACTAAGTCATTCGTTTCAACACTACCTTCAGCATTAAGGTCTTGATTTTTTATCTCTGTCGAGTCACTTTTTTCAACCCCATTTTCAGGATTTTGGTGGGACATTTCTTTTCGGATTTTGTTCTCTGACATTAGTTTTTTAATTTAATGTGACAGTGTCTATGTCTCATAAATCCGTAAAATAACGTTACACCTAAGATGTCTATAATACTATTTTAGACGTCTTAGTTACACGTTCATGGGTTGGAGGGAAGGTGTAACCAAAATATGACAAGCAGCGAGTTAATCGCTTTTTAATGTCACATTTCCGAATCTAAAGTTAGTCTGAAACTCGTACAAGGCAATTCCAACACTCATGCATTCCTAAACACTGTCCTTCGTCGATCGTTTTAAAATTTCACATTCGTGTTGTGATAGCAGCCTCTTCTGAAACTTGTTTTAGAATATACCATGTTATAAAAACATGTATTTCTACCATGTAATATACTGTGTTTAGTATAAAAAATCAAAGACGGAAGGAAGGGGGTTCAGAAAGCGAAAGCCTCTTCATACAAAATAAATCTGTGTGGGAAAAATAAGACCAATAGTTGTTCTTTCTAAATATAATAATATTTTCGGGCAGGTAAATGCGAAACGATATGAAAACTGAGTAATAAGTCTTTGAATGGTGGTGAAGAATTGAGCTTTAACGGAATGCTCGACAGTTGACTGCTTGTGGAAATATAAATGAAATTAAAATATTAAGCATAAATTAATTTGGCCATTCATATTATGCAAGCGATCAAGGGCGGTAAAGACACTTTACGCATGAATTAGAACATAATTTTTTCTACGACCGCATAAATATTCAAAAAGGGAAACAATTATAAATATGTTGAATGATTGTTTGGGATATTATCATCATCTATTGTGGATATAATGTTTTCCGACGTTTCGATAGACATATTCTGTCTTTATCAAGGAGGAAAAGTGAAAAATTAATTGGGTTTGACGACCTAACTGTATGATGATATTCTTAATTTTGAGAGGATCTAAGGCCAAGTTATAAGAGAAACACATTCAACAAGAAGGCCGACGTTTCGATTTATTTAAAATCTTTATCAAGGCACTGGAAAAAACGATACATTTTAAAATACAGTGACAAATTTCAAAAAGATTAAAATGACTAAACATATAAAAAACAAATATAATGAATACAAATATCATATAAGACAGTAAGTTACTCACATTGTAGGGTGGCTTCTCTTGTTATTAAAGAAAAAATATCATTAGATATTTTGTAAATCGATTGAAAGGATGAAATGTAGTATGTCATGATACAGCTCGCTATACACTGGTTAAGAACAAATGTTAAAATCTAAAATTTATCAACATGCAAACAAAAAAGATGCAGAGGATGAGTCATGAATAATATGTGGGTATGAAAACAACAAAAGTCTGTAATAATGAATTCATCTGATTTATATCATATGTAGATTCCTAATTTTATTAATAATGTTGAAATAGGAAGTATTGAGATTCTCGATGTCCGTTCGTTTATTAATAGAATTGTCATCCTTTTTAATTGCCAACATTTCTCCAAATAATCTTTTTTAACATTATCTTGTTGTCCAAGTATGCTAACTTTTTCAAAATCAAAGAGTGAAGCTCTTTGAAGGAATGTTCTGCCAGAGCGGTGTTGTTTTCTTTTACCTTGGCTGGGTTATGAATATTGACACAGTCTCTTTTGTGCTCTGTTATTCGTGTTTTTAAATATCTCCCAGTCTGCCCTATGTATACTTTATTACAATCTTTGCACGGAATCTTATAAATTACATTGGATCTCCATTGTGAGGACGTCTTGGATTTTAAATAAGTGTAGAATTGTTTTTATTGTGTTATAGGGTTTATAGGCTTTATTAATGGTTTCAGTATTTAATAATTTACCTATCTTTTCTGATAAGCCAGGAACATATGGAATTTTGAAAAACCTAGGTCTGATTGTATCCTGTGTTATTATTTCTGGGTGTTGTTGATTTTTATTAAGAACTCCGGTAACAAGTGCTAAAGGGTAATTATTTTTGGTTAGAAATGTTTTTATTTTTTCAAAGTTATTATTATGAAATTCTGGACTAGCCAGTTTCAAAGCTCGATATTTCAAATTTTTGATGAGATTAATTTTATGTATAAAAGGGTGGTGGGAGTTAAAATTCAAAAATCTTTCCGAAAAGGTTGGTTTTGATACCAATCAGTTTTTAGTGCAGTGCCCGTTCTTATAACTAGTACATCCAAGAATGACAACCCATTATCTTTCTCTACTTCAATCGTGAATTGAAGGCGTGGGTGGAAGGAATTAAAGAGTTTAAAATTGTGTCAACGTGTCCTTCCGGTATTGATGTGAAAATGTCATCCACAAACCTTTTGAAAACTGGTACCTCAAAGGGCAGGCGAGAAAGGGCAATACTCTGTAACTCAGACATAACTATATCCGAGACAATTGGAGCCAAGCAATTGCCCATGCCCAAACCGAAAGTTTGCCGAAAGTACTCATTATTATGGCTGAAATAACTACTATTAACCGAAAATTCAAACAACATCAAGAACTGATCCATAGATAGTTTAGTATGTGGTTCCACTCGCGGCCAATACTTTCTGATTAATTCAATTGCAAGTTCTGTAGGTAAATTTGTGAAAAGTGAGGTAGCATCAAGGGATATAAGGATATAATTATGTGGTAAAGTAATACCATTTAAGTCCTCAACAAATTGAAAGGAGTCCTTAACATGTCTATCATCTCTCTCAAAAATGTGAGAGAGCAATTTGGCCAAAAACCTACTCAAATTGTATAAGGGAGATCCAACAAAACTAACAATTGGGCGCAAGGGATAATCTTCCTTATGAACTTTGGGCAAGAAATAAATTCTTGGGCATACGCCATTATTGGATTTCAGGAATTTAAGTTCTGTTTCATCAATCCTATGTTGTTTATATAATGCAGAAACTAATTTATTGAGTTTATTCTGTATATTAATAGTTGGATCCTTAGTTAGTTTAGTGTAAGTATTGCGGTCATTAAGTAAAATATCAGCTTTAGTTTCACACATCTCTGTTGTCATAGCAACTGTAATGTTGCCTTTATCTGCCTTTATAACAACTATGTCCCTGTGTGATTTTAAAAACTGATGTGTTTCCTTCATACATTTGAGAACAAACCGATTTTCATTGGATGCCAAAATATTACTATATATATATTTATCTAAATAAACTACAGGGTACGTACTGTAATATTTTGGCATCCAATGAAAATCGGTTTGTTCTCAAGTGTATGAAGGAAACACATCAGTTTTTAAAATCACACAGGGACATAGTTGTTATAAAGGCAGATAAAGGCAACATTACAGTTGCTATGACAACAGAGATGTATGAAACTAAAGCTGATATTTTACTTAATGACCGCAATACTTACACTAAACTAACTAAGGATCCAACTATTAATATACAGAATAAACTCAATAAATTAGTTTCTGCATTATATAAACAACATAGGATTGATGAAACAGAACTTAAATTCCTGAAATCCAATAATGGCGTATGCCCAAGAATTTATTTCTTGCCCAAAGTTCATAAGGAAGATTATCCCTTGCGCCCAATTGTTAGTTTTGTTGGATCTCCCTTATACAATTTGAGTAGGTTTTTGGCCAAATTACTCTCTCACATTTTTGAGAGAGATGATAGACATGTTAAGGACTCCTTTCAATTTGTTGAGGACTTAAATGGTATTACTTTACCACATAATTATATCCTTATATCCCTTGATGCTACCTCACTTTTCACAAATTTACCTACAGAACTTGCAATTGAATTAATCAGAAAGTATTGGCCCATGAGTGGAACCACATACTAAACTATCTATGGATCAGTTCTTGATGTTGTTTGAATTTTCGGTTAATAGTAGTTATTTCAGCCATAATAATGAGTACTTTCGGCAAACTTTCGGTTTGGGCATGGGCAATTGCTTGGCTCCAATTGTCTCGGATATAGTTATGTCTGAGTTACAGAGTATTGCCCTTTCTCGCCTGCCCTTTGAGGTACCAGTTTTCAAAAGGTTTGTGGATGACATTTTCACATCAATACCGGAAGGACACGTTGACACAATTTTAAACTCTTTTAATTCCTTCCACCCACGCCTTCAATTCACGGTTGAAGTAGAGAAAGATAATGGGTTGTCATTCTTGGATGTACTAGTTATAAGAACGGGCACTGCACTAAAAACTGATTGGTATCAAAAACCAACCTTTTCGGAAAGATTTTTGAATTTTAACTCCCACCACCCTTTTATACATAAAATTAATCTCATCAAAAATTTGAAATATCGAGCTTTGAAACTGGCTAGTCCAGAATTTCATAATAATAACTTTGAAAAAATTAAAACATTTCTAACCAAAAATAATTACCCTTTAGCACTTGTTACCGGAGTTCTTAATAAAAATCAACAACACCCAGAAATAATAACACAGGATACAATCAGACCTAGGTTTTTCAAAATTCCATATGTTCCTGGCTTATCAGAAAAGATAGGTAAATTATTAAATACTGAAACCATTAATAAAGCCTATAAACCCTATAACACAATAAAAAACAATTCTACATTTATTTAAAATCCAAGACGTCCTCACAATGGAGATCCAATGTAATTTATAAGATTCCGTGCAAAGATTGTAATAAAGTATACATAGGGCAGACTGGGAGATATTTAAAAACACGAATAACAGAGCACAAAAGAGACTGTGTCAATATTCATAACCCAGCCAAGGTAAAAGAAAACAACACCGCTCTGGCAGAACATTCCTTCAAAGAGCTTCACTCTTTGATTTTGAAAAAGTTAGCATACTTGGACAACAAGATAATGTTAAAAAAGATTATTTGGAGAAATGTTGGCAATTAAAAAGGATGACAATTCTATTAATAAACGAACGGACATCGAGAATCTCAATACTTCCTATTTCAACATTATTAATAAAATTAGGAATCTACATATGATATAAATCAGATGAATTCATTATTACAGACTTTTGTTGTTTTCATACCCACATATTATTCATGACTCATCCTCTGCATCTTTTTGTTTGCATGTTGATAAATTTTAGATTTTAACATTTGTTCTTAACCAGTGTATAGCGAGCTGTATCATGACATACTACATTTCATCCTTTCAATCGATTTACAAAATATCTAATGATATTTTTTCTTTAATAACAAGAGAAGCCACCCTACAATGTGAGTAACTTACTGTCTTATATGATATTTGTATTCATTATATTTGTTTTTTATATGTTTAGTCATTTTAATCTTTTTGAAATTTGTCACTGTATTTTAAAATGTATCGTTTTTTCCAGTGCCTTGATAAAGATTTTAAATAAATCGAAACGTCGGCCTTTTTGTTGAATGTGTTTCTCTTATAACTTGGCCTTAGATCCTCTCAAAATTAAGAATATCAAAGTGAAAAAACTTTTGAAAATTATCAATTTTCAAAAGTCAATATTGACAGAAGTCATGAAAGAAAATGAACGATGTTATATACTCATCTGTGATATGATGATCTTTTTAAGTTGGATCGAACTATCGGCGTCCAAACTTCTGGCAGATCTATAGATGGAGCACTTATGGAATCAGGTGTTATTTTTATAAATGCTTCTTTGATTTTTCTTCTTGCAAGTTTTTCTTCTTTGGATATTATTGATGCTTCATCCCACTTTATACGATGATTCTCATCTATAGCATGGTGGACGGTTATTAATGGTCTGATTTATATCTGTTGGTTCAGGTTGACTTTCTCTTGTTCGTCTAGCTTTTTCTAATATCTTTTTGGGGTAGCCATTGCTTCTAAGAGTTTTCGAGATGTTATTTATTTCTTCATTTTGGTGTTTTTCAGTGCAACAAATATTTATTGCTCTATCAAATAAACATTTTGCTACTCCCAAAAAATAAACACTAAATTGGGAGTAGCAAAATGTTTATTTGATAGAGCAATAAATATTTGTTGCACTGAATAAGACCAAAATGAAGAAATAAATAACATCTCGAAAACTCTTAGAAGCAATGGCTACCCCAAAAAGATATTAGAAAAAGCTAAACGAACAAGAGAAGTCAACCTGAACCAACAGATATAAATCAGACCATTAAAACCGTAATTCCTTATGTAAAAGCTTTGTCGGAGAAAATGAGAAGAATTGGAAATAGATACAACATAACGACTGCATTCAAAACTCAAGACACTATCAGAGCTAAACTTACAAAAGTTAAGCCTAATAATGAGACACAAAGGACAAAGAACTGCATATATGAATTACCTTTATGAGTGCAGAAGATCTTACATCGGAGAAACTAAACGCCCTCTGAATGTACGAATAAAAGAACATCAGAAGCTTCTACTAGTACTAGACAGCGACAAATCCAGGTTGGTCCAACATGCTGTAGATGACAATCATCGTATAAAGTGGGATGAAGCATCAATAATATCCAAAGAAGAACAACTTGCAAGAAGAAAAATCAAAGAAGCATTTATAAAAATAACACCAGAGGCAGTTCAAGGAGCATAGGCGAATCTGTGCTTATTGTTGAATCTGTGCACGTAGACAGATCTGTTCGCTCAGGCGTACCAATGCGTATAGGCGTCGTGCTTACTAGTAATTTCTAATTGTCATAAAACTGACAATTGGGCCCAGGGTTTTCTGTTAGGACTCAGATTTCAATTTATTCCAATATGTTTTCTGATTGCAATTGCAAATAATTCAGTTCAAGTCTGTTATTTTGCTGATTCCGTGATGTATTCAATGATTCATAAAGAAGAGCAGCAGCAGGAAAGAGGAAGTTCTGGGATTCTCAGGCATACCTTTTGTCTCACTTTCTTTTCTACACTACACTAAGTGTGTAAAATCTTGATCTTCTATGAGTTTAAACACTTAATCAAAAACATATCAGTCTACTTTCGAACTAATGGAGACTATGGAATTGAGAAACACTTTTTAACTTTTTTATTAAATAAAAGATACTCGTTAAAAGAATAAAAGTCAGATATACATATATGAACAATAAATAACATAACATCAAATTTATCACTTATGAATGAAAATATTTACAAATCACTGCAATAGTCAGATAAAAATTCTAATAAATATGTGAATTTTGAAGAGCAACACTGGTTTTCATAGATTTCAACAAAGTCGTGAAAGAACAAAGAAACCGCTTTCAAAATATCATTTTCTAACTCATCTTTGAAAAGTCCAATGCACTGCGATTCGAAATTTTCTGGACTCAATACATTTTCTTTGATGATTGCTGTACATACCACTGCTTTAGCGTGTAAGGACTGCCGGCCAGCTCCTTTCTTAACGATTATTACAAAATTTTTTACACTAATCAAGTCCTCAAATAAATCTATAGCTTTATCACCGCTTAATTTCCATACTTTCAGAAATTCTTCTTTACATCTCATTATAGTTGATGGTTGTTTGCAAACTGAAAACAGAAATGGAAATTACTCATTGGTTCTTCATGTGCCTGGATTTATTTTGTTTTAGTGGACCGCATTCGATTCTTGCACTAATTATAATATCGAATAAATAGACTATAACTGATATATTCTCAGAGTAACAATAATTTTTATTAACTCATTTATTCAATATCTTTTGAATTCGTACATACAGGGTGTCCATTAAGTACTTGGACAAACCTTAAGGGGTGAATCTTTGAGAAAGTTTAAGATGAAAAGTTCATATGAACATGGGTCCGCAACAGCTTGGTTTCTGGGATACAAGGCGTCCAACAAAGATTATTTTATATTTTTTCTAAGTAACTTATCAATTGTAATCAATTTGGGACCCTGGGTATAGTGATGACATGAAACTCAAATATGAACTTAGTTTTTAGCTTAGTGTTAGAGGACGCCACATACAGTGTTGTTCCTGAGTTTAATTAGTCATTTCTTTTTGTGTTGCACTTTGACATTTTTTACTAGGAACACCTGTTCTCATTTCAATTTCACATACAAAAGGTGCTAAAAGCAGTCGTTTTAGATATAAGCTGGTTTGTAGTTAAACCTGCGATTGGAATTTTTCTAATTGGATCACATCCGAGCTAACGAGGTAACGAACTTTACACAAATAGGACTAAATAGCGTAGAAGAATTATATTTTTCGTTCATTTGTGAAAAATTCGAAAAAGATCCAACTTGAAAATTTTCCACGGATTCCCGATAAATACTTAGAGCACTTCTTGTATGTTCAATTGAATGGAGAACATATTTTCTTAGTCAAACATACAGTGCGACACAAAAACTATGTTCATATTTAAATTTTACTAATTTTACTTCATAAAAATAACATAAAACACATAAATGGACACCCTGTATCTCAACAGAAGGATCACTTCAGAATTTTTCAAAAATAAACAAAAACAATATTACTTTAACGCCGAAAAATTGATCTTTTATTGATTGTAGTATCAGGTAACAAACTTTATACGCCTTCTTCAACACATAATTAAATTCGCTTCAACATGGTAGCGAACTCTTTCGAATATATTTACTTTGTGCTTTTTTTTTGTATAGTATTTACAAGTAAAGTATTTCAAAAAGTATTTAGTAAATGTGTAGGATTTAGCATAAATGTAGGCTTTTTTATCAATTGTCTAGGGGTTATGATAGATTTCCGCCTAGAGATAACGTCTAACGTCGAAATAAACACGGCTCTCGTATTCACAAGTTTATTTACACCAAAAGAATGAATAAATTTTCGTCTAATATATAAATACAAAGGCCGATACTGAGTTCTTCGTCTAAATTCTATAACGATCGTTAAATTCTTAATTTCGGCTAAAAGTTCTGAACTCGATAACGTCTAACGTCTTTTCTCCAAGGTTACCGTTCTTCTCAGCGTCTAAACTTAGAGTCTTTTCTCCAAGGTTACCGTTGTATGAGCGTCTAAACTTAGAGTCCTTTCCGATGGAAAAACATTCAGTCTCCAGGAACTTTCGTAATTTTTAAGGTACATCCCTTAACACTCTCATTGGTCCACTTTAAACGAATGGTGTAGACGGTTTAGACGAAGAACTCGGCCTTTGTATTTATATATTAGACAATAATTTTATTTATATCTTAGTAGTGTAAATAAACTTGTAAATACGAGAGCCGTGTTTATTTCGACGTTAGACGTTATCTGTAGGCGAAAAGCTATCATAACCCCTAGATAATTGATAAAAAAAAGCCTACAAACGGGTTTTATGAACAGACCAATAGAAAGTATTTCACATTGATGGATTTTCAGTTTTGATTAGTCAGTTAGGTCGTTTGGCCAGGTCCATTTCAATCTTCGTGAGTTAAATGGATCTGTCAACTGGTCGATCAGTTGGTTGGCATGTCATTAGAGCTTCTGATGCGGTTTTCTATGTCTGTGCTGATATATAGGACTCTTATATCTTCATGGATGGTGTGGTTGTAGACATACTAAGCGGCATTAACCAATGAACGTATTATTTTTTATTGTACTCTTTGGATAACTTGAATATTTGATGGCTAATCGCAACCCCAAAATTAGATGCCATACGACTATACTTTGAGGATCGCTTTGTGAATAAGCAATTTATTTTGAAGGTTCAATTTGGACTTCCTGCCTATAAGCTTCTTATCTCATTGGCTACTTGAATTGGTGTGAAAGTTTTAATTGGTAAGGACATCTGACATAGCATCCAGAAAAGTTTCGACTTCTGCATCGCTGATACTAGGATGGGGGTCATTTGGTGTGATGATATGTGCAAGGTGTTTGGCAAATGCATTGCATTTTTCTTCATCTGAAGCAACCCATTTTCTACTGGTCATTTTAATCGGAGATTTCCTCAATGTGGGTCTTTTGAATTTCTTCGTAGTTTTCCAAATACTGTGCTCATTTTTATAATTTATATTCTCAATATATTGTTGGAATTGAGAATTTTTATACAGTTGTGGGGTTTCACGTTGTTTTCTTGAGAGTTGATTCAGTATTGTCCTTTTCCATCGACCTATTTGAAACGCGTCGAGTCACCGAGACCTAGCCCCACCTACCCTTCGTCAGTTTCGTCGTTGTTTTGTAAGGAAATAATGGACTGCACAATTTAAAAAAATATTGAATATATAATACCAAACAATTTTGAAAAATTTTATATAAACTACATAGGTAGCACAAATCATTCGTTCTTCGGAATATTTTATCTTCTGATACATACACAACATATTCCTCCAGCTTTCTAATTATTCAAAAAATGAAAACCTTCAATAAAAGATGGAAATTCTAAAAAACCCCCATACACTGCAAAACATGAACATTTGATTATGTCAATATTTTCGGCCATATTTGCACTGGCACTGATGCACCGACTCCTATAGCCAGTGTCGAAAAAGGTCGACTGGGTGCACTCTGAGAACGATCCATGCGTAAGCAGAAAACAGGTACTCTGTAAAAGTTCGCAGCGAACGAATAAGCGGAATTCGACACAACCGAACGGTGAGCACTAGTGCACACCAGGGGAACAAACAGAAAACGCCATTAGTGTGTAGCACAATTATTTCTGTTGATGAAACTCAATTTTTCAATAAGTGCTAGGCTGTCCCGTTTTATTCATTTTGTGAAAAATCTAGAACACTACATGGAATAAAAAAAAATTCGGATAGCACAAACAAAGCAAAACAAAATTTTTCTCGAAAATCGAACAAGGCTTGGCCAACTTCACACACATGCAATCACCACTCATGAAACTTCATGATTTTCATGGAGGATGAAGAAAATAATGAATTAATTATTTTACCTAGAAGTAGCATCAAGTCCACAAGTTGCAGACCAAGCATTTTAATAACTGCACCGTTGAGGTCATTTCTCTGAGTTATACTTCCAATAATCTCATTAAGGGATTCTATCAGTGTTTCCTCTTGAAGGTCAGGTTTTGTTATCAAGGATGCCGATATGGTCTGAAATCATGAGGAATATTATAATGTTTTATCACACTAAAATTATAAATAGGTAAACACAAAAATCGGATGCTGATGTTTTTATTTTGTAATTTAAACAGAACCTAAAAGAGATGACAATAGGTCTATAACAGGTTAAATATACATTTTCTGTGTGATTGGATTAAACAGATTTTAAAACAATCTACAAGTATACAACAATAGAAACAATAATGCTAGCTAAGATACCTACAAAAAAACAGTCTCTGAGAATGAATTAAACACAAAATATCAACCATCATACACTTCACTAAATAAACCATAAATGAACTATAATCCGAAAAGCTGATCAACATTTATTGATTAGTACGTAAGTCCATAATATATTGCTTCAGTTTTTTATTAAATGCCAGAATATTCTGTTCTTCTCTAATATCAACAGGAATTTCATTAAACACTCAGCAGGTTGAGCTGTTATTTTCTTTTATGTTGGTGATACATTAAAATGTTGCTTTGTTCCTGTATTTTACATATGATAGTCGCTATTGTATAACATGGAGATGTCTGTTTCAAGAAGGTCGTTTTTAATTTTATATATTAGTTTGATACTGTCTGATTTTATTCGGAGCAGTTTCAGCTCTTGATATATTCTCTCTGTGTCAGTTCTCCAAGGAATATTGAACAGTATTAATTGCCTTATTTTGTGTTATCTGCAGATCCCTTAAGGCGGGTTCACACAGGGTCGTGAATCGGGCGAGAGTACGACCCACCGGTCAGTCGGTCGAGATCACTACCAAGTATAAACTAACGGTAGGGAGGGTGATGGTAGTGCACGGCTTTGAAAAGGGGTCTTGACATCTCCATTTTGTTGGAGTGAGGCACGACCACTTCAGTCGTATTTTACAATTCTGTTCATCATCATGTCGGTGTACAAAATGAACAATTATGAAGTTTGTTGATTTATATCGAGATAAGGAGTGCTTATGGAAAATAAATTCGCCGGCATACAAGCTTCGTGACGCAAGGGATGAAGCGTTAAAAGAAAGCCGCGCAATAAATAAAAAACATTAGGTCTTGGCATAAACCAAAACAGGTTTAGTTCTATCCTAAAAAAATTCCTATAACTGTTGTGATCTTCCAACGATAATTCTCTGCAAATACTAATGGTGGCGCCGAGTGAATTCCGCCTCTTGACCCATTCTCGAACCCACATTTTTCTCTTCTTGTTTTTAAAATTTTTCAAATGATTCCTCAACTCATATACTAATATTTCGCATACAACCTTTGCGGATTCATATTCTGCTATATTGAAAACAAGAGCGAGAGAAGCACAACCAACAAAAGGCACGTTCCCGTGTGAACTGGATGAGGTCGTAAGCTCCTACGGGAAGAAAACAAGTCGTGTAACATGCGCATTACTGGTCGTGTTTTCGCCCTGTTCACTCAAGTGTGAACCCGCCTTTACACAAAGTTCGGTAGTCTACCTTCAAAATACAGGGAGGTATATCAAATGTGAGTGGATGTAGAGATAATATAATTCCTGTTTATATTTCCTATTTGTATATTTAGTACTTCGACGATATACGTGACATATTTTATTATTATTTTTTTATATCCTGTACATGATCTTTAAACTTCAACTGATTGTCTATTATAATACTTACATACTTCCATGAAATCTAGGTTAGAACCACCCACCAAAATCATATTTTCGTTTTCACGAGTAACCTAACCTATCAATTCAATGAAATCCTCCAAAATAACTACATTACTGTTTGGTTTTCCATAGAAATCTTCAATTTTCTTTGATGGTACATGTATTTGTACTGCATACCAAGAACTCACTATAACTCTGTGAGTTTCTCATTATTAGTCTCTACTTAAACCTCCGCGCATATATCAGGCTACTCCTCCGCCTCTTTTACTACGACATGTATATTCAGATTTGTACCCCGCTAAATAGAAAGCCTTTATTTCGTTTTCATATATCCAAGTTTCTGTGAGAACAATTACATCTGTTTTTTTTTTTTAATATTTTAATTAAGGTTTCCAGCATGTGCATTTTGTTACGTATACTAGAAATATTAATATAAATAAATTTCGATTGGATTCCTTTTTGTAGTTGTCTAGATTTTAAAGCATGCTCACTGATGTATGTTTCTTACTCTTGCAAAATCAATGAAACTATATAATAGTAAAAGTAAATGCTAAAAGAAATTGCAGAACGACCTCTATCACAACAAGAATATAAAATTCAAACGTATACATACTGAGACTTCCTTCTTCGGAGAGTATTAAACGACATTTACTATATTTCAGTCTAGTTTGGTAAGGTTTTGTTCAATGGTAATGAACAGTGACATTTGTATTGAATCTTGGGAGGTGGTTTTACTTTTACTACAATTTAAAGATTATAAAAACCAAATTTGAACTATATGTTTCGAAATTACTGTGGTTGCATTCCGTATATCAACTTAGTTGTTTCAGTTCCCACATAATATGTGTTTCAGAAATATCGAATAACAGGATGGTAGCTATAATATCATAAAGGTCAGTGCTTCAGCTCACAAGTAAACGTTATCAGTACATGTATTAACCTGGTACCATATAGATATCATAATAGTGATGAATTTTATTTGGGTACTTGGTAATGTCGGGAATGATCAATAATAAAAATTGTAAAACAACTATATTTCGAACTTTGTGGCAGTTCTTTTTCAGGATGCTATAGAGGAAATAATGAATATAAAAATTGAGCACAATATAAAATTCATCACTGAATTAACGGTAAATCAAATTATATATTCATATCATAATATATATAATTATATTAATAAAATATAGAATTATTATTCAGAAAATAACCGTCATCTATTATTGTTATTCATTCCAAAACAGACATTTTCTGTCGGTTTCAAGGTAAAAATTAGCTCTTAAAAAGCTGGAAATTTCGGAAAATCTTTTAAATTTTCATAAAGGTAAAATAGACAGACTACGAAAACTAGATAAAAAATTAGCACTTATCTGTGGTTTGATGACTTCTTCAAGTTACATCGAAAAATTGTCCTCTAAACTTCCGGCAACTCTATTGATGGTGCCCTTATAGGATTGAAAAAGATGCCTCTTTGATTTTTCTTTTTGTAAGTTTCACTTCTTTGGATATTATAGATATTTCGTTCCAATTTATCAGGGGATTTTCATCCACAGCATGTTGGATAAACTTGGATCTATCGGTGGCTAACATTAGGAAAAGTTTCTGATGTTCCTTTATTCTCACCTCCAAGGGGCGCTTTGTTTCTCCGATATAAGATCTTCTGCACTCGAATGGTATGTCATATATATAGTTCTTCGTTCTTTGATTCTCGGTATCAGGTTTAAGTTTTGTTAGATTAGGCCTGATGGTATCTAATGTCTTGAAGACGATTGTTATGTCGTACCTATCATATATGCTAGTGCAACAAATATACAGGGTGATTCCGGAGGAGACCGTCAGATTTTAGGTGAAGTATACTGTAGTCAATATAGTTTCGGAACAATGTTGGGTTTATGGTTCAGGGTCTTCATTGAGAGTCTACAGGGTGATTTGTCCGATTCGACCGATTTTTCTTTTATTCATAACTTTGGTATGGCTTGCTCAATCTTGATGAAATTTTCAGTGTAGAACAATTGATTATCTTCTTTCAATAATTCCAACATTTTTTCAAAAATACAGAATGGGAATTATGATAAGTTCAGATTAAGTATGCAGGTTGAAAAAACACCCTGTACATTATGTTTTCAGAAATTTTCTACTTGCTTCAGATTCTACCATAAGTTTACATTACTGGAGCGTTTTTATTTTTTTTTTGGCACACGTCCAAATTTTCAAAGATGAACAATATCGTTTTTTCGCTCCAAGGCATTGAGAATATTCTGAACTAGATGGTAAAGCTGTATCATCCAATAATACAAAGCTCTTCCTGAGTTCTAAAATAAATTTTCTAAATTCTTTAGAATCACTTTAGTGAGCAAGACTTTGAAGAAAGAACAATTACACACATACCACTACCAAAAGGTGCAAGAACTGTTGCCACAAGATCTGCCCCAACGATTACAATTTTGTCGCTGAGTTATTAGTCACCAACGAACTATTTTTCGTATTCTATTCAGCGACGAGGCTATGTTCACTAAGAATGGAATTTTTAATATCCACAATTCCCACGAATGGGTAAGAGACAACCCCCATTTGAAGAAGAGTCATAATATACAACACAGATTTTCTGCCAATATTTGGCTTGGAACAATAGACGGAAATTTAGTTGGCCCTCACATTTTTGCGGAAATATTAAATGGTGAAATTTACCTAGATTTTTTGGAAACTATTTTACCAAATCTATTGGAAAATGTACATATCCGCTCTATCTACTTTCAGCATGACGGAGTACCACCTCACTTTGCATTGAATGTGAGAAATCACCTGAAAGTAAATTATCTGAACAGATGGATTGGTCGTGGAGGCCCTATTGCTTGGCCACAAAGATCGCCTGATTTGAACCATTTAGACTATTTTGTGTGGGGATATCTGAAAACAAGAGTTTATGAGGTTGAAATTAGAAGTAGAGAACACCTAGTTGAAAGGATTTTCGAGGAATATAATATCTTGAAGCAAAATCAATCCCTCATTAGAAGGTCAATTGGAAGTTTAATAAAGAGGTCTCGAATATGTATTCAAAAAAGGGGAAATCATTTCGAACATTCTATGTAAATTTTGTGTTAATCCTTAGGTTTGCCGTTCATGATATGTTTCGTATGTTTATTCTGTATAAGTTGTAGATTTTTTGGTTTAAGTAGGTAGGTTTAAAGATATTTTCTGGATTAAATGATTTTATACATCAGAATATGAGTGATTAAATATGAATTTCGAATTTGGAAGAACTATTTTAGGACTCAGGAAGAGCTTTGTATCATTGGACGACACCTTACATTCTAGTTCAGAATATCCTCACTGCCTTGGAGCGAAATAACGATATTGTTCATCCTTGAAAAATTTTTCTAGGAAAACTGGATGTGTGCCAAAAACAATAAAAACGCTCCAGTAATGTAAACTTATGATAGAATCTGAAGCATGTAGAAAATTTTTGAAAACGGAATATACAGGGTGTTTTTTCAAACAAATTTAATCTGAACTTATCATAATTCCCACCCTGTATTTTTGAGAAAGTGTTGGAATTATTGAAAGAAGATAATCATATTGTTCTACACAGAAAATTTCATCAAGATTGATCAAGCCATACCAAAGTTATGAATAAAAGAAAAATCGGTCGAATCGGACAAATCACCCTATAGACTCTCATTAAAGGCCCTCAACCATAAACCAAACATTGTTTCAAAACTGCCTTGACTAGTGTATACTTCACCTAAAATCTGACGGTCTCCTCCGGAATCACCCTGTATGCTCTACCCAACACGATAAAAATGAGGAAATGAGTAACATCACTAAAACACTCAAAAGCAATGGTTATCCCAAAAATATATTGGAAAGAGCGAAATCTTTACCTTGAAAACGACAGAAGATGTCTGTTGTAACGTTGGGAAGAAGAACAATAACAGATGATGGTTATTGCCCAAATAATAATTCTATATGCATTCATTACAGTTTCGAATTTTAATGGATTTTTTAGATTTCAAAAAAGCTTGAAATTCAACACCCTCAGCTGCATTTTCATGTACTGTGATCACAATTTCACAGCGATATTTTGCGAGCTGATTCCTAGTAGAAATTATAATAATTTTTATTGGAAATAGATCAGTATATGGATTATAATCAAAATTATGGTGAAATAGAGTGAATGGCGTGTACGTGAGTCAGCATAAGTATCATGTATATGTTTATCATAGAGTACGATTTCTCATACAATTGGAACTAATTCAAAAATAAAGTAACTAAAGTTAAATTACGTACCAAGAAATATGGAAATAAAAATTGTAAATTCCATAAATTTAGTCCAAACTTACCCTTATCCTGTGAAGTATGTGAGCTCCACTTTCTGTATTGATTTCATGCTCTAAACTATTACCACAAGGTGGTAGTGTGTAAGAAGCTTTCGTTTTCCCTCCATTGTTATGCAAATCATATAACGCCTTCATTTCGACCTTCACTTCTTTAACGAGAAGACCTGTAATTATTTGAGGGAATATAAGGATAGTTATGACACAAATTTGATGGATTTACACCTACCTATTACTATATGAGTAGATGCCCATTGCTGAACTTTCTCTCGACACATTCTTTCTGCAGCAGCCACGCAAATGTTCTCTATATGTGGCAACGTGTCCGTAGGTAATAATGCTACAAGAGATATCCTGATCCTACTTTGAACAATATTAGTGACTTCTTTGTCACAAATAGTTTTGAGTTCTTCCATCTTGTCTTCTGCAAATTTTTCACCTCTACCTTTCCATCCAGTCTGAAAGAAGAAAATGAGAATCGGAGAGAAAAAGTATATGGAAGTATTTATATTATTATTACATGGAAATGCTTAATTGTACTATATCGGTTGTCCCAAGCTGGATGGCCTGAATTATTATGGAAAACATTCATGCACAAAGTTTAAAATTTTGTCGATCAATATTAGGTTATGTGAGTTACATTTCTGAAATTTCCAGTTTTGTCAGATATATCCAAATTCGACAATTTTAAATAAGACACCCAGTATTTCTATTTTTTTATGATTCCCCATAAAAAAAACTTAATTGATTCGCTTTAACTACCCAATATCAATCTCAAACGGTTTTAGAGTTGTGAATTATTTTTGGAAGGTTTAAATCAAATTTGAAAATAACGATATTTCGCTCAATATCTGAAATTTTACATGTTGTCAGATTGATCTGCGACAGTTTTCGAATCTTAGTTGTCAGTTACACAGAGTTATTAAAAAGAAATACCATTTGAAATCTCACAAAATTGTAAAAAACTTGTTTTTTTTTAATTTGACTCCCGGTATGTTTTCTCATTCGCAGAATGACAACAACACGCTCTTCAATTGTTCTATTCATTACCCATTACTTATCTTGTTTGGGTTCTTAGTTATCTGCGTTTATTGAATTTCATATCGATTTAATATGCCTTAATTTTTTTAATTGATATTTCCTGTTCTCTCTATGCCGTTTATAGATCGAATTATTATTTATGACTCAATATGATAACCATAAAAACCATTATTCAGATTACACGTCAAACAACAGGTATTCTAAGTGTTTTGCAGTAGATTCTGTACAAATAATCTGAAATTCAATAAACGCAGATAACTTAGAATTCAAACAAGATAGGCATAGGGAAATTGATAGAAAAATTGTATAGTCTATTGTTCTCTTTTTGAAAATGAGAAAACATACTGGGTGTCTCATTTACGAAACACAGTTTTTAACAATTTTGTGATAGACAAATGGTAGTTTCTTTTTACCAGTTTGTATAACCGAAAACTAAGGTTCCAAAATGTTGTCGCAAAACTAACTATTATCTCAGGTCATGCCAAATTTCTAACTGAAATCTCAAACATCAGACGAAATATAGTCCACTTTCAAATTTGATCTGAAATTTATGGAAGTTGAAAAATTTTCTGAAATCGGTAGTTTTTATAAATGCTAATTTTACCTTGAAAACGACAAATGATGTATCTTAAAACTTTGGGAAGAAGAACAATAATAGATAATGGTTATCGTCCAAATATTAACTCTCAACGAGTTCCCATCATCAACAATTCACAACATTTACTAGAAGTTCGGTTGGGGCGCGTATTATTTCAAATAGTCAGAACTATTTGATTGGCAAAAGAATGCAATCATCTAGCATTTCGCCCAGTTTTCTCGAGTTATTTAAGTCCATGCGTAGCTTATGGGGTGCCCGTTTGATTAATCAGAACAGAATTTGAAAATGTTGAAGATACAGTACAATTTCGGTTGAAGAAACCAATAAAAATGCTTCGATATTCTTCTTTCAAATTTATTGAAACAAATATTTACCTACATAGTATATGTATCTATGAATTTTGAATATATAATTAATATTTTAGTTTAATTTGAATTATTTAACATGGTACTTCAACTATTGTGTCTTCGACAGAAGCGTACAATCCAGTGTCAGTATAGATTATTTAATTGTACACTCAAAGTATACAATTTATTTCAATGAATAAACTTATGATCATTAATCTGTAAAACACTCATTGTGATTTTTCTCTCTTTGTTATTTATGTCGAAAGAAGTCATTGTATTGTAATTCAAGTGTGTATGTTATAAGTTATTGTTGATGAAGCATCTGTAATCAAATATCAATTTGAATCATTTATCATCAATCTAAATTTTTTGAAAAATTTCATAACTCCAGAAGCTTTTATAATTTCAACTGTTAAACCCCAACCTTTATAAAAATGGTTTTTTTTCCTGCCATTTTAAGGTTCCATTATTGAACCCATTAATTGTAGCAATGTGAAAAATTTTTTGTTATGGTTCAATTTAAAATTCCCGCCTTCTATTACAGATTTTTCGTCGCATTACAGATGCAGTTTCAAAATTAACAACTACTGCTAAAAGTAAATCGCTTTTTAGTACTGGAATACAAGGCAGTTTCCCATCTTTATTATTTTTAATCTATATTTGGAGGCCAATTGTACAATGTAACTGGAAAAAGTCTTTAAACCAAAGATAAGTACTAATATTTTAGTTTTCGTAGTTTGCCTATTTGACATTTATGAAAGTTTTGAAATTTTCTGAAATCATCAGCTTTTGTAAAAGCTAATTTTACTTTGAAAACGATAGAAGATGTATATCGAAACGTTGAGAATAAAAACAATAATAGATAATGGTTATTACCCAAATAATAATTCCATACGAGTTCCATCATCAACAATTTCTGGTCAACAACTTGATGTAAAATGTCTAAAAATAATTTTTAATTCAAAAACCGTCAGTGTTAGATTAAAGGAGTAGTAAATTAATTCGATTTTTTATGGAGAATAATGATGAATTTAAATACTCATTGGAAATAACCAAATTTTGCCAAATGTGCATGCGCCTGACAACATTTGGAATTTAAGAATATTTTTAAAATGTCCCTTACATAACCATAGTTGCTCTATAAAATTCAAAATTTTTTGCATAAATAATTTTCATAATAATTTAATAGGACACCCACCTTGGGATACCCAGACTATTTTTTATTGAAAGAATTTGATCATATAAATATTGAATTAAATATAACAAAAAATGCAAATAACAAATAACCTAATGGTTCAGATAATAATGTTGAAATTCTATACCTTCTGTTATCAAGGCAATGAGAATATAATTAATATTTTCAAGGAAGTCAAATTAATTGTCAAATCAGAACTTGACTATTTTATGGAAAATGCTGTGAGCACTGACAATGAGCCATATTGCTTTGACGCTCTTGCCAAACTGCATGCCAAAATATTAAGGATACAAATTTTATTCTAATGAGGATTCTGCATTAAAAAAAATTTCATTACGTCAGACCACATCGTCTGAATAAAAGAACTTTATTATGGTAATTAATGATCTACATAGAGGCTTTAATTTTAGTTTTGCATTCTTTTTTTAAACTGCATGTTTATGATCATGTTGAATATTCGTCAATAACTGGTCTTTAAAACCATTCTTATTGAAAATACTTTTATCTTAAAGACATTCATATCATAGACTTCAA
The DNA here is from genome assembly GCA_030674115.1 of Micraspis discolor. Classification (NCBI taxonomy): domain Eukaryota; kingdom Metazoa; phylum Arthropoda; class Insecta; order Coleoptera; family Coccinellidae; genus Micraspis; species Micraspis discolor. Next base: position 476,800 of record JARTUT010000027.1, read on the forward strand.
TACACTATTTCAACAGTGAAATAATCTGAAATTAATTACCTCTTTCATTCCTTCTTCAGATGACCACTGTTTCAAATTAGAACGTAATAGGCTGACAAAGGACTTTTTGTAATTCGGGACCACGTTGTGGCATAAATGTTTCACACAGACAGAAGCAACTCTTTCTGCAATGAATTCTACAGTCTTTTTCAAAGAGCTTGGATGATTGTTGAAGAAGGCTTCTTCAATTTGAACCTATCGATTTTTCATATTAGATATTATTTCTTGAAAAAAAAATTTAACTTACCTCCATTTTCTTCTTGAACATATTCTTTACAGGCTCAACTGTGGTTAGAGGTGTGATATGTCTTGAAGTACGATCTTTCACTGATGTCTCGTTGGATAACAGTTTCCTGAAAGTCTCCAGAAATGGACACAAAATATATAATATATTGCTGTCAACAATGGTCAGTTTGTCAAAGCCAATAGTTTTTCTGAATATTGACTTCATTTCATTGTTATAGTTTAATTTTTCGAAAAAAATATAGTGGGGAAAGTCATTAAGCTCAAAGAACCATCCAAAGGAGAATATAACCAACAAGGAATTGTAGAAAGGAAGAAGTGAAATGTTCCTTACAAGGCATCTGTATAAATTCATCATACTCTCAATAAGATTGATGTAATAGCTTGTTCGTAATGTTACAGCATCCAACATAGATAAGTATTCACACAGCCAAGGAACAAACAATGTTAAACATCCTGTGGCTATAGATTTCTCAAGTAACGATTTTATATCGAAAATAGGATTCACCTGAAATATAAAAATTTTTGAACCTCACTCTTGAATTATACGAATTAAAATAAAGTACAACCCCTAGATATCAACATTTCTAAATATTGAGAGAATAATCATTTACCCTATTGCGTATGTTGACTTGTAAAGCCATCAACTCCACTGAATGGTTAGTTGCATTTTTATAAGGCATCGCTTCAATAAAACCTAGAAATTTAGCTAAAGTCTTCAAGGATGTCAAACAAGATACAAAAGCCTTTTTTGTGTCGAACTCCAGTTCTTCTTCTGAAACATAAAATATTTAAAATATTATTAATTATTAATAACTTTAGAACAAAATCATCATTATATATGCAATCTGCAAGACTTTCAAGCAATTAAATGAAACAATCGGGTTGAGAATACAATTATTATAGTGTTTCGAAAAACAACTTCTCAAAGAGTTTACCTAAAATTGGCTGAGGACTTATGGACCTATATGATTCCACATGGTGTTCTGGTTTACCAGGTACGGGTATCATTATGACCACAGATGAAAGTTGCTCCTCAGAAGGCCGAAAGTTGACATAGATATGCACCAACTAGTACAAGACCACCAACCAGGATTCCGAGAGACCGACTCGACAACGCATCACGTCCATCGCATCGTGAACGCATCGACAAGCCTCGAAGAAAGAAAATTTTACTCACCATTATTTCTGGACTCATCTCAAACTTTCGACAAGATTTGGCACAGAGAACTGCTATATAAACTCAAACAACCCCTCCCACAACCATTATTGCTCTCATCTAGCAGACTGTTATTTTGTCGTGAAATATGAAGAAGCAATAACCACTCCTTCCAAAATCAAATCCTGAGTCCCACAGGGAAGAATTTTGGGACCACTTTTATATATCATCTATACTTCAGACATATCGGAAAATGAAAACTCCACGATAGCACGCCGAAAGAGCTTCCAAAGAATTGAAAGAACGCCTGGATGACCTTGAACAGTGGCTCAGCATCAATGAGGCTAAGTCAGTTCAAATAACATTCACTACAAAACGAAATATATGTCCCCCTGTCAAAATATTCGAAAACGAAATACCAGTCGACATAAAAAACAAAGAACCTCGGCATACATTACGAACACCGCCTCAACTAGAGACAACACATCAAAGTTAAGAAGAATGAGATAAATCTAAAATTCTGAAAAATGTATTGGCTTGTGGGTAGGCGGTCGAGATTGAGCCTTCAAAATAAATTGCTAATTTACAAATCAATTATCAAACCAATACGTCAGCCATCAAATATTCAAATTACCAAAGAGTACAATCAAAAATACTATGTTCATTGGTTAATGTCCCTTAGTATTTCTTCAACCACACCATCCATGAGGATTTAAGAGTTCCATATGTCAGCACAGAAATAGAAAACTGCTAGAGAAAATATCATCAGAAACTACAAAGACATGCCAAAAAACTTACAAACGATCCATTCAACTCACGAAGATTGAAAAGGACCTTGCCAAACAATCTATCATAACGAAAAATCCATTAATATGAACTAATTTCTATTTTATTACATACAACAAATATACAAAATACTTTTTGAAAGTATATTGTAAATTTCAATAAATGCTATATAAAAAGCAATGCTTCGAAACAAGTTCAAGAAATTGTTCAAAATAAAGGTTAGTTAATTATATAAATGTTAGGTCAAAATTCAAATGTAAGGGATATATCGCAGTTCAAAGGTGAATTTATTATTTTATATCGTAATCAATTTTGTTGAACTTGAACTTGAAAGTTTCTTTAAGCTATATATTACTGTATGTTGTGCATTTCATATTAAATGACATTCCTTCCGAATTTTGAAATAAGCAATTCTAGTCTCCGAATATGGCATTCGTGAAGAGTCTTTTGTGCATAAGCAGTTTAGACTATCCTTCATATTCGAATGCGTCAAATCCTACTATGTTGACATCACAGTTTTTATTAAATTCACAGTATTGTTCTTATTAGTATACGGTAAACACTCACCATCAGGTAAAACATCCAGTGTATCAAAAGTTGTTTCATTCAATTCCATTATTTTTGATATGAAAATATCACACAGATGTTTAATGAAAATGGGATTATCTGATGCTATGATGAAATCTCTAAAGAATTCCTGGTATCCACAAAAATCAGGGACCTTATTCAGTCCATTACTTGGTTTATTTGTCAGTCTGTTCTTTAATCTTACAATTTTGTCTTTGTCCACATTAGTCAAAGATGAAAGAGCATCTGTGCTTTGAGTTCTGACCTAAAATGAAATGAACAATTAGGTCATCACGGCATTCACATAAGAGTGGTTTTTGTTAGTTCAGAATGGAACAAATTCTCACCTGTTTGCTGCATGCATTCAATAATTGCTCCATAAAAAGTTTAGACAGCCTCATGAAATTCACTGAATCTTTGTGATAACTCACTAAATTCCTTACTTTTCTCCCTAATGCTACTTCAAAGTCAAAGTTAGGTAGTTTATGATCTTCTTCCCAAGATCTCAAAATATCATAAAATATATCTCTTTGTTTTTTGAAACCTTGAAAAGATCCTTCAGATGGGAAGTTGTTTTGATTGTCAGTCTCCACAACAAAGCAGACATTATTTTGAAGTTTTAAATTGTATAAGCTGGGATTGTTTTCCTCTTTCTCTTCATAAATCTTTTCAAGTTTCTTCAAAAACTCTGGTGAAGATATTTTCAGACGTTTATTATCACACAAATATCTCAGTGTAATTTTGTCAAGAAATCGAAGTAAATAAAACATTTTCTCTAAAACAGAAGATGCCAAAAAGACTATTTCATCAACATTTCCAAAAACCACATCAAAAGTAACATTCTTATCAGATACATTATTTAAATCACTATCTTTCATATCACATGAAAATTTACTATTAAGTAAATTAATAACAAAATAAAGTTCACTCAATAGACTAAGAACAAAACCATTTTTCAACAGAAACTCATAAATTACTATGATTTTCTCAATTTCTTTCTTATACCTGAGGTACATATGTTTGAAATTGTTTTGCTTATTTGAATTTGAATCAGCTATTTCTTTTGATATGAGTGAAGATTCTCTTGTCATTGAATTATTATTGAAGGCTGAAATTTCTGTATTATCAGACAAAATCCCTTCGATTTTTTCAAAATCATTCTTAAAACTGAGGTTGTTAGGTTTCAATTGGTGTGGTTTATTTATATTTAGATCAACTAATTGTCTTGGTAATGGTGAAGTTTCCCTAGCTTTCAGTTTATTAGTAAACGCTGAAATTCCCATTCTAAAATCTTTATTGACCTCATTAGATGAAACAGCTTCCACCTGATTCATAAAATTAAAGGAATTTTCATTTCTACCCGCTGTGAATCTGCTCTCACTTAAATTGATTGGTTTAAACTTTTTTAATTTTTTCTTTTGTTCCATTTCATTCATTGATCCATTTTGCTTCTTAGAGCTACTTTTTTTATTTGTTACAAGAAAGTCTCCTAAGCAAATCTTTCCTTCTGACAAAGTAGCACTTTTACCAGAATTACAAGAGTGATGAATTGGAGAATAATTTTTTTCGAAACTACTAGTATTGAACGATCTCTTCATGGGAGTGCTTGTTGTGCAAGTTGAATTGAATGAATTTTGAGAGAAGCGGGAAGAATTTTGTGAAATATTGAGAGAATTCTTTCCATGAGATCCATTTGATAAATTGCGGTTGGTGAAGTTCACACTTGAGTTATCAACTTTGGGTTCTGTAATCTTAGCAGGTGATTCATATATTTGATGCCTGAAAACAATAATTAAACTAAACTAGTGTCAATGAAATTAAATTAATATCAAGCTACCTTGTACTCAAACAATGCAGAGTATTCAAAAAATGAGTGATGAATTCCTTCTGGGAACATGAATGATCAACGTATGTATTCTGAAATAAAATATTAAGTGAGAATCTTGAAAGAAAATTGAAGATAATTGAATGATATACCTCGTTTGAAGGATCACATAACCACTTCAATACGTTATTTACGTCCACTCTGCCGTTCAACACTTTGTTCATTAGAATATTAGCCATTTTAGAGCTTTGTTGTGTTCAAATATTTGAATTCATGTTTTTATTATTTGATAACAAAAAGTTTGGTTGCAAATTCCTAACCTGCATTCAGATATGAGAACATAGAATAAAATATATTTTTAGCAGTAATGCCTTGACATCCTTATTTATTCATCTTTTTATCTGTTGTTCGCAGCTGTATGAAAACTGCTGCCAGCCGCCAGCTGCCAAAAACCGAAGATCAGTGGCGGGTACAATATTCCTCCATTTGATTATTCTCTTCATATATCACTGAAAGCGAACATTTCTAGCTGCCAGAAATCCCAGCTGCTTCCGTTTTTCAGATATCCGAAACGCAGCCAACTTCTTATAATAGCGGTGGAGGGTATTTTCAAGTTTTCATTATTGATTGCACTGAATGAGATTGTTTGAACTTGCTTTTTCCGAGGTTTTCGGAAAAAAATAGTTAAATATGGAAAAATTGTTTTCACATATACGGACAATGACTGTCAAAATGAAACTAGTGGTTTTATGTTCCTCTAGTTGTCCTCAAGTTACCCTGAAAAAATAAATGAGGTACTAGCCTGCCTTCAGGTTGAAAACTACCCCAAACTGATAAAAAATACTTAATTGATTTTTTTCGCATATTCAGCAAAAGACTGTCAAAATGAAACTAGTGATTTCATGTTCCTCTAGTTGTCTTCAAGTTACCCTGAAAAAATAAATCAGGTACTAGCCTGCCTTCGGGGTGAAAACTACCCCAAACTGATAAAAATTATTTAATTGATTTTTTTCGCATAATCAGCAAAAGACTGTCAAAATGAAATTAGTGATTTCATGTTGCTCTATATATCTTCAAGTTACCCTGAAAAAATAAATCAGGTACTAGACTGCCTTTGGGGTGAAAACTACCCCAAACTGATAAAAAAATATTTAATTATAATTAATTTTTTTTCACATATTCGGCAAATGACTGTCATATTTAACTATTAAATTAATTTAGTATTTTTTATCAGTTTGGGGTAGTTTTCACCTCGAAGACAGTCTAGTACCTGATTCATTTTTTCAGGGTAACTTGAAGACATATAGAGGAACATGAAATAACTACCCCAAACTGATAAAAAAATATTTAATTATAATTAATTTTTTTTCACATATTCGGCAAATGATTGTCATATTTAACTATTAAATTAATTAAGTATTTTTTATCAGTTTGGGGTAGTTTTCACCCCGACGGCAGGCTAGTACCTGATTTATTTTTTCAAGGTAGTTTGTAGACAACTAGAGGAACATAAAACCACTAGTTTTATTTTGACAGTCATTTGCTGAATATGCGAAAAAATCAATTAATTATTTTTCATATCAGTTTGGGATAGTTTTCACCCCGAAGGCAGGCTAGTACCCGATTTATTTTTTCAGAGTAACTTGAATACGACTATAGGAAGATAAAACCACTAGTTTCATTTCGACAGACATTTGCTGAATATGCAAAAAAAAATAATTAAGTGTTTTTTATCAGTTTGGGGTAGTTTTCACCCCGAACCCAGGCTAGTACCTGATTTATTTTTTCAGGGTAACTTGAAGACATATAGAGGAACATGAAATAACTACCCCAAACTGATAAAAAAATATTTAATTATAATTAATTTTTTCCACATATTCGGCAAATGATTGTCAAATTTAACTATTAAATTAATTAAGTATTTTTTACTAGTTTGGGGTAGTTTTCACCTCGAAGGCAGGTTAGTAACCGATTTATTTTTTCTAGGTAACTTGAAGACAACTAGAGGAACATAAAACCACTAGTTTATTTTTGACAGTCATCTGCTGAATATGCGAAAATTCAATTAAGTATTTTTTATCGGTTTGGGGTAGTTTTCACCCCGAAGGCAGGCTAGTACCAAAGATATAGAGTGGGGAGAATGATCTTCGAGATGCGCGAAGTAGCTAATTTTTCGTCCGCCATTTTTATACTTTCGGTTCATTGGCGTAGAAAGCAGTGTACCTGAGGGATAGTTGGTATAAAATTAAAAAGAAAATGAAATGTATAGAGCATATCAATTTCTTAGATAAATCTTTAGCTTCAGAATCTATACTCAGAATATCAGTCCAAACTGTCCTCATATCAACTGATTTTGGGAAACTAAAGAGAATCATATTACTTTGGAAAGTAAACAACACGCCACTGAGCAGATAAACAATGCCATGCGGTATGATCAGTCGGTTAATTTCAATAAAAACTTGCGTATAAAATGATATTTCCTCAACCTTCTTTGTTTTATAGTTTTTACACGTTTTAACAACACAAGACATGTTCAAAATATCGAAGTATCTATCAGCACAATGTAAAATTCGAGCAATTTCTAACTCATCTGACAAGTATGTCAACCTAGAACAGCTGACTACGAAAGTATAAAAATGGCCGAAATTTGACATAAGAATTTAGCCACCAATTTTGGATGCGCAGTGGTCGAAGCGTATTCTCCCCACTCTATATCTCTGGCTAGTACCCGATTTATTTTTTCAAGGTGACTTGAAGACAACTAGAGGAACATAAAACCACTAGTTTCATTTCGACAGCCATTTGCTGAATATGCGAAAATAAATAAACCTCGGAAAGTTCAGTCCCATCAAACAATCTCATTCAGTGCAATAAATAATGAAAACGTGAAAATACTTTCCACCGCGATTATAAGAAGCTGGCTGCGTTTCGGATATGTGAAAAACGGAAGCAGCTTGTATTTCTGGCAGCTAGAAATGTTCGCTTTCAGTGAAGAGAATAATGAAATGGAGGAATATTGTACCCTCCACTGATCCAGCTAGCAGCTGGTGCCTCGGGCATCTTCGGTTTTTGGTAGCTGGCGGTTGGCAGCGGTTTCACACAGTTGTTGTTAGCACCATTGGAACGATAGTTCTTCAAGATCATACTTTCCATTTATTAATTATTATTAAAATATTGTATATACCTATTCTGAATATTTAAAGAATTTTAGAAATTATTTTTATGTATTAGAATGGATTTGAATTTCGATAAATTGTGACAGTCTTTTTTCATTAGACACAGAACAATGTCCTTGACATAGACAAAGTCTATGGTCCTCGCAATGTCAACTTCCGCGCATGCGCTAATCGATTATAGTGCTATGTAACAAATTTTTGCAATTCCTAATAAATAATAACAATGGCAAATACACTTCTAAGTTCATTTTTCAAAAAATCCCCTATTTCTGTATCAAGTTTATTATTGAAAAATGGCAGGGCTTTTATATCTACCAGGTAAGACAACGCTTCAAAATAAAAGCTAGGAGGTTATGTAACTGGAAATCAAAATTAAATTTGTAGCTCTGATAAGAAACACCAATGGTATCCGGATGCAGAATGGGCTTTGCAATTCAAGGGACCTTTGATGTACCCGGACGAGGTTACAAAGCATTGGAAACTGGAACCGCTTAAACGTATTAGGGCACCTACTGAAAAGGAATGCAAGAATATCGTTCTAAATTTTGGACCACAGCACCCTGCTGCTCATGGCGTGCTTCGTTTAGTTCTTGAGTTAGATGGAGAGGTCTGTCTGTACACCCAAATTATTAATTGATGACATGATGATGTTTCCAGATTGTTAAAAGAGCTGATCCCCATATTGGTCTACTACACAGAGGGACTGAAAAATTGATTGAATATAAGACATACACTCAAGCTTTACCTTATTTTGATCGTCTCGATTATGTTTCTATGATGTGCAATGAGCAATGTTACAGTTTAGCAGTTGAGAAACTTTTGAACATTGAAGTCCCTCTGAGAGCCAAATATATTCGAGGTATGATCTGAAGTGCTTGACATGATTGTCTTATAAGGGTATAGGAGAATCTCAAAAATTCAGTACTTTACAAAACAAAACAATGCCTAATGCCAAATTAACCTTTAGTATGAGTAGATCACATGACAGCTAGGTGTAGACATAAAGAATCAGTTTATTATTTTAATAACGAGCCTTATAATATAATGGGTGAGTATTTCTACTTCCCAGGGTTGATATAATCAACCAACTCACTGATCTCCAGAGTTTTTTACTCCAATATTGAAATGTGTGATGTCATAGAATTGGCTGTATGAGTTCTTACACTGAACATTTGAATGGCAGTGTTGATTATCAGATTGGGAGATCCATGCAGTCTGTTGGCATTCTGTCAGTGTGAGCTATAGTTCATAGAATATCAGTTTAAGCCGAATATATTGTAACATTTTTTTAGTCGATAACATAAGAATAAGTCCTATTACAATAACTAATTTGTTTACACAATTCAAAATAATTTATGTTCACTAGTAATCACTGAATAAGCGTCAGCTACTTTCTTTGAACCGCTCTCTCTTGTCTACCAAGACATGTGGTATTTATTATGATGATGCATTTCAAGCACTTTCCCCAACATTCCTTCAGCTTCCAGAGTATTTAAGTGTTTGATATTGTTTGAGAAATTATTGTAATCGACCTGAGGTCCTTCAGTCTATTAAAAATACACAGATATATCAATAATTTCACAAAAATTTTGACATTAAAGATTACATCATTTGTTTATGAGAGTATCTGTTGGATGTTTTCTATTAGAAATATTCTCTTCTATATGATATTGACATATCGCCTCTTCCAATTTTGACAACCTTGTATAAACTTTGTTGTTTAGATTGATTCTTTCCTTAACTGAGGATTAAGTATAACATTGCTTGGATGCCTCATTTTAGTGATGATTCTCAGTGTTATGGTTTCAGCCACCTCCAGATTTTTAATTTCCGCTACTTTGCAATTGGCAAACAGTAATGGCCATATTCCAATGAGGGTCGACATATAGTGTTGTATAGGTCAGCTTTGCAAAATATTTCGCCCTTGATATGGCCTTCTTCATTCATTAACCTTGTGTGACTGTTGAGGTTGTATCTGTTATCAATTTCAATTCCCAAATATTTGATTGACAGGGATGGAGTTACTTTTTACAGATAATGACCTTATGTGTTGACCTACGAGAAATTTTGTGGTCAAAGATTATTAACTGTGATTTGGATAGGTTAGGTGTTAATCTTCATTTGAAGAACCATTTTTAATATTATTTACCAATGTGTCATTTGCAAACTGCAAGATCTATTTTTTCTTTGTTGTCTCATAGTTGGACCGCCAACTTTCTATTTCCCAAAAACATCTTGCAGACCATTATAAGGGGAAAAGGCATTTTATTTTGTTCAATTTTTCAAATTGATAATTGAAAATATATTTGTTCGCATGTTTCTCTAGTGTGACCTTGATTATTTTCTCATAAAGCTTCCCCAGCACTGGCAACAGCGTTATTAGTCTATATTTTGTCAACTTGGAGGAGTCTGTACTTTTATATTTGTATGTTTATATGTTTGTTTATGTTTATACTGGCTTATCTAGGTATACATATATCAATGTACACCCCTCAGAAGCTAAGCGAGTTAGGTTAACCAGTGTGTGTTCTGAGTAGGCTTTGTTACTGTGTCCTTACGCCACCTTAGGCACAGCACTGTTAATTTTAGACCCAACAGTGAATGGTAGCCGCATACTGAAAGCTAGAAAATTTCTTTCCTAGCCCCGGATTTGAAACTACGACACGACGGGTTTCCACGTCACAAGTCAAGGCTTTATTCCACTAAGCTATGCGACACACTTGGTTTATGTATACTAATTATATGGCCTTTTTTTTCCATATTTCTAGAATTATAGCGTTTTTCAAACTATTCATATATAATTATTAGTTGTTTATTTATTTTTTTCATTTAAAGCTTTCACTATGGCCCATGGTATGTTGAATTTTTTGCTTTATGTACTAATTGGCAGTATTCTGCTTCATAAATTCTTTTCCGCCACATTTGTCACACTGTTTTTGAAAAAGAAAAACACGCCACTGGAATATACAGAGAAATGTGCCTGTATAATGTTATATTTGTCCGACTATATTTAGGTCCTCCATCAACAGCCCATTTACATATCATAGGTCCTCCGGGGTCGATAGGTCTTCAGTATATGGAGAACCTAACGCAATCAATGCTAAACGCATTTTCGCATTTTTGTATAGTTTAGTTCATTTTCATTTTACGGTGGATCAGTCCTCCATGAATACGTCAGAACTAACTTACAGTGGATAGGTCTTCCGGAGAATTGACAACGTTGCATTCACCAAGAATAAATGCCAAATTAAATGAGGTTATTGCCTATTCTGCAAGTTTAGCGTGCGCTTGGAGAGATCGAAGAGTAGAAAGAAGTACGTTCACGATATTTGTCCGACTTTCATCTTCATATGTGTCGAGATACTTTACTCTATTGAATAAATGTTATGGGACGTTGAATGGGATTAGATGAGGTCGTGGGTGGGTTATGTGAGGTCGCGGGGGGTTATGTTAGGTCGCGAGGGGTTATGTTAGGTCACCGGGGGTGATTTGTATAGGGTTATGTGGGGTCGCATGTGTTTTTTGTTAGGTCGCAAGGGGTTATAATAATGATTCATTTCATCATATTTTCCAAAATACTGATGATACATAAAAACTAATAACAGATTAGGAATCCACGCCCTTATTTGGTAAATAACGAGATCCATGTTTTCTTGAACGAAAAATTGTAGATTTCCAATTGGTAGTGAAACTCGAGAAACGTTTTTGTCAATTGACAAATTAACTAATTTACCCATATCTCCCAAACAGACAGGGATGCAGAAAAACTAAATAAAAATCAACAATGGGCTCTGACTAGTATTCAAGAGAAAATCGTTAATCGAGAAATAAAAATTGTAGATTTCCGCCTAGGGTGGAAGTTTTTTCTCTAATTTTCGGGTCCGAAGTGTCGTCTCGTCATTTACTAAAACGAGGGCGTAGATTTCAAATATTTTTTTTTCGTGTTTTAAGCAGTTTGGGAAATAAGCCACTTCTAGTGAAAAAATTTGTGAAAAATTGGTCAAATTTGATCAAACATAAAGCTCAGATGAAGCTAAGTAGGAATATGCTGATTTTTTGGATTCACATCGTTTCTTCATCTATCAAATAATCTGAACACGATACCTCTGGTCGGTACCGTTCGGAAGTTACGGTTTTTTCCCAAAGGTCTTTTTCTCGGATAATTCAGATCGCGATAATTTCCTGGATACATTTTTTAAAAAATTTAGAAAAGCACTGACTTGAGGTCAGGAACACCGATTAAACGAGTGTAATTTTGCTCTGTGTTCCTTCCATCAGAAAAAGAGCCGTGCGTGATGCTCAGTTCAATTCAGTACCCACAAAAAATTTGCTAAATAATAATAATAATATTAATCTTTATTGATTCCTTAAGACTACAAAAGTATAGGACAGGTCGGCAAACAAAGGTACAAGAGATACAGATAAAATAATTTCATCACAAATCAAACATGGCATCATTCGTGAATTCCGCCACCGAATAATAGCATTCATCACACAATAGGTGCTTTATTGCCTTCTTGAAATGAAGTTCACCCAATATCTTAATTTTTGTTGGAAGATGATTGAAAAGACGTATGCTCTGTTATAAAGAAGCGCTCATATTTAGATGTTGCATGAACTGTTACTATCAAAACACTGTTATTTCTTGTAGAATAATAATGACAACTTGACAATTTGTGCATAAAGCTTTCATTATTCTTAACATAACGGAGACATATATATAAATACATGACACAGTCAGAATATTATTTGCTATAAAATATGGTCGACAAGAAAATAAATATGACAAATTGAAAATTACTCGTATTATCCTCTTTTGACAAATCAACACCCTTTCCAGTTTCGTAGAACCTCCCCAGATAAGAACATTATATGCTATGTGTGGACAAGTTATACAATAATGCACATTCAAGAGTGAATGCAGGGAAAACAAATTTTTGATCTTATTTATGGAAAAATATGAGTTGTTCAGTTTTTTTGCAAACCGAATGAAATTGGGGGTTCCATCGTAAGTATTCGTCAATTTGTACTCCAAGAAATATAGCGGAGCCACTTGTAGTTATTGACGAGTATTCACAAGTGAAGACAGGTCGTTTTCCACTGAAACTTTTAAGTTTGTAGTGAATTGATACTTTTTTTTTGTTGACTATCAAATTACTCCTACGACAGCAAGTGGTAAACGTTTGAAATAGTAGGGCTATCAGGTCCTCAAGCTCCCCGCAGTTTCCAAAAATGATGAATCATCCGCGAAGAGTATGATCAAATGAGCAAGAACATGATCCGGCAAATCATTTATAAACATAAACGTGCCTAAAGAAGTTTTCACTTCAAAAAGAGTTCACAACTCTCAATTCAATAGTATGCTGATCATCTAATGAACGAGTGGGACTTCACGTCTATGCATTTGGCATTCAACTGATATTCGGAGTTGAAAAATTTGTCTTGGTTCATGTGATTTCTAATCGCCTTTTGAACGAGAGCTATTGACTTCAAGTGTTTCAACATTTTTCAATCAATTCAAGTTCCGTTAATGTCATACCGCTGAGTATTCCATGTGAATCTGAATCCCAGTCCATAGAAAGATAGATATTGACATTACGTTAGTGCTTCTAGCATTCAAATATTCGTCATTATTGAAAAATCCTCACTCAATTCGTCTACTGAGCAAGAGCTTCAAACTTCTGACAGTTAATCAGTGATTTAGATATTGGAATGGGGATTAGACCCAACAATACGTTGGCGCTTTTCACATTGAAATAGAGTTGAAAAATATCAGTTGAAATCGTTTATTGAAGTAGATTTTTTTTGACAGTACGTCATTACTATCGAATTTTAATATTTTCCCACCCTTCCGGGTTCGAACCTCACTCTCGAACTGAATTTTTTCATTCAAAAAATAAGCAATAGTCTATTATTATTTGTAACTGGAAAAATTTCTTCAACTCTTCTTTATTTGCTGCCAAACTTCTTGCATCTTCCTGCGGCCTAGCACTCTCGCCTTCGAAATCTGCTTATCAGCTCTCTTCCTCCATTCTACGTTTCTTCTCAGATATTGCTTTTTGTATAACTCTCATCCAGGTAAATTTTGGTGGAAAAGACACTTCACTATAGCCGTTGGTTACATGGTTTTAACGAAACGTTCATAATCACCTGTGATGGGTCCTTCGATGACTGAAAAGAGCTATTCGTGAAGTTATCACTATGCCACATTCTGAACATTCGCAATTTGTGCTGGTGGGTTTCTACGTCTGATTGATATAGCCAAAAGAAGCACGCCCTTCCCGCAGCTTTGGCTACAGGCGTGACATTTGGCTTATCCATGGCACAGAAGGTCTCCGACGATGAGCCTCTTGCCAGGCCTTGGGTAGCCTGGAGTCTTATTATTTTTTACTCCCTTCGTGAGCTGTTGGGTCTGTTCACGGCAGAGCCTCGTTTTTTGGATAAATGTGCACCACTTGAAAGTGAGGTTAGTATTTCGGTAGCAGGGGCTTGAGTTCGTATATTTACCCCTTGTACTAGCAAAGTAGGAATTCAAATTCTCAGTGGAAACTCAATTACTTCATTCATTATAACAACTTATCATAAAATTAATACTACCATCACAGATACTTACAGATGATCACAGTGGTGTGAATCCATGTGACATCATTTTCAGAAAATCTCTTATATCTTCTGGAAATTGAACGCTATGATGGTGAAACTATATATATATATATATATAACATATGCTAAGTACCTATTTCCTTCATAAAAACCCAAAATTTTGTTGTCTGTTCTGACGAATAACTGATGAGGTATCGAGTATTGAAAAAAATATTTTGGGATTTTTAAAAAAATGTTCTATCGAGCCGATTCCTTCGAAACTCAACACACTCCTTTCTTTCAACGTTATCCATATTATTTCTGAGTTTAAAATTGATTAGAGGAATATTCAAAGAATTATTACATAAACCAAATTTCAACGAACTCAACCGACAATCAACCTATTCTGAAAATATAAAAACTCTAGATCCCTTCGTTCGGAAGATAGAAAGTATACGGCCGGCCAGAGGACCAGGCACACTCAAATTTGGCCACGGATTCTTCATCAGGAAGTCAAACCCAATCGATTAAGAATATTTTCGGTTCGATATTCGAAAATTACAGACATTTGGACAAAACGATAGTTCACTGTTTCACTAGAAACATGTGCGCAAAAATGTAACCTGATACCATATTTCACGATGTTCCTTAATAACTTAAATATACATAAAACATTAAAAAACATTTAAAAGTAATTTCCTACTTGGAATCTTTCAGAGCTGCACCATACACTGGCCATAGTTAACTGAATAATGTTTATTGGGCGACTAAAAAAATTCTCAAGGGCCGAAACGCAGAATAACGATAAAAAAGCGCGCCAAATCGTCGTAATCACAACATCATTTGATTGAAAAGATGGCAACCATGTCGGTTGACCTAACCACTGTAAGGTGTATAATATTTACCCTCCGGAGGACCAACGGTTTGCAATGTAGTAATGGAAGTATTCTTGAGGTTGCCCTACATACTTTAGTTTGAATGGTTGACCTATGGATAGGAATTCTGAAGGAAAATGAATAAAAAAGTCACTGATATTTCGTTGGATTCGTACTAAGGACATTAAATTTTTCATAAACATCGAGATAAGTCGTTCGAGTAAACGTGTTTTGTGTTGCTCTGCAGTAAATCGAATTTATAACGTAATTAACAGAGATCAATAGTGTAAAAATTGAACATTTCGAACAATAAGCGTTGACAGAACAGTTCGACAGTTCCAGGAGATAATTGTTAAGATATTTCCCAAAAATTTCGTAGTTTAATTGTTCCGTTTCAATGCCGATTGTTCTTACGCTGTACGGCGGGTAGGGAAGCATGCCAACCATCTGTGCCGTATGTGATAACCCGTGCAATCGGAATAAACCGGGTGTTAAATGTTTATTTTGTATTAAAAAGGTTCATTTTTCGTGCATTGGATTGTCCCCGGGTGCCATGAAGTATTCCGGCAATGGAGCGGTTAAATGGCTGTGCGGAGAATGCACGGAAAATACGATACAGTCTGATTCTAATAAGAATATCGAAAGTAGACTGGACGAAATAATGAAGGAGCTGTCTTCAATCGTGAAACAGCAAAGTGAACTATCTGGAGCAGTCACTTTTTATGGTAATAAGATCGATGATTTTGAGAAAAAACTTAAGTCAGTAGAAGCACTTGAAAGGAGAATTTCTTTGTTTGGGTCGGAAGTTTCCATTCTCAAGAAGGAAAATGAAAGAATCAAGGAGGAGAATAGGAAAATTAGAGATGAGATGAATTCGCTTCAGCAAGGTATGAAAATGAACGAACTTGAGGTGGTCGGGATTCCTGAATTAAAAACGAAAATGTAATGCAAATATTTAAGAATATATCTGCCAAAATAAATTTCCAAAGCGCGGACAATCATATTGAAAGCGTTTATAGAGTTCATTTCCTGGCTAAGAATAAAGGGAAACCACGACCTATCATTTTCAAATTCAAGAATAAAGGGGTCACAAGCGAGTACTTGAGAGCTTGCAAGCGCCGTGGAGGATTTAAGTGCAACGAAATCGGATTGGAGGATGTAGAAACCTCCTTTTATGTCAATGAAAATCTCACATCCCAGAATCATAAACTCTTGTACTTATCAAAGAAATTTGCCAAAGAAAATAATTTTAAATTCTACTGGGTGCAGGAGGGAAAGATTCTGATCAGAAGGGACGATTCATCTAATATCTCACATATAACTTCAGAGGAGGATCTCCAGAAGTTAAACACTTAGTATATTTTCCGGTTGTGCCTCTTTTTGTTGTTTTTTGTTTTGAGTTTTTAGAATCATATTATGTTCAACACTATCAAACTTTATTATCAAAATTGCCGGGGTCTTCGCACAAAGACCCGCGAATTCTTTACCGCAAGTTTAAGCAGTGATCATGACATTGTATGCATAACTGAATCTTGGCTACAGCCGCATATTAACTCCTCAGAACTGTTTCACGATAATTTCACTGTCTTCCGAAAGGACAGATGCGAATCCAACAGCCAGAAGAGAGAAGGAGGCGGCATTCTTGTGGGTTTATCTAAAAAATTCGACGCTGCATTGATTACCGATGTAACCAACACCACACTGGTTGAGGATTTGTGGATTGGGTTGTCTATGCCGAGGGGTAGAAAACTATATATATGTGCGTGCTACTTTCCGCCGGGCATCGGAAGTGACCAAATTGTAAACTATCTCGACTTAGTTACATTATTTATGGATAGTCATGGGGACGATACCTTCATTTTTGTGGGGGATTACAACCTCGGTGAATTTGTGTGGTCTGCAGATGACGCAGACGGAAGTTTCAGGCCGAATCTTCTTAGTAGGAATCCTTATACGGATTTTTCGGACTTTTGTTCGTATAATTCACTCTCTCAGTTTAACGGAGTTCGTAATGATCACGGAAGAGTTTTGGACTTGGTTCTCGGGAGTGAAGTTTCGATTGATGTGTGTCGCAGTGATTTGCCTTTTGTTGGGGAGGACCCCCACCATCCTGCACTAGAGGTGGATATTCAATGTGAATTTGACATAAAAGTGGCAAATAAATCTCGTTTTATTTATAAATATTTCAATGCTGATTATGAGTCAATTAATGTTGAACTAATGAATGTTTGCTGGGAAGATGTCTTGGTTGACCAAGACGTTGACGATTCGGTAGCCACACAGTACACAATTTTGGTAAGTATTATCAGCAGATGCGTTCCTCGCAGATCTGACAGAAGTGAAAAGTTTCCTATTTGGTTCTCAAGGGAAACCGTTAATTTAATTAGGAATAAGACAAAATTTCACAGGAAGTTCGAAAAATTTGGGAATATTGAAGATTATCAACGTTTTTCAGAGCTGAGATCTCAATGTAAATTAAGCATAAATGAAGATTACAATAAGAATATATCCACCATAGAAAACAATATAGTTAAAAACCCCAAAAACTTTTGGTCCTTTGTGAATTCACTTAAAAAAAGGGAACAAATTCCATCAGTAATGGAAAACAACGGTAAGATTATCACTGGCAACATTTCTGTTGCGAATGAATTCAGTGCGTACTTCTCTTCTATATTCGAAAATTCTGATAAACCAGTCATTTACAGGAAAAAGGACACTACCAATTGTGCCATATTTTTCGATGACATTTCTGAGGCTGAGATAGAAAAGAAAATAGCATCATTGAACGTTGGCAAAGGATGCGGCCCCGATTCGATTCCGCCTTTCTTCATAAAATCCTGTGGCGCTAGTCTGGTGAGACCTTTGCACATTATTTTCAACAGATCTCTCAAGAGTGGAGTATTTCCGGGTAGGTGGAAGATCGCCAAAGTAATCCCTATACACAAGTCAGGCAATAAGAGGGTAATCGACAACTATAGACCTGTTTCCATCCTCGATCAATTTGGAAAAATATTTGAATCGTTGGTAACTGACAGGTTTCTTCAACTTTCTAAACGTATGCTATCCGAGAGTCAGCATGGTTTCTTCAAAGGCCGGTCAACACTGACTAATTTGGCACCATACGTTGATTACCTCTCAAGATCAATGGATGAGGGTGCTCAAGTTGAAGCGGTTTACACGGACATGGCAAAGGCTTTCGATAAGGTACACCATGGTACTCTAATTACAATCTTAGAGGAGTTTGGAGTGGCGGGGTCGCTTCTTCAATGGATGGCGTCTTACTTGGGAGGTAGGAGGCAGTACGTGGTCATTAATGGAGAGGCATCTGAGCAAGTACAAGTTGGCTCTGGGGTCCCACAAGGTTCCCATCTTGGACCACTACTTTTTTTGATTTATTTCAATGATGTCTCGAAATGTTTTTTGAATACCCTTCATAGTTTGTATGCCGATGACTTAAAATTGTATAAGAGAATAGAAAATGTAGATGATATAATTGCCTTCCAACAGGACTTAAATCGGCTGTTCGTTTTTTGTAGAGAGAGATATTTCAAGTTGAATGTTCAGAAATGTCAGCATATCACGTTCACGAGAAAAGTTACTACTGTGGGTTCAGTGTTCTTCCTTGACGGTCTGGAATTGAAGAAAGTAGATATAATAAAAGATCTTGGAATAATACTTGATGTAAAGCTATCTTTTGAATTTCATGTGGATGTGGTAGTAAAAAAAAGTTTTCAAATGCTCGGCTTTATTTTAAGAATAACAAACAACTTCAAAGATCCGCTTTCATTGAAAACTTTGTATGTCTCTCTAGTTAGAAGTAACTTAGAATATGCCACCCAGATCTGGAACCCTCACTATAGGAAGTACATAGACAGAATTGAACGAGTTCAGAGAAAATTTTTCAAAAACCTTAATTATAGATTTAATCCCGCGAATCCATTTAAGGATTACAAAATCTCCTTGATTGATCACAAATTTTTGAGCCTGGAGGGAAGGAGGGCTTTACTTGACGCGGTATTTTTATATAAGATTTCGAACAATTACTTCGATTATCCGTTGGTGAGCTTTCTTACAATAAATGTACCACAATATCCCAGTCGTGCTCACAGATTGTTTTGGATCTCCAAATCTAGGACGAACCTATACTATAATTCAATATTCCCTAGAATAATGCGTTTTTATAACTGGCATATTAGTGACCTGGATCTGTTCAGTCTTAATTTGAGAAGTTTCAAGAAACAACTGTCGGCCTATTTATTTGCAAATTTCATGACATGATAGTGCATGTATTCTATTGATTTGTCATTGGTCAGAGTGTGTATTTTTTTGTTTTATGATTTTATGATTATCTGTACGTGATGTACAAGGCTTTAATGTATTTTTTTTTCTGTATGGTTGTGTTTATTTTTGATTATCTCGTGATTTGTAATATTATCTAATTGTAATCAAAGTGAACCTCTGTTAATGGATTTCTGTTGAGGTTCCTGGTTAATAAATAAATAAATAAATAAATTATGTAATATACTTTGAGAATATTCTGCCTATACGCTTTCTTTCTGGTGGAGGATCGATGTCTGCGTTTTAGGATGAGGACCTAAATATAGCGGAATGTAAATATATATATATAAATATAATATGTAATATCACCCTTTCTCCAACTTTCGCTTCTAACTTGAAAACAAAAGACGGTAGGCAAATACCAATCTTGTTAGTTTCTCAGAAAGAGACAACAAGAATGGGGTGGTAGATTTTGTCTATCTCTTCTTGTTCAAAAGCTGAAACTTTGAAATATGTCCACCCTGTACATCCAGTTACATCAATATAGAAAAAGAAGTTATTCTATTCTATGCAATATTGGGTTAATTTGTTGATCTTGATTGTATGGGCTGGAAGTTTTCTAGGTGGGTTACTCTCTGTATATATATATATTCTTTTGAACTTTTGGCTTACAATATTTCGTTAGCAAACAATAAAGCATACAGATCAGGGGTTAGTGACGGGGTGTCATACAATTCGGCGTATCACATAAAAGCCTAGGGAAAAAACCCCCGTAAAAAAAAAAACCCTGGCTCCCCGCCTAAGTGTGAAAGTACAAAAATAAGCTGAAATATATTTGGGATTTCTTTCTTCAAGAGTGATCTTCTATTGATGGAAACAGAGACTTCTTCAAGGTGCCCACATCGAATCTGGAAATAAAAAGACAAAAGCAGAAAAAGAACTGAAAATCAAAAATACAAAATTTGAAAGAGATAAAGAAAACTTCCTCAAATTAGCCTTTTGGATTAACTCGATATTGTGAATCAAGAATTTTTAACATAACAAGCTAAACCATAAATTTCACTAATTAGATAATCAATTAATACATAACCTTTTATTATTCCTCTTCAACGAAGATTTTTTTAGTATCCGTATGTGTCTCTTGAAGGAGAATAATCTCAGCACCATAATCCTTTGTTATTTTAGAAATGTAGTCACTCTTGTCCTTAGAAATACCTTCTATATTCAAATCTATTGTAATACACAAAATTTGTCGCCAATCTGCAAGGAGGATTCTTCGAATCAGGTCTTGCGGTCCAAGTGATGATTTTTCAGATCTTCTTATGTTTGAAGTCTGCTACGGAACCCATTCAAAGGGAAATCATCATCCATAGTTGAGGAAGGTTGTGATATAACACTTATTTCATTGAAAAAATAGCAGAGGAAAAATTATCAACTGACATTCATTATGACTTATGTCAGTTATGTATCTCTATGGAATATGCCATATGTATCCTCCATTTCTTTGACCAGATCAAAAATTTGGCCATTTAAGATTTTCAGTCTTTCTGTTATTGGCTGTATCTTAGTCTTTCTGTAGAGTAGTCCATAATTATATCAATAATGTTTTTTCCAAGAAAACAAACATGATAAGTTACTGAAGCTTGAGTGTGATAATACCTTTGTAGGATTTAAGTTTCGTCCCTGTCAGACAAAGTTGACTAATAAGTATGACTTGTGTGTGCCATGCCATAGATGCTGAGGATTTGTTCTTCCTAATATTTGAGAATGGTAGCCAACGGGATTCGAAGCCGAAACTGGTCGAATCTCCACAATCTCACTATTCAAGACGCTAGACTACTCAATACCAATGTTCGTTCACGTTATGTGGCGTCTCATGAAGAATCCTCACACTTTAACATTAATATACTAGCATCTATATAATAATCTTCAACAAGAAGTTTATGCACTTCATACGGTTCATTGGTTAATACCCCTTGGTATGTCTCCAACCATCTATGAGGATTTAAGAGTCCCATATGTCACTACAGAAATATAAAACTTCTTGAGAAAATATCAGGAGCTACAAGGACAAACCAACCAACTGACAGAAGATCCATTCAATTCACGAAGGTTTGAAAAGAACCTGACCAAACGACCTAACTGACGGATCACATCTATGAATCCATCAATGTGAAAAACTACTTTTGAAAGCAGATTGTAAATCTCAATAAATCAAATGCAAAAAAATAATTTTGATGTTCTTCAAAGCAAAATCATTTGTTGCAGTATTATTTGCTGAAATAACGAGAATTTTGAATCACTTGATGGCTGTTAGTGCACATATTTTGGATATTGGTGCTATTACACCCCTGTTTTGGCTCTTCGAGGAGAGAGAAAAATTAATGGAGTTTTATGAGAGAGTTTCTGGTGCTAGAATGCATGCTGCCTATATAAGACCTGGTGGTGTGTCATTGGTAATACCTAAATCAAAATTTTGTGCCATTGCTTCTAATAATAATAATGTTTTCAAGGATCTACCAATAGGAATTATGGACGATATTCACGACTGGGCAATGAGATTCAACGAGAGATTAGATGAAGTCGAAGATGTTGTTACAACAAACAGACTCTGGGTGCAGAGAACTGAACACATTGGTGTTGTTTCCGCAGAAGATGCTTTGAATCTTGGTTTTAGGTAAATTCAGCCATCTCCTTTTCTTTAATTCAAATAAATTCTTATCGCTGAATTCTTTTAGTGGAGTTATGCTTAGAGGTTCAGGAATCAAATGGGATATCCGTAAAGTTCAACCTTACGATGCTTATGATTTAGTCGAATTTGATGTTCCGATTGGAACACATGGTGACTGTTACGACAGGTATTTGTGCAGAGTGGAGGAGATGAGACAATCGCTCAGAATTATTGATCAGTGTCTAAACCAGATGCCTGCTGGAGAGATTAAAACGGATGATGCTAAAGTTACGCCACCTAGTAGAGCTGAGATGAAGGTAGGGTGACAGTAAAAAGAAATTTTTTCTGTTTTCATATGGCATTATTTTTTTATGATAAAATTGTTATTCAAATATTTTTGGCGCTCTTGTTCTTCGAATTGAGTGCTTTTCGATTCGGTATTTTGGGGTATATTCGAGTGAAAGTGTTATCAATCCCTTTGTTGGAACTCGCTCATGAAAAATCCATGGCACACATCGATTGTCTTTTCGTCCATCCGTTTACACCATTAGGTCCGAACGGAATTAGCTAGAAGGGCGAAATTTTCAGGGTAGGTTCGAGTGGTGAGTATCTCGAATGAGTTCGTTATTCAGAAAAATCGACCCATTAGTTTAGGACTAACGAGAAAAAGTTTTTATTACAAATTTCACTCTCAATAAATTTTTTTAAGATGTATTTTTACCATACGAATATACTGATATGTCAAAAGTCATTATTTCAAAAATTATTAACAAAAAACAAAATACCTTTTTTTGTTTATCTTTGTCTGAATGAATCCAGATACAAAAGATTTGGGAGTTTGACTGGGGCGGTACATGATCATCACGTAGCGCTACAACCCTGGGTGGGTCTTGGCTGACTGTACAACTTTTTTCCAATTTGTTCGGTCGTCCATCAACCTAGGGTTGAATGGAATGTTCATTTTCCGGAGGTCTGCTTGGATGTTATCTCTCTATTGCATTCTGTGGCGTCCGTGTGGTCTTTTGCCTATGGGAGTTTCCTCCCATACCAGTTTAACAAGTCTCTCGTTATGCCCATCTTAGTGGCTGTGATTTAATTTCTTGGACAATATCGGCGTCGTTGTAGAGTGTTTTTAATTCGATATTGGTTCTGATCTTATACTGGTTTGTGGTGATGTCATGGTGAGGTTTCTAAGTATTTTCCGTTCAAAGCGTATGAGCTTTTCTTCGTTTGCTCTGGTCATGGTCCACGTTTCGCATCCGTATGGATTTATAGACATTTATATATTTATATATGGATTTATAGACATTTGATGGATTTTGATCTTTGAACTTTTGAGATTTTTTGATTTTATGACAGTGGTTTGCACATTGGATTCTGTCTTTTATTTCTTCGGTAACATCGTTGTCCGCTGTGATTACGGCCCCCAGATACTTAAAACGTTCTACTCTTTCGAAATTAAAGGTGTTGATCGACACATTTTGTCCTATTCAGTATCTTCGTGTCGCTCTATTTATACACATATACTTCTTTTTCTCTTCATTAATCTTCAGCCCAACTTCACTTGTTGCTCTTTCCACCTTGTTGAAAAAGTCTTTCGTGGATAGGATGGAGTCTCCAACGAGATCTATGTCATCTGCATATGCGAGTAACAGCTTGGGACCTTGAACCGATAGCAATTCTGTTTTTATTTCGGCTGACCTCATGGCTTTCTCTAATACAAAGTTAAAAGGCAGTGGAGACAACGCATCACCCTGCTTAAGTCCACTGTTGATTTCAAAACTGCCAGACAGTTTTTTATTTACCCGTACTTTAGATCTTCCACCCTCCATACAGACTTTGGCATCGAGAACTCCGCCATGGCATTCCATACTTGGCTTCTTTGTATGCTGTCATATGCCTGTCGAAAGTCTATGAAGAGATTGTGTATGGGTCTGTTATACTCCCATCCCTTTTCCAGAAGTTGTCTCAGCGTGAATAGTTGATCTATTGTTGATCTGTTCGCCCTAAACCCGGCTTGATATTCGCCTAGGACATTTGCAGCATACGGTTTTAGTCTACTAAGAATGATGTTTGAGAGGGTTTTATATGCCGTGTTTAGGAGTGAGATTCCTCTATAATTCGCGCATCTTGTTTTGTTCCCTTTTTTGTGGATGGGCACTATTATGTTTTTCTTCCATCGTGCTGGTATCCTTTCATCTTACCATATGTGCGTTATTAGCTGGTGAATTTGGCGATGTAGTGCGTCTCCCCCATATTTCAGAAGTTCTACTGGTATCTCGTCCGTACGGCGCTTTGTGATTTTTCAGCTTATTCAAGGCCCTTTGGGTTTCTTCAAAGGAGGAATTTTTGACGGGCATGTCCGCTGTGATATAGATCTCTTCTTTGTGCTGTTCTTCCTGTATGATGTTTAGAAGGTCTCTAAAATACTTTTTCCATTCTTCAGTTATTTCTTTACCGTCGATTATCATGCGGCCTTGGTTATCTCTCAGTGTATGGATGGAATCGGTTCTATGCCCTCTTTTCTCAGAGGAAATTGCTTTATAGAGCAAGAATTCTCTGTCTGTCTTTTTTCCAGTTGTTTTCGACATTCCTCGTCATACCATGTTTTTGCCCTCCTCTGCTTACTCCTTCCAAAAATCTTGTCAGCTGGCTTGGTCACTATTTCGGTAGTCGCTTCCCATCTGTCAAAGAATAACGCAGATGTCCTAAGGCCAGTGAGGACAGAAACCTCGTGTAGAGCAAAAGGGCAAATGGTGGCTTGATCCCGATGTTCAATACGCATAGGGATTGCGAAAGCACGGCCTATCGATCCTTTTAACTTGAAGAAAAGTTAATGTGATCGTCTGGCAAGGAGGACTCTACGTTATGTTTAAGCAATAACTCAGACTCGTGGTAATTGAGATGAGTGAAAAATAGTTGGAAAACAAAGATGGTAAATAAAACACAATAATTAGACCCAAACAATCAACTTTTTATTCAGGGTCTAAAAAACGAATGAAGGGGAAAGGTCTCAAACATAAAAAACCCGATATGGTTAATACATTGAACTTTCAATATTACAGGGTCAAGTTATAGGGATCCATCCATTTAATAGTACCTAAATTAGATCATGTAATCATTGTGGAAGTAATTCTAGGCTAATGAAGGCACCAGCCAAGATATCTCAGCTTATGTGTGACATCGGTGAAATATGACTGCTTTAAGATCCATCGTAGGGGCAGGGAATGCCCTTGAGTAACTTGTGTTAATCAGAAGTAACAATATCTTCCTATATTAGATAACAAGCGTGAATTGAGTTAATACGGGCAGACACTTTAATATTGTGACTTTGTAACGCGCTTTCGTGCAGTTCCTTTATTTAAGTGAACTCGGGCGCCAGACTATTTGCTTCTGAGGGCGTCACCCTCACCTATCGAACTCCTCCGGAATGTCCAGAAGCTCGAGCCTAGGCAGACTCCAGTGGAGAATGAAGTGGGTAGCTGTTGGAGGTGGAGGTGTTACCAATAAAACACTCGGTTAACTAAAAAATTACTCTCTATTCATACCAAATAAATAAACATTCCAAAATAATAGGTCTCACAGTCCTTAAAACAAATCAACAGTTCATATCATGTACAACAGTCCTTAATCTAAATCACAAAATCCTTGTAGTCCTTAACCTCTAAAAACCCAAGTCCCAAATCTACTTGTCAATCACCAAAAGTCCAGTAACATTCCGTGAAGGGGTTAGAGTGCACATAAAGCGATTAGAGTGGCGAGTTACTCGATGTATTAGGCAACAGAAAGAATTAAGCAAGCAAAATGACTTAGGCATAAAAAATGGGTTAGGCATACCAATGAATCAGGCAGAGAATGGATCAGGCAGTCGCTCAACAGAAAATTGCTCATGCATGAAAGTCGAACACGGCCGTGGGATAAGGATGAAAATGACTCAGGCATGAAAATGACTAATGACGTGTGATAAAAAATGAGAATGTCGCGGGGTTAAAGCGAGAGGGAGGGGGGAAACCAAAGCCTCACTGAGGCCAACATGGACCATCCAAGCGGAGGGGGGTCCCTGGGGCACGGTTCCGCACGGCGCAACTAGTGTCCGCGCGCAACAGAACCCCTCGAAGAAAACTGCCAAGGCCCAGCCCAAATCGGAGTGACCGGCGGTATGGTGTGCGCATGCGCAAACCACCGCGCGTCCACCCGCGACGACGACAGGGTCGAGGTCGAACCAAGTGCCTGCCGCACAGCAGCCCACACTACGGAAAACTTCGGTCTAAGCACGATTGAGCTTGCTCATCTCGGCACCCAGATGTCGGATTCGCAATACCCGCTACAGGACCCAGCCGACACCCGTGACGAATCCCGCACCCTCAAAGATCAGGCCAACCCAGTGCCTGCCGCGCAACAGCCCACGTCACGGAAAACTTCGGTCTAAGCACGATTGAGCTTGCTCATCTCGTTCATCAACGTCAGCTCCGCGAGATGGACAGCAGGAGTCCGCCGAGGTAAAACTGCCCACCACCTAGGGACGATTGAGCTTGCTCATCTCGGCACCCAGATGTCGGATCCGCAATACCGGCTAAAGGACCCAGCCGACACCCGTGAAGAACCCGTGCCTCCAAGGGGTCGGGTCGACAAACGACGACAGGGGGGGGGGGTACAACACGACCCTCACCGCGCAGCAGCCCACGCCACGGAAAACTTCGGTCTAAGCACGATTGAGCTTGCTCATCTCGTACCTCAACGTCAGCTCCGAGAGATGGACAGCAGGAGCCCGCCGAGGTAAAACGGCCCACAACCTAGGGACGATTGAGCTTGATCATCTCGGATCCGCAATACCGGCTAAAGGACTCGTGAAGGACGTGATGCCCTGAACGCCCTCCTGCAGCCGTCGTTCGGTCTCAACGATCGAACCTCACACTCACCTCCTGGAATCTCGTCCTCCACAAGTGGCTCTCCGGTCCCCTCTCTATACCCCTTTCCCACCTTGGTATGTCTGCCTACCACTGAACTCACTACTAACACTGGCTGGGACTAAACGGTGGAAGCTCTTCTGCTTCGCGTCTCGCCGACCGAGGAACTGCTGTTCCCGGCGCTTGACTCTCCTACAAGTACTCTCGGCCTCCCCACCAACATGCGCCATGTGCGCTGTAGATCGAGGTGGGAGCGACCGGTCGGTCTCCCCACTATTCAGCGTGATCTCGCTGGAGTCGATCGAGGTCAACGGGTTTCTGCCACGTAAACAAAACTACTTCGTTACAACTTCACAAAACAATCATTCATATCAATTATGGGAACTTCAATAATTCCATAAGAATAACAGTGATATCAATTATGGCAACTTCAGTTATACGATAAGAACAATAATCATGGCAATTATGGAAACTTCGATAAAATAGTATATGCAAAAAGAATAACTAACTATAACCATGGTTATGCCAGCCATAACTATAAATATTGTATGAGCCAAGGAAATTGGAACCAAGGTACGGTCGTGGAGTTCTAGCGCTGCCTCTGAAAAAATTTAAAAATTAGAGCGTCGAAAAAAGTTTATTCTCTCATGCCATGAATGGTGCTGCCCTGTACCGGTATTCATGGCCTTCGATCCAGGTAGCTAAGAAATATCATGTAATACACTCACCATTCCAAAATAAACCGAACTTTTAAAAAAAAGTACCACTAGTGGTATTTGTTGTAATATTGTACATGTAGATGGTGTAGTCCCTCATTGACAACTGGTAAAAATTTCATGACATTTGGATGCATATAACAAAAGTTATTGCGTTTCAAACGACAGTGTGTTCTGTACATCGGTCGGAAAATGAATTTCAAACAAAGAGCTGAAATTGATTTTTGTGTTAAACTTGGTTAAACTTTTAATGAAAGGCAACAAATGCTACAAAATGCATATGGTGATGATTATCTATCCCTTAGTTTACAAGTCGTTCGGGCTTTACAAATCAGCTAGAGATACGCTAGATGATGACGAAAGATCAGGCCGTCCCAGAATCCGATTAACGGAAGAAAACATCGAAAGAGTGCGTAAATCAATCAGAAATTACAAAAAAAGTCGCTAAAAGACATTGAAATCGAATTAGGCATTCCTCTAGCAACCGCGTACCGCATTTTGACCGAAGTTTTGGCCCTGAGGAAGGTTAATTCGTGGTTTGTAACATAAAAACTCACCGTAGATTAAAAGGTTTATCGAATTGAGCGTTGCAAAGACATCGTTTAAAGTGCTCGGAAGGATCAAAACTTCTTGAAATCGATTGTAACTGGTGACGAGACGTGGTGTTTTCAATATTAACCCGAAACAAAGCGGTTAAGTGCTGAATGAAGAGCGCCGGATGAAGGAACACCTATAAAAAGTCGCTTGGTTAAGTCAAAACTAAAGGTTGTGCTGATTTGTTTTTACGATTCGAAAGGAATTATCCACAAAAAATTTATTCCACCCGGCCAGACAGTCACTGGAGAGTTTTACTTGGGCATCATGAAGCGTTTGCTGGCAAGAATTCATCGTATTCGGCCAGGATTTCGACAAATCACAGATGGACTCTTTTGCACGATAATGCACCATCATATCCTTGCGTAGCGACTTGTCACTAAATTGTTGGTCAAAAATCAAGTTATTCCTTTGCATCATTCGCCCTATTAACCAGATCTGGCTCCGTGCGACTTCTATCTGTTCCCTAAACTGCATTTGGCGATGAAAAGAAAGTGGTACGCATCGATTGCGGCCATCGAGAGGGCGACAAATAAAGCTCATAGAGAAGTCGTTTGACAACGTGTTGGAACGTGCAAATTTTTGTAACGATGCAGAAGGGGAATTCAAACATTGATTAATAAAAATGATTTGTTCCAAAATGTACGTTGTTTTTTTCCAAGTTCGCTTTCTTTTCGAATGGTGGGTGTGCAAGCATATAGATAGTGCTCTCACCACTCAATAAAACATATAAACAATCAACAGTAAGGAAACATAGACATAAATTGCAGCAAAAAAAGGAACAGGAATAACAATAACACAACATACACAAATATAAGAGGAAGAAAACCCAAAAATAAATAAACAAAATATTTCTCGTCACTTGATATAACAGTTAACATATGTGAATAATAATCAGAATAACCGTAAGGAACATAGGCATAGCTGACAGTAAGAAATACGCATCATGGTAGCAAGAAAACCGAAGTAGCTGAACAAAAGCTCTCTCACCATTTGATACTGAAATAACCTTCCACAAACTAATTACTGGCTACACCCACTACGCGATATGAGGCATATTTGTTAAGGTACCGACACACGATCATAGAAAAATATGACATATAATATGATATATTTATATGATATGATATTTTTATCATATTATATGATGGACTGTCCACACACGTTTTCAAAAATATGATGAAAAACTATGACAAGAATTTTGTATGATGTAGAAAAATGATGTACCATTTTTGTTGTACACACGACGCTGTTTTCTATGTAATTTTTTATGGTGGTTGTCAAATGCCGCGTTGACTTGACCTATCACCTGTAAATAAAACCTCAAAATGTGGACAAAGGAAAACGTGGATAAGTTAATTAATTTATTGGAAAAGAATTGTTGCTTAAATATGATGCATTTGCCATTCAACGGCTCCTTCATTGTTGAAGTACTCCATAAACTCAGACTGAATTCCTATTGCCTGTTGTGTAGGTCGTCCTGGTGTATTTTCCAGTGGTTGCAACATTGTATGTTCCTCATCTCTCCATGATCCTAGTGCATCATTTGAATCAAATGTCCCAGGTGGAGCATATGTCTTTTGGCTATTTCGACTTAGCAAAAATTATGTAATGTGCATATAGCACAAACGATGGATGACACTACTTCTGGTGGCAATTCCGCTGTTCTTCTCAACACACGAAACCTTGCAGATGCAATTCCAAACATATTTTCAATTATACCTCTTGTACGTGACAAACGATAATTATATATGCGTTTCTCAATTGATAAATTTTTCTGTTCATATGGTTTCATAATATGTTCAGTAAGTGGAAATGCATCGTCTGCAACTATCACAAACGGCATTTCCAATGAACGATTCATCAAAGGTCTTGGCATTGGTAAACCCAGTTCATTCTGGTATAATTGTTTCGACAAGGCAAAATGTGCAAACACACCCCCATCACTATGTCTGCCCTTTGCACCAACATTGATATATGTGAATTTATAATTTGCATCACACATGGCCATCAACACTATGCTAAATTGCTTTTTGTAGTTGAAATAGTCACTTATGCTGTTGTTTGGCGCTTTAATGGTGATGTGCTTTCCATCCAAAGCACCAATGCAATTTGGAAAATTCCATTTCATTTCGAAGTCATGGGAGATTTCGAGCCATTCATTCTCATTGGTAGGTAACTAAAAAAAAATTACAATATGTATAAAATGTTTTACAAAATAAGAAATTTAACTTACTCTCAAATATTCATCTTTCAAAACTGTGTATATTGCTGCCACTGTTTCTTTCACGATTTTTCCTATCGTTGACCTTCCAATTCTAAACAAATACATCAATGAGGCATAGCTGTCACCTAAAAGTAGTTTGAATTAGCAGATAATTAACGATGAGAGAATTAACTCAATGGACATGCGAAACAAATTTCTATAACAATTTTCGTCCTCGTCAGACAGTTCTCTTAAAAGATTTTCTTCGATTGAAAACATATTTCGTCTGCTTATCCACTGTTTAACCCATGTTTTTCTCTGCTGCCTTCTCCTTCTTTTCCTAATTAACAATGATCAAGCAAGAGCGGCATTTTTTTTTTATGCTGATATACAGCTAGAATACCTTCACTACTCATTTTCAACTTGAAACAGTTCAAACTTCAAACTCAAAAAGAAATTAAATTTTGAGTTTTGACTTGCACACCAGTACAGAAACACAGAAGAAATACAAAAATATCCAACAATTTCTTTCCACTTTTCTGTGCTTGCACACGCAAAAAATATGACCTTTACTTTCATCATATCATATTATTTTCCGGCCGAACTGGAAAAGAAAAATATGACATATTTATACGTCATTTCTATGATGAAGTGTTCACACGATCATATAATATGTCATATAAATACATCATATATATGACATTGGGTCATATTTATATGACATATTTTTTGGTCATATTGCGTGTGAACAGCTTCATCATATTTTTTCATCATATATATGACAACATATCATATTTATATGATCGTGTGTCAGCACCTTTATCCATTCTACTGTTAAGTAACTAAATACACTCCAATCGTTGAACCATAGATCCTGGACTTCGGTCTCCGACAAATTAAGCTGCAATGTGAAGTATAAGTACCCTAGATATGCCTACTACAAACCAATTTATAGGTTCAACTAAAAGGAGAGCATTATTATTCAATT
This sequence comes from Micraspis discolor, assembly GCA_030674115.1. Lineage (NCBI taxonomy): Eukaryota > Metazoa > Arthropoda > Insecta > Coleoptera > Coccinellidae > Micraspis > Micraspis discolor. The sequence continues at coordinate 508,412 of JARTUT010000027.1, forward strand.
CGAGCTGAAACGATGACATCAAAGAATTGCTGCAGCTGAAATGATATAATCACATGGCTAGATATTGATTTATAGTCTCCTACTTAGTACAACAGACTTGAAGACACTCGATAACTCAAGGTATCTACAAGGATAGGTTTATTAATTCCCCAAGTACTCATATCATCCGATCTGGGCTAATATAGGTACTCCAAAACCTCCATATCTTATCGAATATTTCCAGACGCATATCATTAATCTTTGCCATCATTTATGACCTTTATTTAACTAGTGATATGCAGTGGGTTTTATTCCAATGTATGATGTTACAAGCATGAGTAGCTAAATGTGTAAACCAAACATTTCTTTATCAACTAAGTTCTAACTATAAAAGGTAAATTCGTTATTAAACTCACAAGGAACAATATAACTACAGTGGATCATGCTGGCATGCTGCAATAACCTTGTTATTGTTCACAATGAATTCAAATTGAACAACACATTCAAGTAAATGGATATAACATTTGGGTCTTCTTTTACCAGAATATCTAAATAGTGCATAATTAAAAGCTCATCAGATTTAATATTATTCACTATTCAAACTATTTTATTACTGAACTCTAAAAGATCCTTTCATCATCTAAAACTACCCAAAACCAACTCAAACGGTCGTTCTTGCCTCAACCCACGCTTCGAATAACCTAATAATGGCGCCTGACTACAAAGGAATCCTTTTTATTTGACCTGTTCGCAACAGCCTGCGCAGAAGGGCATCAAAACATCGAACTACCCGGCTTTTTCTTGGTATAAAGGAATGTTTGCTAAATAAGACAAAGGCGTATCAAGCGTAGGGTGAAATTGAATTTGATTTTTGGTGCTTCAAAATCCTGATATGTTACACTATTTTCTTCAATTTCGCTAATCAAATCCTCAGCATTTTCTCCACTTCTTACTCTTTTCTTCCATCTTCAATCTGACTTCTCCAAAGGTTTGTTTGAAAAGTCCATAATGATCTGATCCATTTTTTCAAACGGATAAGTTCCTCATCATGCATCAAGAAGAATATCCATCGTTTTTCTTTATTATTTATAATAATTTCTTCAACTTATTCAATTGACTTTAAGGTGTTAACAATACTATTTATGATTGTTTCACTAAGTCAACTTAAAAATTTATCGCTACAGAATCTTTTAATTGAATACATTCTTGACTTAGCGGATATTATTTCCAGTGCACAACTCTAAGGCATAAATATTTGAGACTTCAATTAATCATTTATAAGATAGCATAGGAAAGAAACGAGGTTATAATTAATTTCGATTAATCTAGCACAAAAAAATTTCAGTAACTTTTTTTGGCCAGAAATAAAGCACTGACTACACTTTCAAGGCTTGCTTTGATGATGACATAACTTGAACGTACTATATTAATTAGTGTAAATGGTTGATCAGCTGAAGAACTGAAAAATAGGTTTGTTATTTGAAACAAGAAAGATATTTTAACTGATTCCATCTGTCTGTAATATGAAAAGTAGAGCTGATCTAGAAAAAAATGCATTTTATTTTAAAATCAGCACAACCAAATTAACTTGAATCAGTTTCTACTTTTTCCATACAGAAAAATTCTTTTTTCGACCTAGTAATGATGCCAAATAATCTTTCATATAATTTTTCATTATCAAAAATATCACGTTGTCTTGTGATATAAAATTATAAGAATTACTTGGATAATCTCAGATTTCAATTCATTTTAATTTTTTCAGACCTCTATGGAAGCATTGATTCACCACTTCAAATTGTTCACTCAAGGCTACCAAGTGCCCCCAGGGACGACCTATACAGCCATAGAAGCTCCTAAGGGAGAATTTGCAGTTTATTTAGTGTCTGATGGTAGTTCCAAGCCTTATAGGTGCAAGATTAAGGCACCAGGTTTCGCCCATTTGGCAGCATTAGAAAAAATTGGAAAAAATCATATGTTAGCCGATATTGTAGCTATTATCGGTACTTTGGATGTTGTATTTGGTGAAATCGATCGATAAATAGACAAGTTGTTTGAAAAATGTTAGTAAATGGATTTTTCCATTGAAATAACATAAGTAAAATTTTGATTTCATCTTAATTTCGATGAATTGTATATAGGGAAATTAATTTCGATTCATTATGTATTGCTGCTATACTTGAATAAACTTTGACTTCGACATTTTTTGGAATTGATATTCTTTTGAGTTTCTCATAACAAAAGTCTTCTTTGTTGAAATACCCTTTTGTTAGTCTAAACATACAAAAAAAAATTTAAATATAATTTTTAACATAATAGAAACAATTTCTCATATCTAATATAACGGCTAATGAAAGTGTTCTCACTTGTGTGTGATCTGCCAGTTTTTAGAAAATATAAAACATAAATGAGAAACAAAGAAGAAAAGAGCCAACAAAGTCAACAATAACAGTCCAAAATATGAACAAGTGAATTTGAATAAGTTTTTCCAGTTTGATTGAAGATATTTTCAACCCTAGATCCAGTAAAAACCTGTAACCAGATACTCCTGGCAGGAGAAGACTTCCTAGGCAGCCATCACCATACCATTTGGATTGTTCGATTTTCCATTCATGGCGTTTGGACTACGAAATGCAGCTCAGACCTTCAACAGATTGATCGGCGAAGTTTTACGGGGACTGGACTTCTGTTTCAGCTCCATTGCCGATATACTGATCGCCTCCACTTCCGAAGAGCAGCACATGGAACCTCTCCGGATCATCTTCGAGATATTTAGATACAACTCAGTCATACTGAATCCAGCAAAATGCAATTTTGCACAACCAGAAGCAAAATTCTTGGGTTACCTTTCTTCTAAGAGAACCAAATCACTTCCAGATAGAGTCCAAGCCACAATATATATATATATACAGGGTTGGGATAAAGTTTTGCTCCAAGTTAATATATTTAAAACAGAACGGACGAGAATTTTTAAATTCGGCAGCTGAGTGTAATGGACCACAATGCATTTGATGCATTCACTTCATAATGTTCAGATAAACGTTGAGCTGGTTCGGGAGTATCTGAGGCGAGTGAGGACTGCTCCTGGCCTGTATGGTGTAACTGGTGCATTGCTGGGACGGTGTGCCGACGTCTTGGCTCTACCCTTGTCTGATATAATTTTTTTTTCCTGAGGACTTCGAGGATTCCTCGGGACTGGCCGGTGAAATCGGTAACATCTGTTTTTAAAAACCGAGATAAGTTGTACGCCACAAACTATAGACAGATTGGCCTCCATTTCGTCGTATTCAAGGTACTGGAAAGGATAGTTTGTGATAATATTGTCTAATTTGCCTCGGTCCATAAACTTATTCCTGAAGTGTAGCAGAGGTTTCTCTCAGGAAGAGCCAGTAACTGTTAGCAGTGTGAAAAAAGTCCGCCCGGCCCAAAAAGCTAAAGTCTAAAGTCTACTAAAGTCCGCCGATAAGCAACACTGATTCTCTGTAATTCATCATGCTAGAAAAACACAGGTATGATCTTGCTCATTGAAGAGAGATAGAAAACTCGGAAGTTTTTCTCTTTTTTGGCTGTAAATAAAGGTATTCTTCTCACTAATCAACGTTAATTAATTCACTTCCTTGATATTAATCATATATATAATTATTTTTCAAACATGATATTAACCTCATAATCAATAATTGTTTACTGTTTTGCGACTGCGATGACGTCAGTGATGAGATGCTCAAATACGGACGTGAATTTATGGATTAAACGAACTAACCTCTAAAAGGAGTTCAATTCTAATTATACGAAACGTCTCGTCCGAATAGATTATAGTTGTACAGGGTGGGGCAAATCAAACAGTGCAGTTTTGAAAGGTTGGTACTTCCGGTGTGGTGGGGATAATCCTATCACGATAGTTTCATGTTGTCGGGCAGGCCATGCCATTATTAGTCATTATCATTGGTTTGGTCTGGTGAACAACGGGGCTTCGCAGTCCGTACGTTTTTTGAAAATGGTCGATCATTCATCGCAACTGAGCGAGCTTTCCGGGTCCACCTTAACCTTTCGCGTCATGATACCGTCCCTCACCGTAATGTAATCGCGAATTGGGTGAGTATATTTGAAGCAACTGGTTCTACACTAAAACCTAGGGGTTCGGGAAGGCCTAAAACGGCAAGAACACCGGAAAATTTGACGAGAGTGAGAGAAGCTATTGAGCGATCGCCTACTCGTTCTGCCCGGAAATATTCAATTGCATTGGGCATTTCCAACCGCTCAGTAAGGAGGATTTTGCATGAAGACTTATTCTTCCACCCCTACAAAATTATGATGGAACAGGAGTTGAGTCCACTCGACTATGAAAATCGATTGAATTGCTCACAAGAAATGTTGAACCGGATTTGCGATTTTTTCTTGTGGGGCTACCTTAAGGAAAAGGTTTTCAAACATCGGCCTCATACTTTAGAAAAGCTAAAAGAAAGAATTAGGGAGGAAATTGGTGATATACCGACCGAAATGTGTCGTAATGCGGCAGAAAACTTCAGAAATCGTCTCCATCAATGCATCACTGTTGAAGGCCATCATCTTTCTGATTTAATTTTTAGAACACGATATAATAAATGGCATTATGTAACGAAAAATTTGAATAAATTCAATTCCTGTAAGTTGCATACTTTTTTTTTAATAGCCTTCCAAAACTGCACTGTTTGATTTGCCCCACCCTGTAGTATACTCGTTTCTGCGAGGAGCAGGCCACATATTTAAAGAATAAGGAAAAGTTTCTATGAACTATGTTTATAACGGTTTATAAAGGTTCCACTTAATGTTCCATAATTTTTTATCACTTATGTTCATATTCATATGGAAGAACGTATATTACCAGAACAGTTTACGTGATTCTATTTTAAGGAATGAATTTAGGGCGGCAGTTTTTCTGCAAATATTGGGAGGGACAATGTTAGACAAAACTGGTAACCAATGTACCGGTGTAGATCTTATGGTGCCAGTAATTATTCTCATAGATTTATTCAATTATTCATCGATTTTTGGTGTATGTGCACTGTTAAACCAAACAGTGCAACAATACCCAGCCGCAGTAAAGACCAAGGCTAGAGATGCTGTACGAAGAGTGGAAGCATCAGCACCCCAATGATCCAGCTAATTTCTGGAGAATATTATTCCTAGTTTTGAGTTTTAGACTCAAATTATTTAAATGAGCCTTATAATTGAGAGATGAATCTAATTTAACTCTTAAGTATTTAGAATAGAAATTATGTTCGGTAGGAAATCATTGAAAGTTACAGCTTATTTCTTATATTTTTCATGATAATTCAGGAAACAAGATACCTCTGTTTGGTAATCTTGACTTTCATACCGGTGGATTGTGGGCGGCGCTTAAAATGAGCAGCAACGTTGCCAGGTCGTACGTTTAGTCGGGGTATTTGAAGAATGACTCGTAGCGGTAATATTTGACGTTCTTGAACTGATTGTAAATACTTAATATTTGATAGTTCATATTGGTAAAAAGTTACTTTCGAAGTCGTTCTATCATATAACAAAAGCTTAACTTACCTAATCACCCCGGACCCAATATCAAACATAAAAATCTCGACTAACCTAATAACCTGACAAAAAAACCATGTGAAATATAAAAATTGGGCGATAAACTGCAAACTAACCTAATTATCTGATCATTTCTATTAATTGGTAAATAATTTTCATTAAATCGCCAGTCAAATATCACTAAAAAACCCTTTCATTTTCTAAGGACTAATATCGATTTTCCAAGATATAATTATTGCACAATCTGGCAACAAAATGCTCGTGACACATGCGCAATTCGGGTCATTAAATCCCACCGGTATAAAAGTCAAGATCAAGATTACCCTCTGTTTTATTGGGATTTTGGACATAATAAAATAATTCTTTAAAATTTCCAAATCAGATGACAGTATGTTTTCCAGAGTATGGAAATACGAATGTTGGTAAGCAATAGCAATGTCGTCAGCATAAACAAATTTTTGAGATGATGTAGTGGGCAAATCACTTAGATATAAATTGAAAAGTAAAGGAGCTAAAACTGATCCTTGAGGAAGACTGTTTTTCAATGTTTTGAAGTTGCTACTCTTATTGTCAATAAAAACACGAAACCTTCTATCAGATAACATATTTTCTAATAATCGTACCATTTTCCCACATTTCAGATGGGTATAGAGTTTGAACATTAATCCATCTTTCCACACAGTGTCATATGCCGAAGATAAATCGATGAAATGAAATAGTACAAAGCTTAAATTCAAGGATTTTCTGAAGATCAATATCCTTGTAGACATTCAAAATTTTGTTGGTCTCTTTCGGATATTTTTGGAGATATCACGTAATTAAAAAAAAAATCTGGGAATTTTTTAAAGATTTGTTAGCATGACGATTTTCACGAAATTTCGCACACATATTAGTTTCAACCTCATTCAAAAAATTTCAGTTTCAATTTGTCGGATGGATCTTCCAGTAGTTGAGGCAACTAAATTTTATGCACTCATAACAGCTGAACCGTTTGACAGATTCAGCCCAATAACGAACGTCACCAAGTTATTTAGACAATTGATCTATTCTGAAAATTAGATCGTATCTTTCAAATTACCAGATACACTCGAGTTTGAATTCATACTTTTCATCAGGAAGTCAAACCCAATTCATTGAGACCATTTTAGACGCGATATACGAACATTACAGACATTTGGGCAAAACGATAGCACTCTGTTCTACCAATTTGCAAACTAGAAAAGGCGTGCAAAAACATATATCGAAGACAACAAAACCACTCTTATGCCACATTTATACTGTTTCTCTAACAATAGGCAGTGTTTTATTTTATAGGAAGAAACAAAAATCCATTCAACAATAAAAATTTATTCAATAAAGTTTCAAACCTTGTACGGAACAATTTATATACACAAATTTATTTCAGTTCACTTTGTGGGTGATTCAATTTTCTTTCACTTTCACATTACAAATATCACCAAAATCCTGTGAGATCTGCAATTGTTTAATATTGAAATATAAAAAGAAACCGATGAAATGTAAACAACTATAAGCAGATATTATTAAAGGAAATAAATCTGGATATCTGGTTGGAGGTTCTAAGACTGAAACAATGTTCCGAAGCTCTGTAGCGAAAACCTCGCAGTGTTAAGAGAATAAAGGTTTTGCTCACAAATGTAGTTTTATTACAACCAAGTTGTAACAATTGGCTTATTGGGAGGAAATCCAAATTGAGCTTTCAAAATGAATTGCTAATTTACAAAGTAATCATCAAACAAATATGAACGTAGGCCATTCAATTCTGGGGTTGCACTAAGTCACCAAATATTCAAATTTTTCAAAGAGTGATGTCAAAAATACTGCGTTAATTGGTTAATGCCCCTATCGTACCATGCATGAAGATTTAAGCGTCCCATATATAAGCACAGAAATAGGAAAAACGCTAGGGAAAATATCATCAAAAACTACAAGGACATGCCAACCAACTGACAGAAGATCCATTCAAGTCACAAATATTGAAAAGGCCCTGGCCATCTGCATTATCAAAACTAAAAATCCATCAATGTGAAATACTCTCTATTAGTCTATAAGATCACTTTTGGAAAGCAAATTGTATATTTCAATCAATGCTATAGAAAAAATATATATATTAATTATTAAATAATATCAATGTTTCAGAAAAAAATTTGTTGTATTTTATAAAATGCCCTCATTATGAGTATGGTATTTCAGAAATAGAAATGATTTCTGAAAATTAATAATGCAATTCTATATACATGAAAAACAAACTGGTTGTCCTATTTATATGGGTTTCAAGGTATTTTGCAAATCCTCTTCTTGAATTGCGTCAGGATGTTGCTTGTACTCATTAATGAATTCTTCCATGGTGCAACAAGCTTTTTCTAAACTGTAATTTTTAGAAACTAACTGTACCCATTTGGCTTCCAGATTTTTTAGCTGTTCTCCAATTTTAGTTTGGCTAGACTTTCTGTGCCAGTTCAATTCTTGTAGTGATTGCCTCAAGGTCACCAACTTTGACGTAGCTATTTTTTCTGTGTCTGTTACACTTTGTAGAAATCTTTGCCACGTTGGGCAATGATACTCTAACATTGCATTTAAATTCATAATACGCACACCCTGATGTTTTAGTTGTGCCTCTGAGTTATCTACACATTCCTGCCATGCATTGATTTCATTCACTCTACCGCTGACTGGAGGTGGTAGCTCGTACCGTTTCATTGAAAAATGTTCTGCCGGGCTTCTACTTTGAAGTCTTTCAAATTCATTCCTCATAATAGCCGATTCGAATGATGACACATTCAGCGGTGGAAGATTTTCCAAATAGTTTTTTGTTGGCCTATACCTCCTACATTCCTCTTCGACCATTGCCAAAGCCTGAAATTAAATTCGTTGTTCAATAGATAGATGGTTAAATAGATGAAAATTTTCCACATCTTCCACTGGACTAAATATTTTTGATTGAAATACCTAATTTAAACTTACCGCATCGCGAACTCCAGGTTCATTGTATCCTTCGTCAATATAGGGTAAGGCATCAATTATGACTTCTCCAGCCATGTTTGAGAATAGTATTTAGAGCACAACTACACTAGAATATAAAATTTGTCCTTTGGAATTCTATCAATGCTGGACTGCTTGAGAAGTTGTTTATGTTTTGTACAGTAAAACCATTGACGTTATAACCTATACACACAGAACATCAAATCATAGACGTTATATACTAGTATATAAGGTCTATGCATCAAATATACTACATACTGCCATGGCCTTGCCAGCCAACCGCTTCTTCACGTACTGCCACGGTCACCTGCTAGCTTCACGTCACTACCTCTCTTGACCTACCTTGAACTAAACTGAACAGTATATTAGTGTTCTGTGCGTCGCAGCCAGAGGCAGATTCGTAACAGTACATAACGTAAATTCAGTTCACAGAAATATATAAAGAAAAGTCCGCTTGGTCATAGAACCATGAATTAATGGAAGAATTGGAGATACCTGTGGAAAAGTACGGAGAAATCTGTATTATTTTATCTGGTATTAACGCTGAAGATATATTAAAACTGTGATATCTCTACTCTACGTTAAGGGTCTCTCTACATCAAATAGATATCTCTATAAACTTTATAATTTGGTACCAATCGTGCTGTCATCTAGCGTTCATAATTCTGCTTAATCAAATGTATTCATTTATAGCAGTTTTATACTTGAAAGTTTATATACATATCACTACTTATCAGCATTGTTTAAAGAGTGTTCCCTTTAAACAATGGTATCAGTATACTGTTATTTATCGATGACCAGACGATTTTGATATAAGGATGCGGTATGTTCGAAAGAAAACATCTTCGAATTATTAAAAAAAAGTATATATTGAGGATATAATTACTTAAGGATAATAAACGACTAGAGGACCGAGCAATTGAGTAGAATCATCGTTTATATATTATCTATAATATATAAACGATGCTACCACTAAGTGAAAAGATAATTGACGATAGATCGCACGTAGCGGGAATCAGGGGGATTCCCAGGGCAAGATTTGGGAACCTGCTCTTAACAGTCGCCGTAGGCCGCTATTGCATCGTCCTCCGATTTAAAAATTTCGGAACCGAGGGTTCCGACTTAACGGAGTCGATGCTACGTAACCATAGACTACCTACGTACGTAACATCCCAGGTCTGTACATACAACACATTTACTGAATACTTTTTAAAAGTAGATTGTAGATTTCCATTAACAATATACAAAAAATAACATGACATTCAACCATGAATACAAATTATTCG
>JARTUT010000267.1:0-22222 GCA_030674115.1 Micraspis discolor
GATTGATATATCTTCAAAACATTTATTCTGAACGCATCAACCGCTTCTTCAGATGTCGAAAAACTTTGACCACTCATTTTATTTTTCACGTACGGGAATGAATATAAGTCATTCGTTGCCACGTCAGGACTTTACTGCAGATGCCTCATCAAATCGATGTTTTGAGTGCTCAAAAATTGAGTTGTTTGAGCCGATCAGTGAGAGCTCGCATTGTCGTGGTGAAAATCTTCAGTGATTGATTTTCTTGACAACTGGTGAACAAATGGTTGTGTACCACTCATAGTTGACTGTTCTGCGTTGTTCCACGATTCATCGCATGTCACGACGTCATAGACGTGCTTCGAAGCACCGCGACCTTATTATTGGAGCATTTATTTCGACCAATCGACACGATTCATTTTGAGCGATTGACAAATTGTGTGGAATCCAACGCGAAATATAAAAGGCAACTCGTAATATGAAGATCAATAGATTAATTATTGCGTTACGTGAAATAATGCTTTTTCTAACTGGTGGCACATATAAATATTTCATCTCTGATGAATTAATATTTACAGAATTGTGATTTCTGAAAATTTTAACAATTTGGGCTCAGTTTGATAATTGCGCCACAGTTACTTGAACGCATGTTAGTGCTCACAATATTGTAGAGTTGAGTATAATTTTATTAAAAAATGAGCAAACTGCATCTGATGAATTATGAAACACATAACCTGGACGTTATTCATGATAAGTTTGTAAACCCGTTACTTCAATCGATAAATTTTGGCAATGACATAGTCAATTTCTTGAAAACGTCTGAAATTTCCCTTAAGGGCCATCTCCACTGATACTCTCCTAACTAAATACGATCGTGAGCATTTCATATAGGGAAATATATATTTTTATATTCACTGTATAGCAAGCTGAAATTTCAATAAAAGCGTAATGATATTATGAGCCACGTTTCTGTGGAAAATAGAATTTCTCATAACTGTTTTTTTGTCTTTCAACATATAACTTTTATAGGGATATTCATAGACAAAGTATCTCTATAGACTGCCAACGCACATGTTAAGGACTTATCACGCTAACAAAGCGACACCATGCGTTTGGTCGCTCGAACTAAATTTCTCATTTGGCGGGAAAGCGGTTCATTCAAATTCATACCTCTTATGAATTATTATTTTCAAGCTAATTCGAGCCAAAACTCAAGTAAATGATATCTGATCATTTACTCAAATTCTAAATGATTCGAATTAACTAATGCTTATTTTATAGAGAAGGGAATTTGCTGAAGATGAACAGAAACTTTTAACAAATTTTTATTTAAAGAACTAATTGTTCAGGAGATTGATTCAGTCACAATACCTGTAGATTTTCAAGATATATTATCCTATTTTTTACATAAAAAGATTAATCAGGGACATAATTCAGCTCAAAATATTTTGGTGTTTTTCTGTAACCTTCTCCTCCTCGCCTCGAATAGTTTTTTTGAGGCCACCTTAACCGGATCCAAGCCCATATAAGGCCTCTTATCTTTACCAGTCAAATATCTGTTGATTGTTTTGCACCATGCATAAACTATAGTTCTAATTGAAATTTTTCTAATATTCATAATAACAGGCATTCACATGCTTGGGGCAATTCAAAAATTCAGGTGGAATCTCATCTAATTTTTCTGACAAATTTTCCAAAACTGAATCTATTTCTGAATAAGTTATCATAAAATTCTCAATGCACCTGAAAATGTGGTCAAAATAGAGAGCAAACCCATCACTTGGATATCGAAGTCTTATTTCCCAACCATTACCATATTCTGTATATCTGATTAACAAATTATTCCCGATTCTTCTTTGGCAGTAAGTGAATCAAGACAGGATTTACATACTATTGACTTTCTGATTTTCTTGATGATGAACCCCGCCACATAATTATTCGACAAATTGATCAATTCAATTTCTAATGCCTGACTTGTCATTTCCCCTCAATACGAATTATTATTTGATGTGGTGGGGTTCACCGAAAAGTCAATAGTATTTAAAGGAGTCTCCATACTCTTCAAGTCCACAAATAGGAAATTTAATTGGTCATTTTTACAGTTGAAAGTGGAATTATAAAAATGAACTGAAGAATTTATCAAAAAAGATTTGAAAATACGTTTGAAAGAAAGCGAGGTGGGGTTGTTGGCATTAACCCCATGGCTCCTGACTTGACCAAAAAAATTTTCTATTGGATCTTGATTGAAAGGTCGCCCTAATATATATCTTAAGCATTTCTCTCTAAAACATTTCCAGATATTAATGATATTTTTGATGGTAAATATCCAATTCTTCAGACTAGGTGGTCTGCATCTATCAAGACTACGGTTTTGAAGGAAAGCCATTGATTGCAATTTTTCTATAGCTTCTTCCAACCAAAAGGTAGATGAGGACTGCTGTCTGATATTCCGCATCGCAGATTCCTGGAGTGGATTGCTCCAAATTGCCATTAACGGAATCAAATAAACTGTCGAAAAAATTGAGCAATTCTGCAGTTGCCTCAGCACCGTCTACCACAGCATTCATGGTATCTGAAATAAAATCATTTCTTGATTGCTATTGTCAGTTCAATAAGTAAGAAATAATAAGTTGTTTTTTTAAGAGACTATCTCACCTATTTTGCTAATCAAGTACAATGTTGATGCCATTTTATGGCTGAATATTTGGGCTGCATATTTAACCTTCATTTTCTTAGGCCCTATAGGCCTTCACTTATGTTGGGCAGCACCTGGAGACCTCTGATACTTTCAGGAGCGTTGTCTATTTTATACAGCCTCGTGATATGCTCCCACTTGGCCACTTTTCCACAAAATTAAATATTTTTTGTTATAAAATTATTTCTGATCCCCTTCAGTAAATGAGGAGGATCATAAAATGGGTATATTTGGAAATTAGCAATTTCAAAATATCCAAAGTCTTCCTCACTCCCATGATTTGTTTCTTTTAGGAGATCCTTGATGACTCTAACATTAGTGGTTGCCTGGTTACAAACTGTTGCAATTGGTTTGAAACCAATTTCTACTAATTTCTGTAAAACTTTTTTCACTAATTCTCTCAATTCATTCATTTTCACTCCACCATTAGCAGTGAAATGGAATGAAACAGGTTGCTTAAATCTTCTTTTAATGCCTCTTATCATAAAGACAAGGGCATGATCACAAATTTCTTTGGCCCTCTGTCCATTGCCAATATCTTTGAACCCACAAAAGGATCCTTTACTTTCTTCAAAATCGAGATGTGGAAGGAGGGCAACTTCATCCCACATCAAAACGATAAATTTTTCTTGCTGATTCCAATCGGCAATTGTTTTTTTTAAAACGTTGAAAATATTTTCATTGAAACCAGGCTCGAAGCTGATTCCTTTGAGAAAATTATTCAAAGTTGAACGACTCGGGAGGGCAAATATTTTTGATAGAAATCCATATGCCTTTGGACTCTTTTTCATCAGCATGAGGGCCATTGTCTTCTCTTCCAAATTGAACCTGTGCTGTTTTCCTGTCTTACCAGCTTCTCTCAACTGGCACCTTATAAATGTGGAAGCTAGGGGATTCAATGATTCAAGAGAACTTTCCAGAGCAAGGTTTTTCGAATGAAAGGTGGCTGGGTGTAGCCTTCTTTTGAAATCATTTTTGGCTTTTTGAGTTCTCTTCAGTTGACGAGTTATATTTTTAACAGCAAAATATAATTTCGTCTCTCTTGAAGTCATATTTGATGCTCTGGAAATTCCACATTTTCTCAATGGGTATGCGGATGATCTTTGAGTTGGTGTTCCTATTAAAAAAAAAAAAAACTACATTTATTATTCCATATCAAACAAGGGGTTATGTTTTCGACTAGATCACTTAAATTTGTTGTCAAGTATAACATAAATCTTCGAGAGATTGAATTAGATGAGCATCTTTCATAAATGTTTCCAAACAGCAAACAGTTCTGATCAAGCCTTCACCCAAGACGTTAGTGCCACGTCATTCATTATTAAACGTTAGTTACATATTATTTATTCCTATTTTCAAGAATTCCAAGTTGATCTTTGAAAGGTGACCTGTGAATATAGTAAATAGTATTCTACAATAAATTATTGAGTACAAGTGCAATCTCAGTGTGAATTACCATCAACGACCATTCGACGAGTTCCGGAGCTTATCTAAAAAGTTGCCCTGGTATCAGGAGAACCTTTTTTAAAAACCCAAAAATTCAGTGAAGGAATACGACACAAAATATTTGATGTCAGAAGTGGGATTAAGCAAAACAAATCCAAGGGAACCCAAAGCAACAAGAAGTTTAACAAATCAAAAGGGATCACCGCAAAGGGATTACCACAACCCGCACAGAGACAACAAATCAAAAGGGATCACCGCAAAGGGATCACTAAAACCTTCAAAGGGACAACAAATCAAAAGGAATCACCGCAAAGGGATCACCACAACCCGCAATGGGACAACAAATCAAAAGGGATCACCGCAAAGGGATTACCACAGCCCCCAAAGGGACAACAAAAACAAAGGGATTGCTACAAAGGGATCACCAGACAAGGGTTACCCAACCACAAGGATCAAGAATCCTAAACAAATACATAATTCTGGACGCAAGTTAGAGAAGAATTTAAATTTATGAAAACTCTCAACGGTGATAGGTCAGAACTCAATACATTCATAACTAACGTCAATTCAGCTTTTTCATTGGCAGTAGTATAGCTAGTTCTCCCTCATTTTATGAACATAACCTCACATTTCTGTATCTCGGCTTGGCGCTAGAAAATGGTATTCGCTGGTAGTGTTGGATATGGGAGCCCTTCAGGCACATGTAGGAAGTTGTCTTTAGGGCTCCTATGTAGTTGGGCCCCCATTTTGTTCTTGAATTGTGACTTCACACTTTGATAAATGTGAAGTTGTCTTTAGAGCTCCTATGTGTTACTTTATAATTGCTATGAAATGGGGGTCGTCATCAAACACATGTAGAAAGGTTGTCTCTAGGACTCCCATGCATTTGGCTCCATTCAAAACGTCATCTTACAATTTGAATTGAGATTCTGAAAATTCAAATCAATATGATTTGAAGCTCGAAAAAGAATAGGTTAACGATGTTTCCAGATACCATGTTTTATTTCACACCGTTCTACGATGTCTTGAATTCTTTGACGTCGAATACACATGATATAAAATATTGCTATTACGGTTCTATTTGGTGAGATGAAAAAATTGTCTGTCGGTATTTTTATTTCTCGAAAGAATGAAATGTGATTTGAAGCTTGATAAAGAATAGGTTAACGATGTTTCCAGATACCATGTTTTTATTTCACACCGTTCTAGGATGTCGCACCTGTCTGGAATTTATGCGAGATAAAAATATTCCCTTGAGGTATTTACATTTTTCATAGGCATCATCAAATTTTCAAAAATATGGTAATATTAGTTCAGTCAATCTGTCGAAAAATAAATCGTTTTGACGGTATAATTACCCGCTCGATGAAATTTGGTACACTTGTTGAAAAAGGTGTAACTAAGCTACTTTTGCGATGGCCTCGCTGAAATGTTGGCGGTTTTTTGAAAAACTCAAAAAAAAAGTAAAAAAATGCATTTTTCTCGAATTGTATGCATCGTACAAAAAATTTTATTGAACAAAAAATGTAGAGGACGTTGCGATCCACATTTTTTGTCATTGGTGCAATGCTGCACGACTAAAAGCGCACAAAGTAAGTGGCGCTAAAGTATCAAAAAAAGAGTTTTTCATGTTTTTGCCCTGAAAATGTTGTTTTAATGCAAAAGTTTAAATGTAAGAGTTCCTTACATTATTATCAACAACTTTTATTCAAATATTATTTTTGTACAACTGACCATTTTGAAGCTACAGCTTGCAGATGAATGAAAAATC
This sequence comes from Micraspis discolor, assembly GCA_030674115.1. Classification (NCBI taxonomy): domain Eukaryota; kingdom Metazoa; phylum Arthropoda; class Insecta; order Coleoptera; family Coccinellidae; genus Micraspis; species Micraspis discolor. The sequence continues at coordinate 5,892 of JARTUT010000267.1, forward strand.
CAAATATACTGTTGTACGCAGTATGAGTAGGTACACATCGGTAGTGCACGTTTAAATCAAGATTTTACTAATTTGATTTTTCTTAGCAATTAAACTTTAATAAATAAAATTTTAATTTGTTTTTGACAAGTATTATCCATTATTTGATTTTTTGAGTAGCATTCTGTTATGAATTATTTTGTTGAACTCTCAATGTTATTAACAAAGATCTCATAGCAACTGAAAAATGTACGGTCCTTAATGAATAAGGCAGGTGACCAAACTGGCCCTTTTGTTAGAACTATGCCAACGTCGCCGGAGAAAGTCACAATAGGACCGAGAAAACTGCCGTTAGCAGAACAGTGCTGTATATGCAGCGCTATGTAATACTATAACTTGTAAATGGTAAGTTGTACGAAAAAAATGTTGAATTAAAAGTTGTTGATAATAATGTAAGGAACAATTTTTACATTTAAACTTTTGCATTAAAACAACATTTTCAGGGCGAAAAACATGAAAAACACTTTTTTTGATACTTTAGCGCCACCTACATTGTGCGCATTTAGTCGTGCAGCATTAGACCAATGACAAAAAATGTAGCTCGCAACGTCCTCTACATTTTTTGTTCAATAAAATTTTCTGTACGATGCATACAATTCGAGAAAAATGCATTTTTTTACTTTTTTTTGTATTTTTTTTTGAGTTTTTCAAAAACCCGCTAACATTTCAGCGAGGCCATCGCAAAGGTAGCTTAGTTACATCATTTTCAACAAGTGTACCAAATTTCATCGAGCGGGTAATTATACCCGCACGAAATGTACAGTTTGACTGAACTATATATAAGACGTCGCAGTTCCTTCGGATATCTAGTGATTTGATAGATTTCGTTAAGTGCAGTGTATTCAGCTAATATTGATGAGTACACCATAATATATAAATGTCTGATTATCAATACAGTTTTCATATTTATTCTGAATCAATTTTTTATCCAGTGTGAATATTCTTCTGATTTGAGAGAATTCTCCCCTGTAGCTTTTGAGGACTCTAATCATGGGTAAAAAACACAGTACAGCATTTAACTATATATTTAATCAATGAACAAAAGTATAGACTTGAGTACAACTTACTTACAGGAGATCGTTACATGTTACATGAACAGAACAGGAAGTGAAGTAGACCATTCTGCACACAGCATGCTGAGCACAGAAAATGAACACAGAAATATATATATATGTACCACAGAATTGTTCTTCTTATAAGGACCACATTGCTCATGACATCAAGGGGTATTAGCAATTGAACTGAATTGTATTGGAGCATTCGACCATCAAGACTTCCGTCAATGAAACTTGGTTAGTAAATCATTATATGTGTTTGATTATTTACATAGATATTTTAGTTACTCATTTATATTCAATCTTTCAGTGCAGTGATAATATTCTTCTGGTGTGAGAGAATTCTTCCCCGGAAAGATCAGCTTCAGCTTCGAGAACCAAATCATTCATCAGGTCGAGGAAAGATTCACATTGGATTGGAACATTCAACCAAGTTCTTCGTGAATACAAGGAAGAAGCAGATCATTCATAATAGTCATGGAGGTAAATGGTGATGATATTATGTCTATATTTCATAGAGCGTTCAAACATTTGGAAAAAATAAAGTCAGTAGATGATAAAAAGAGATGGTTGAATCTGATTAATAATCAAATAAGGTCATTCAATAAAATTCAGAAAAAATCACCTCACAATGAGAAATTTCAAATTCAGGCAAACATGAATCCTACTACTATTATAAAGGCGAAAGTTTGTAAGTATGGATGTATGGATGTTTGTTACTCTTTCACGTAAAAACTACAAAATGGATTTGAATGAAACTTTACCACAATATAGCTTTTACATCAGAATAACACATAGGCTACAATTTTTGAGGTTTCTCATGTGAGGTCGTAAAAAAAAACACATTTTTTGCGCTTACATTGCAAACGTTGACTGAATCCTACGAGATAGATCAAAATAATTAACTACAGTATTGTACAACTTAAAAAGGTCTACAAAAAAGTCCGTGATGGTATATGTTTATTTCTTAGGAATAACCCACAACAACCATTTTTTATCCTTTACTTTGTACGAGAAATAATGGCTTATTTACGAAGCGATTTTAAGCAATACAGTATTAATCCTTATCCAATTAAGTATCTTGAATACATTGTGCATTTAATGAACAATAATTATTATTATTATTAATTGAATATTTTCGAAGATATCACAGGTTTAAAATGCAGAGTCATAGCAATTTCGGCGATAAATACCGTTTCGGTGATAAATACCGGCAGCGGTGCCAGGTGAACGGGTGTGGGGGAGCGGGGTAGGTGCAGTGGGGAAGAAGTGGCTCATCGCTGACTGCGCGACCCGAACGCGGTCAGACGCGTGAGGGCAGACGTCGTTGACGGTTGTGTCCGTTTTGCGAATTTTCAAGGCACTAGCGATTTGATGTATGGTCGTATGGTCGCCTACTTTAAGTAATATAGGCCTAAGGTTAGTTATTGCCAGGTTTCTTTTTGGTTAGGAGTTACACGTACAAAAAGATACTTCATTTTTACGAATTACTTCATTGATAATTCAATTTCCATATAGATAGGTTACTTACAGTTAATTATAACAAATTATATAAATAGGTTAGTTATAACGAATTACTTCATTGATAATTCAATTACTATATAGATAGGTTACTTACCATTAATTATAACAAATTATATAAATAGGTTAATTATAACGAATTACTTCATTGATAAGTGAATTACTATATAGATAGGTTAATTAAATAGGCAAGGATTGCATTGAAGTACAATCATAACAATAACTACCGTACTGTATTTTTTGGAAGTATAGAAACAACACGTACTTAAGAATTATGCCGATGACTACAGAAACATCTATCTACATTTTGCACCTAGATGTGTATTATGAGTCAAATTTCACCCGAGCGAAGCCGGGTTTTCATCTAGTCATTTATAAAGATATAAAACCATTTTGAAGCAAATGGTTTCAATCAAGGAGGGTGGAAATTTGTTTAATAATAGTAAACGTTCAACTAGAGTCAAGTGGAAAGAAGTAAATTCAGCGTTTGCGGGTAGAGTGAGAACTGTAGTTGTAATAAACTTGAAACATACTGAAATGAAAGTTTTAATGACTGATCTGATTAAGAGCAGATTACGGAATACCATCAAAGCACTTCATAGAGTTAAATTAAATACAACTTTTTGTGGTGAATTTATCAAGAAATCTGGTTAATCTGAAATACTCGACTATGAATATTTCAAAACTAAAAAGTTCATAGCTGATGTTAGTTTCGATATCAATTAATTACTGATAGAATTTGTCTTAGAAAATATTATGACCAAATTAAATGAATTTTCAGAAAAAGATAGTGGTTACGCTTTACATTGCATCATTTCATTAGAAGTAAATATTAATAAGTATGAAATTGGTAACAGTTGTTCCTACATAGATATACTCGAGAAAATAAAATTGAAGAAAGCTTGTATTAATATAAAAAATAATGACGATGCCTGTTTCGCTTGGAGTATCGTTGCTGGACTTTATCCACTTGATACAGATAAGAATAGAGATCGAGTAATTTCTTACCCAAATTTCAGAATTGTTCTTAATTGTCAAGATATAGAGTTTCCCATGCGTTCGAAACATATTGGTAAATTTTAGAAAAACAATAATATATCGGTCAATATATTTTCATTGAAATTAAACAAGAAAAATTTTAATGTTATACCTACACGTATCACAACCAATAAAATTACTAATCGACATTTCAATTTACTTCTTATTCAGAATAAATATATTCAAGAAAATGATGATGATGATGATAATAATTGTGATGTCGAGGATGAAACTATTCGTTATCATTATGTTCTTATAAAAATTTATCTCGTCTTGTATCATCAAGTCTTTCGAAACATTTGGGTAAAAATCTGGAATGGTTGAGGTCCTCACTTGATGGAAATCCATTTTCATTTAGTTTGAATATGATTAAATAAAAACTTATTTAATAAAGTTTCCACATTTATTGTGTTTTAACAATATGTTACTAGCCGAATTTTTTATGAACTACCTGGAACAAGCAATAGAAAAAAGCAAATATTTTAAATATTTCATATATTGGTACCGCAATGTAGATGATATTTTATGTTTTTTCATAGGAACAATTAGACAGTTGACCATGTTTTTAGACTTCATCAATAAATTTTCACCTCATATAAATTTCACGTATGAAGAAGAAAAAAATGGTAAAATAAATTTTTTAGATTTAACAATATCAAAAATCAATAGTAAACACGATTTTGCAATTTATCGCAAACCAACCTACACCGACATAACAATCCATTCAAAGTCACATCATCCATATTCACAAAAACTAGCAGCATTCAATAGCATGGTATATAGACCAATCAAAACAGAATTTTGATTGTGAGCTCAATACTATAAAACAAATCTCTGTTAATAATGGTTTCAAACCAGACCTTGTGGACCAAATATTAAATAAATTCCTATTAAATCAAGCTATAACATTAATATACCCCAAAAACGACAAAATAGAACAGAATAGATATATAACATTAAATTTCACAGGTAAAAATCAATAGAAGTAGCAAATTTTTTAAAAAACAAAAGGAATTTCAATATAGCATTCAAAACCAATAATACTTTAAGTAATTTAATCAAAAATAATAAAGATTTATCTTAAAATATAAAAACAAAAAATCAGGAGTGTATAAGTTGAATTGTGGTTCATGCCAGAAAGTATATATTGGACAAACAGGAAGGAACTTCGAGAAGAGGATTAAAGAACATTTGAGTAGTTTCCTGAATAAAAAACAGAACTCAACTTATGCGACCCATCTTTTAGACGAGGGACATATGTTTGATCCAAACTATAAAATTCTGCACATAGAAAACAAAAGCAGAAGGCTTAATATCCTAGAAACAATGGAAATTAACAGATCTAACAAGCAAAATATCTTACTCAATGACCAAACGGATGTCAACAGATCACCATTGATGAACATGCCATAAAAAATCCCAGAAGCATTTAGAATACCGGTCCCCTCTTCCATCTTGAGAAATATATAAGGAAGACTCAAAAAATTTTTGGAGTAGTTTAACATCGAACTCGCCTGAAGAAGCCAAGAATTTGGCGAAACAATTGTTGCAAATGTAGTGTTACATATTGTTAAAACACAATAAATGTGGAAACTTTATTAAATAAGTTTTTATTTAATCATATTCAAACTAAATTTGGGTAAAAAGTTTATATGTGAACGATGCTTGAATTAAATCACCTATGAAACTGAATTACTTGAATATGATGAATATTGTAGTCGTCATGATCCCATATCGATAAAGTTCCTATGAATCACACATCGAATTCAAGAATCGCAAGTATAAAGAAAAAGTTCCATTTATTATTTATGCAGATTTTGAATCATATTTGAAAGATAAAGATGTTGAGACCTGTTGATCAGTTTGTAGTTCATTAAAACAACTCACAGATACTTTTATCCATTTATTCCTTCCAAACTTCAATCTTTTACATTTCTCATTGTAACTCTCTTACCGCCTTAAAATTATCTACTTACTCTAAACCTTACCTATTCTATCCATAACCACAGAACATAAAACATCTTCTTGAGAGGTGAGCATGGTTCATCAACACTCTCCCTCAATGCACATCTTTCAAGTTTATCTCAACTAAATGTGGCAAAAACTGAATTTTAGGTAGAGGTTTCGTAAGCATATCTGCCAACTGAAATTTTGTATTAACATATTCTATATCAATTAAACTTTTTTCTACCTTTTCTTTAACAAAGTTAAATTTGACATCTATATGTTTCATACGTTTTTGATCTGGATTTAATACAGCTTTCATGGTACTTTGGTTATCCTCATAAATAGTTACATTCTCAATATTTATGTTGAAATCAAACAATAATTTTAACAACCAATATGCTTCAACAACTGATTCCCACAACGAAATCCACTCAGCTTCTGTTGTGCTCAGTGCTGATGTTTTTAAAGTGGAAGAATTACTGTGTCGAACTTATTAGGGAATGAAACACACTCGTTGAGGTTCAGCTTAAGACTAACTATTTTATTCTAAAATGGAGGAACGCATTGCGTGGTTCCCAAAAAGACATTACAAAAATGCTACATAGATGGAGTTAATGGAAGGTCATAGAATAAATGTTGATTTTTACTACCAACACCCCCACTAAATCAAATTTATTTTATGGCGAATATATCCAATTCCTGTGAGAACCTAACATGTTTAATAAAACCTAAGCCTTTGGTTAAAACATCCGCAGGCATATCATTGCTAGGCAAATACTCAACAAAAATAATATTTTTACTTATTGTTTCTCTAACAAAATAATATCTGATATCGATATGTTTGGTTCTCTTGTGGAAAGTTGGGTTGAGACACAACTTCTGTGCACTTTGATTATCATTATACAATGATATGCGCTCAAAGTTACTGGTCAATTCTCCAAGCATATTGAAAAGGTAAATAGCTTCTCTTGATGCTTCTGAGATTGCTATGTATTCCGCTTCAGTACTAGACAGAGAAACGGAACTTTGCTTCTTGCTTTCTCAAGACACAGCCTCACCTGAAAGTTTAAAACAGTAACCACTGTATGATCTTCGATCTACAATGTTTGCTGCCCAATCAGCATCAACAAAGCCTTCTAGTGCTAGTGCGTCCGATTTTCTATACACAAGTCCTTTACATATAGTGCCTTTCAAATAACGGAGCACTCTTTTGGCGCATTTCCAATGCGTCTCATTAAAAGAATTGTTGAACTGGCTTAAATAACTTACACAAAATGCAATATCAGGCCTCGTGAGCAATGCCAAATACATTAAACTTCCTATTAAATTTTGATAAGGAAAATTTGTGTTTTTTCCTTCGCATTTTTCCAATATTAGGTTACATTCCATGGGAGTACTCACGGGTTTACAATTTATCATATTGAATTTTGATAACAAGGAATTAATAAAAGCTTTCTGATCCAAAGTTATCTGGCCTTTTGTCTTATCAAATTTTACTCTTACTCCTAAACATTGTTTTAAATCACCTAAATCTTTAAGTTTAAATCTTGAGCTCAATTCCTTCTTAACACAATCTGTTTCCTTGTCACAATTGGAAAAAATGAAAAAGTCATCTACATACAATGCTATCATTACTTTTACATTTTTGTCATTCTTCGAAAATAAGCATGGTTCATATTTTGATTTAACAAAGCATAATGAAAGTAAAATTTGTTCAACTTTTTCGTACCAAACTCTGGACGATTGTTTTAGACCATAAATGGCTCGTTTTAATCAGAGAATTTTATTATCATGATTGCCTTTATTAAAACCTTCAGGCTGTATCATGTACACCGTTTCATTTGAGGATCCGTAAAGGAAGGCTGTAGTAACATCCAAATGGGTAATTTTTAGGTCTAAATGCAGAGACAAGGCTATTAAAAGTCTTAAACTAGAGTGTCTCACAACAGGCGAGAAAGTTTCGTCGTAGTCCACACGAAGTTTTTGCGTAGAACCTTTTGCCACTAAACGAGCTCTATGAATAACGTTTCCCGCACTATCGAGCTTTTGTTTGAATACCCACTTGCACTGCACAACACTTGCGTTCAGAGGTTTCTCTACCAGCTCCCATGCGTCATAAGCTTCAAAAGAGTTCAGCTCTGCATCAATGGCCTTTTTCCACATTTCCCCATCAGGTCCAGAAAGAGCTTCTGGCACATTTGTTGGTAAGTCCTCTATATTCTCATTTGCTAGACATGCATATGTAACAAAATCATCGAAAGCTTTTGGTTTTCTTACCCTTTCCGTTCTTCGTAGTGGTGAAACTTCATTTGTGTCACCTACACTTTCTTGAAGATAAGATGAGTCACAACTGTTCATTGAATCTTCCTGTGGATCATATTCATCGAAACTACTCAACGATTCTTCAGTTTCAGGGGTGGAATCCATGTTTTCCCCCACTGAAACCGACATCTTTCAGGGGTGACATCATTTGGCAATATATGATCAAAAATATCGGCTGTCTCTGATGTTTTCTCGGTTATTATGACATCCCTACTGTTTATTATTTCCTTAGATTCGGGATCGTACAGTCTATAACCGTCAGTGTTCTCACAGAAACCAACCAAAATAGTTTTTATGGATTTTCTGTCTAGTTTTCTTCTTTTTTTCCGCAGGTATCATCATCATGACATGGCTGCCAAAGGTTCTTATATTGCTGATATTCGGTTTTTTCTTTGTTCATATTTCATAAGGTGTCTTTTTTAAACCAGTGACAACCGATCTATTCCGTAGATACACAGCAGTGTTGACTGCTTCAGCCCAAAAACATTTTTGGAGTCCTGCATCGAAAAGTAAGCATCGTGCCTTTTCTACTAACGTCCTATTCATTCGTTCTGACATTCCGTTCTGCTGAGGTGTGTAAGGGTTTGTCATTTGATGTATGTTCCGATAAGAATTTCTCAAATATTGAGGAACAAAATTCTCCACCATTATCAGTTCGTAGAGCCTTTATTTTATTATTGGTCTGGTTCTCAAATAATGATTTAAACTTTTTGAAACAATTGAAAGCTTTATTCTTGTATCTGAGGAAATAAATGAAGGTCGTCCTGCTAAAATCATCTTCAAGGAGAAAATAATATTTCGATCCTCCCAAAGAGCTTACCTCCATTGGCCCACACAGATCAGCATGTACTGTTTCCAAGACTTGTGTTGCTCTGGTACCTACATTCTTGAAGGGTAGACGACATTGCTTTCCTTCACAACATATATCACATGGTTGAGAGCTATTAATTATTTTTCCCTTAACTTCCATTCCTTGTACGACGTCCTGCATTGACGAAAGGTTTTTGTAATTGATGTGTCGAAATCGTCTGTGCCAAATATCCCCTGACACTGCAGTGGCACCAAAAGTTTGTTCAGGTTGTTTCATATTCAGCTTATACATGTTATTCACCAAGTCTGCAGTCGAAATCAATACACCATCCCTGTTGTAATATTTCACAACCCTAGTCGGTAAAGACTACTCTGTTGCCCTTATAGGTCAGTTGCGAAACAGATAAAAGATTTGTCGAAAGCTTTGGGACATATAAAACATCTTCAACAACGATGTCAAAACTTTGTTTGTTTACTAGTGTTGTAATATTTACCTGTAGATTGCATTACATTTATATGCTCATCATTTGCAACTCTAATTTCAAGGACGTCGGCTGGTTCTGAGTTAATTAACCAATCTTTTCTTGTTGTTACGTGATTAGTTGCTGCAGAATCAACATACCAATCATTGACGTTGAAATTAGCTGTCAAAAAAACTGCACTGAATGCATTTGACGTAGTTTCCTTTTTCTTCTGATGATTATTTTTCTGATGTAGACTAGGACATTTATTTTTGAAGTGTCCCGGCTGTTTACATTTGTAACAAACTATCTCATTTCGATTGGATCGGCCATTTTATGTTTTGGCGTTTTGTCCGTATTTTGAGCTGCCACCTCTGGGATGTTTCCGATGGTTCGTTCTACTGGCGAAAACGTTCGCTACCGTGCTGCGCGCGTCGTCATCTACTTCCATGTCCATCAACTTCGTTTTAATTTGGTCTGAAGATATGGTTATTCCGGAATGTTCCAGCGCCATTATCATCGGACTAAAGCGATCAGGTAGACCTGCGAGAAGAAGGGAACCAATCCACTCTTCACTTATTGGAAAGCCCGACCTGTCCAATTTTCTTGAGGTGTCGATAACTTGGGTTACGTACGCCTCCATTGAACTGCAATTTTCATATCGAAGGGAAATTAAGGTTCTTAATAGACCAATCTTACGTGTGAATCCATTGTCCTCGTACATTTTCCTTGGAGTATTCCAAACATCCATGCACGTTTCCTTATTTCTGATATGCGGGTTGATAGACGGGTCTAGAGTCAAGATCAACTTCGCTTTTGCTTTAGCCACCATCACTGTGTCCGTTTGTTTGCCGGATAAACATTCAGTAAGTCCTTCCAGAACAAAGAAGTTTTCAATAGCGAAACACCACTCCGCGTAATTTTCGCGAACGAGTAATCTGGGAATGCTGTAGTTAACGTGGTTAGCGGCCATTTTGAATTTACACTACACAGTCTTCAACCAACAACTTTCAGAATGTTCACTGTTTCTCACTTTCCCTTGTTCTAATGCACGAACAATAATTGTCTTTTTATATTCTTTACTGAATAAAAGAGGTATCTGGGCCCATAACCTCATGTTTTTAAAGTGGAAGAATTACTGTGACTTATTAGGGAACTTATTAGGGAACACTCGTTGAGGTTCAGCTTATGACTGACTGATTTTATTCTGAAATGGAGGAACGCATAGCGTGGTTCCCAAAAAGACATAACAAAAATGCTACATAGATGGCGTTAATGGAAGGTCATAGAATAAATGTTGATTTTTACTACCAACAATACCTACACGTATCACAACCAATAAGATTCCTAATCGACATTTCAATTTACTTCTTATTCAGAATAAATATATAACATCTATCCTTAAATTTTAGGTTAAAAATAAACTCATGCGTTGCTTCTGAAAACGAAGAAACGATAATTAAAGTCTATTCTTCCACCAATTATTCTTATTTATCTATTTTAATCAACAAATCTATCACATAAATCTCTGTTACAATGCTATTTTTTTTCATAACCTCTCAAATGACCATAGACGTCAGCCCAAGGATGCCACAGACTAGCGCTTGTCAGTTGTCAATATAATTGGAAATGTAGTAAGCGCGACAAAATTCAAAATTGAAGAAATATTTTTTCTTTTCATGCATATTTCAGACTTATCTCCCAAAATATTATTCTTAACTCGGAATTACGGATTCTCATATGCTGAATCTTTTTATTATTAGATATCAGGAGCGCACCGTGAAATTGTCTGGGTAGGCAACCAGAAAAACATTTCTGAGTATTGTTGGTTGCCTGACTAGCGTTTTTCAGTTGTCAATATAATTGGTAATGTAGTAAGCACTACAAAATTCAAAATTAAAGAAATATTTTTTCTTTACATCTCCCCCCAGTGGGGAAGAAAATTCACCCGTGGATTTTCTCTAGGTCTCTTCCATGTCTTCTCCTATGTCTTCATTAATCGTTTCTTTCTCTTCTTTTATCTGTACTGGAATAAATTTTGAAACATGAAATAGATTTGACTCAGTTTTTCTATGTCCTGTATCAATCTCGTAAATAGTATTTGTTCTTTTATGTATTATTTTATATGGTCCTATTCTCAGTTGATCTAGTTTCTTTCTATTTAGCTTATTCCCGTTTTCAACATAAACCATATCTCTTTCATTAAATTCTCTATCTTTTCTATTTTCATCATAACGCTTTTTGTTATAGTCATGTGATTTCAAAGTATTATTAAACGCTGTTTCTTTATCTCTCATCCAGACACTTTTTCCGCGTTCATGACGTAGTTCTTTCGGTAAGATTGTAACATCTGTTCCATATAATAAGTAGGCTGGTGAGAAGCCAGTTACCGAATGATTGGTCTTATTGTATATCTCTACACATTCATGTGCAATTGTTGTCCATGCTCTTTTTTGTTCATCTTCATACATTTTGCATCTTATCTTGTTTACAATTGTTTGATTTAGTCTTTCATTTAGACCGTTAGAAAAAGGTGCGTTGACTGCTGTAAATATTATTGTTATTTGTTTGTCATTAAGAAATTTCTTAAATTCTGTGGAGTTTATACCCAGGTACTGGTCGGTGAGGAGTATCCCAATTTCATCTGGTTCAGTAACCTTGTTTACCAGCTTTATAAAATCCTGTGCACTCTGGCTTTTAGATGTAATTATAAATGCATATCTAGTGAAGTGATCGACTAAAAGATGTAGATATTTCTTCGTTGATCTTGATTCACCCAAAACCACCGATTGTGTCTATTGATACTATTTCAAAAGGTTTTCTCGCCGGTCCTAAGTGTGACATTAATCCATATTTGTGCTGTCCTCTTGTTTTATTCTCTATGCAAACTTCACAGTTTCTACAAACATCTTTTATATTCTTCGTTAAATTGTTTGTTACACATAGAGAACTAATACTCTTTAGCATTTGTCCAACTCCAATATGACACAGGTCTTTATGTACTTGTTGTATAAGTTTAATACTGAATCTTTCTGTTATTATTATTTTTTCTTTGTTCCTTACTTTTTTATAATATACATTGTGTTTTTGTATTATTTTGTCTTTGTTGGTCTGAATGTCTTTATTTTTATTCTGATCCATTATAATATCTTCCAATGTAATTAAGTTCACTATTTTCAGTTGTTCTTCTTTATTTTCCTCTGGTTCTAATACAAGGTTTCTACTCAAACTATCTGCTTCTACATTTTCCTTTCCTGGAGAATATTTAATTTTAAAGTCATATTGTGAAAGGTAATAAGTCAAATCACCTAACTCTTCATCCGTCCTTGCTTTTAGGTTCATATTCTCTAATGGTTTGTGGTCTGAGTAAACTGTAAATGACTTGCCAATCAACCAGTACTGCCAATATCTCAGAGCTTCTTTGATAGCCAAACATTCAATATAGATAGCCTTTCTTTTCTTTTGCGCTGCATTTAGTTTCTTTGAGAAGTATGCAACTGGTTTTTCTGTACCATCTGGTTGCACTTGCTTCAAAATTGCTCCAACGCCTTCTAACGATCCATCAGTGTAAATATCTATAGGTAAATCTTGGTCAAAAATCTCTAGTATTGGTTGTGAACATAGCAGGCTCTTAATTTTGTCAAATGCGATTTGACATTCTTCTGACCAATAAAATTTCTGGTCTTTTCTTAATAAATTATGAAGTGGGTCTAGTATTATTGCACTTCTTGGAATGTATTCATGGTAAAATTTATTTTACCCAAAAACTGTCGAACATTCTTCTGTGTCTTTGGTACTGGGAAATTCCTTATCGAAACTAGGTTGTCCTTCACTGGTTTGACGGAATTGTTCTGTATAATATGTCCTAGATATTTGACACATGCTGATGCAAACGTACATTTTGTAAATTTCAATCGAAATCCTTCTTTTAGGATTGCTTCTAATAACTGTTTTAAGTGGCAAATATGTTCATCAAAAGATTTGGAGAATATTAAAATGTCATCTATATAGTTTACGCTAAAATCTGTAAGAATTTTAAAATGTCATCTATATAGTTTACGCTAAAATCTGTAAGTTTATATTTTCTAAGTATATTACTCAATATTTTTTGGAATATCATGGAGATTTCTTTAAACCAAATGGTAGACAAGTCCACTGAAAGTGTCCTTCTTGTGTGACGAAGCCTGTCTTTTTCCTATCTTCTATTCGTAGCGGTATTGACCAAAATGCGGAATTTATGTCTAGGCTTGTGAAATAGTTACAATTTCTTGTTTTTATCATCAGGTCTTCAATTAATGGAAAGGGTTGTGCCTGTGGTACAACTATCTTATTTAAATCTCTGAAATCTATACATAGTCTTGATTTTTTATTTTCCTCCTTTTTAAATGTTAGAGTTACTGGTGCTGCAAATGGACTGTAAGACTCTTCTATAAGCTCATTTTCCAATAATTTTGCTATCTGTTCCGCAATCTCTTTTTTGTCTTCTATTGTGCATTTGTATGGCCTTTTGCAACAGTATTTATCTATCAGTAAGTTTATTCTTGCTTCATATCCATTAACTGTTCCAACATCATACTTGTCTTTGGCAAATACTGATTTATATTGTTGTATAAGTTTATTTATTTCGGTTCTTTTATTTTCATCTAAGTGGTCAACTTTTATTTTAAAGTCTTCTTCCTTTATATGTTCATTGAAATTAATTTCATATACTTTTCCTAATTTGGTATCCTCGTTTTTGTCTTCATTTATCTCTTCCTCTTTTTCCCCAGTTGACCTTATATTGTTTTCTAGTAAGTATTGTTTTTGACTTATTTTCAAGTCCTCATTTTGTACAAGCTTGTATTTCTTTATTATATCCAGTCCTATTAGGAAATCATATCTAAAATTTGGCTCATCCATGATATATACATCTACATTTTCTTCTATATCAAAAATCTTTATCTTTAGGTTTGTCAAACCACTTGTCTTTTTGACACCATTAATTGTTACTAAATTCTCTTCGTTTTTACCATTTCTTATTGATTTTATTTTCAGTAATTTTGAATTGATGAGAGAAACATTGGAACCTGAATCATATACTCCATCAATTTCCATTTCCTTATTTAATAGTAGTTTGATCTTAATTAATGGTGTCACTATTAGTTTTTTTGTTCCGTTTCATTTAACTCTGCCTCAATCACTGAATTATTTACATGTCTGATAAATTTTCTATTCAACCCGTCATCCTCCTTAAACTTGAACCAGCATGCAGATTCCGGGTGATAGCGGACGCCTTTATTCAATTTTTCACACGTTTTGCATGGAGTCCGCTCTTCAATTCTGGTATTTATCTTCTGATTGTCATATTTTCTATAGGGTCCATTTTTATATTTTTTTACCAACTGTTCATACTTTCTCACTTCATTGAATAAGTCAACCGTATCCTTCATCTCTTCTCTATTTATCTTCTCTAGTACAGACGATGGCAATCCTGCCGCAATAAGATCTATTAGCGAACCTGTGTCTATTGTTCTCCTCATATCCAATATAAGTTTCTCCTTTTTTATGGCATAGTCCACTAATGAACCTTCCCGATGTTTAAATGACAGTGCATAACTCACTTGATTCCAGCCTTGGTTGACAAATGTGTCACAAAACTTTCCCTTCCATTCTGTCCAGTCTGAATCTAGGGTCAATTTGATAATCATTGAACCGTACCAATCAACACAGCTTTTGTCCATGAATAGTCGGAGGATCTCAATTTTTTTCCCATCTTCCGTAATGTCAAAACGAGCACACTCCTTTTCAAAATTTTCAATCCATTGACTTGCGTTCGGGTTTTTACTCAATCACAAACTTCTCTGCAATATGTTTTAAATTTTGTTTTTTTATTTCTTGTGTACTTTCAATTAGTTTCGAAAATATTTTTTCCAATGACTGTGTATCAGCTACTTGTCCTCCAGATGTTACTTTTTGTTCAATTTCTTCAAGATATTGCTCTCCGAATTGTAAATTACCATCTTCGTCCACATAGATTTCACTAAGTTCATCTGACATTTTAATCCAAACTTTTCGTGTCTGGTATCTTTTCTTTAAACTATTTTTTACTTTATTATATGCAGAGGTCTTTATCAATTCCCTGTGAAGGCCAATCGATTGTAGTTCTTCTGGTATAGCAAACACTTTTTGTTCCTTTGTTGTTATTGACGTTACACAATATACGCTTGATTTCCCATCACTCGCCGGTAATAATGCAAATTCGAAGCGTAGTTGTTCCATCGTTTCTGCTTTCTTGGTATTTCAACAAACAAAATTGTCGTTTTATAACATCTATCCTTAAATTTTAGGTTAAAAATAAACTCATGCGTTGCTTCTGAAAACGAAGAAACGACAATTAAAGTCTATTCTTCCACCAATTATTCTTATTTATCTATTTTAATCAACAAATCTATCACATAAATCTCTGTTACAATGCTATTTTTTTTCATAACCTCTCAAATAACCATAGACGTCAGCCCAAGGATGCCACAGACTAGCGCTTGTCAGTTGTCAATATAATTGGAAATGTAGTTAGCGCGACAAAATTCAAAATTGAAGAAATATTTTTTCTTTTCATGCATATTTCAGACTTATCTCCCAAAATATTATTCTTAACTCGGAATTACGGATTCTCATATGCTGAATCTTTTTATTATTAGATATCAGGAGCGCACCGTAAAATTGTCTGGGTAGGCAACCAGAAAAACATTCCTGAGTATTGTTGGTTGCCTGACTAGCGTTTGTCAGTTGTCAATATAATTGGTAATGTAGTAAGCGCGACAAAATTCAAAATTAAAGAAATATTTTTTCTTTACAAATATATTCAAGAAAATGATGATGATGATGATGATAATAATTGTGATGTTGAGGATGAAACTATTCGTTATCATTATGTTCTCATTAAAAATTTATCTCGTCTTGTATCATCAAGTCTTTCGAAACATTTGGGTAAAAAGTTTATATGTGAACGATGCTTGAATTATTTCACCTATGAAACTAAATTACTTGAACATGATGAATATTGTAGTCGTCATGATCCGATATCGATAAAGTTTCCCTATGAATCACACATCGAATTCAAGAATTACAAGTATAAAGAAAAAGTTTCATTTATTATTTA